>JAXDDX010000129.1:162500-332500 GCA_034670405.1 Hoplostethus atlanticus | reverse complement strand
TTGACTGAAGGAGATCTCATGTTTCTCCTGGACACTAAAGATCTCTTCAACACCAAGATGAGACTAAAGGTGTTTTCTCCTGTTTCTCCAACTCAACTCAGGAGAATCAATCACATATCAGATCATGTTCATCTGATCACGACAACAGATCTCCAGATCATCTGGAATAAGAGTCATTTAACTGAATGAGACCATGAGATCAGAGGAAGATCTCAGAGAAAACTCAACACTGTTGCATCTTCCTGTTTCCTCCACGAGGCCAGCAGCCAGACAGTAGGAGCTGATGACCGTTCTAGATGTCACATGGTAGCATCTTCACACTGATCTCCTTCCTCTCTCTCTGTCGTCTCCTCGTTGCTCCTCAGGGGTTTCAGGAGAAACATCTCAGATGGAGGAGATCACAAGATGAGACAGAATTGAGATCCTCTATTTCTTAGGAAGAAAAGACTCTGAGCAGAAGATGTTTCTTCTGGGTTTTCCAGACTGGATGATGTTTAATGGTGTGTGTTGACCATGCAGACCAGGATCGGGGGGTTCTGGGGGTTCTGGGGGTTCTGGGGGTTCTGCCTCCTTCTTGTCAACATACAGATACACCAGCGATCAGGGTGGTCGACTCAACCCGCTCGGAGACACACTTGGTGTGGCGGCGCGTCGTTCACACTAACAAACCAAAACAGTAAAACCACTTAGATCAGCGGATGGAAGCCTGGAGGACACCGATGACCTACACTGTAAAAAAAATCATCATTCAGTCTCATATCAGGTCTCAAATCAGATCTTTCTTCAAACCAGTGAGAGAGATAATCTCACTGGTTCCCAATGTAGTTTCATCTGGTTATTAATATCTTGAAAAGACAGATCAGTTAAGACCCAATACTGGACTCTAGTCCTCCAAACTCTCATCGTCTAATATAAAACATATCACCACATTAATGACACCTACATATAAACTGAACTATAACTACTAACTAACTAACTAGTACTGAGGAAGCTCATTGGATGCTCATCAGGGGTTTGTGATAAAAACATAAAAATCTGCTATTTTTTTGCAGTGTACGTATGATGGAAACAAGCTGTAGAAACACACACACACACACACACACACACACACACACACACACACTCATCCTCCCACTCGGCTCATTTGTTCTCTTACTTGTATTTATGCTTTTTGTTGTTCTTGGAGAGTCGAAGTCCAGTTGGTCTCTGTTTCTTCCCTCCTCTCTAAACTGAACTGAACTGAACTACATGGTTCTGTACCCAGACTGGACCTGGACCGGTTCCCCCCAGGAGACGACCAGGGGGAGGACACTCCACTGGAAACAGGAAGCAGAGCGGTGAAGCCCCGCCCAGTTCAAATGTAGTGTATGACATTATCTAGTGGTTTCTAGTTCCTTTCCCTGCAGAGAGCTGGAGAGAGGTTGATCCATCGATGGTCGAAGATCTCAGGTCCTTTATTGAGTTTTGTCTGTTTATTCTCCATCAGTGTTACCATGTTGCCATGGTAACTCACCAGAACGATGGACGCTTAGAAACGTCAAAACCAAAGCAGCGAAAAATACATGACTTCCCTGTTCAAAACGTTGTAGCCTCTGGCCCCGCCCACTATCAGTCAGAATACAGCGACCATCAACCAAGTCCTTTAAACTTCCTAACCTGCTGATAACCACCAAGTATCTGACTGATGACTGACTGGTTATTAGTAGGTCACCAAACCAGAGGAACGCTGGTCCTGATGCATGATGGGATCTGATGGGATCTTCCAGGTGAATCTGTTGATCTTTTCTCTCCATTGTGATGATGAAACTCTGTTGGATCAGATCAGGCTGAGGACTGAAACCCGCAGCGTCTCCAGTTGTCATGACGACCAGGCGTCTCTGAGGTCGCGCTGGCCCGGTGCAAGACATACCAGTCTGCCCGGAGCCTCTTCTTCTTCTGTGGTTCAGATTATCAGCAGCTATCTGATGTTCCTGAAGAGCAGATAGCTCGTATCTGACCCGGGCTCTGCAGGAATGGAAGGTATTTGCTGGTAAACGCTCCAGTCAGCCGCCAATGTCGAGACTTTGATCTGTTTTGTTTCCTGTCTGAGGTTCGCTTGGCGGCGGTTCGCTTGGCGGCGGTTCGCTTGGCGGCGGTTCGCTTGACGCCCGGCGTGAAGCAGCGTTCGGACTTCCTACGTCAGCTGACACCAGCATGACGCAATTCAATGATGAGTTTCATTCACTTACTCACTTCTTCATACACTCAGTCACACACACACACACACACACACACACACACACACAGGCATGAGGTGAAAAACCATTAAATCTTTTGCTTTCATTTGGATTTAGCAGCAAAATTAAGAGAGAAACAAAAGATGACAGAGAGAGAGAGAGACAGAGAGTGGGAGACAGAGAGACAGAGAGAGAGAGAGAGACAGAGAAAGAGAGGGGAGAGAGAGAGAGAGAGAGGGAGAGAGAGAGAGAGAGAGAGAGAGAGAGAGAGAGAGAGAGAGAGAGACAGAGAGAGACAGAGAGAGAGAGAGACAGAGAGAGAGAGACAGAGAGAGAGAGACAGAGAGAGACAGAGAGAGACAGAGAGAGAGAGACAGAGAGAGAGAGAGAGAGAGAGAGACAGAGAGAGAGAGAGAGAGACAGACAGAGAGAGAGAGAGACAGAGAGAGAGAGAGAGAGAGAGAGAGAGAGAGAGAGAGAGAGAGAGAGAGAGACAGAGAGAGAGAGAGACAGAGAGAGAGAGAGAGAGAGAGAGAGAGAGAGAGAGAGACAGAGAGAGAGAGAGAGAGAGAGACAGAGAGAGAGAGAGACAGAGAGAGAGAGGGAGAGAGAGAGAGAGAGAGAGAGACAGAGAGAGAGAGAGAGAGAGACAGAGAGAGAGAGAGAGACAGAGAGAGAGAGAGAGAGAGAGAGAGAGACAGAGAGAGAGAGAGACAGAGAGAGAGAGAGAGAGAGACAGAGAGAGAGAGAGACAGAGAGAGAGAGAGAGAGAGACAGAGAGAGAGAGAGAGACAGAGAGAGAGAGAGACAGAGAGAGAGAGAGAGAGAGACAGAGAGAGAGAGAGAGACAGAGAGAGAGAGAGGTCTGGGCTGTGTTAATTATCACATAGAGAGATAAAACACTCGTCTAGTTTTAGGAGTGTGTGTGTAATTGGCTGGACTGTAGTTTGGACAGATGGATTCTGGGAAACCAACAGCTGGTGAATATTCCTCATCGCCACGACCTGCTGCAATGACGTCGCGTTGTGTGTGTGTGTGTGTGTGTGTGTGAGTGTGTGTGTGTGTGTGTGTGTGTGTTGCTTGCGGTTTCACTTTGTCGACCCACAAATCTCTTTATTAAAATGATGAAGACGCTTCAGATGTTTCTGAATGATCTACTGTCAGGCTGCCGTGACCTCTGACCTCTGACCTCTGACCTCCTGACTGTTTGCTGCTGGTGTTGTTGCTGATCTGTTGACCTTGTTAAAATAAGAGTCAGATAAATACCTCAAATATAAATACAAAATATATCCATCCATGGTAGATTATATAGATCTATAGATTATAATAAATCTACTCTAGATTATATAGATCTACAGTAGATTATAATAGATCTATGGTAGATTATAATAGATCTATGATAGATTATATAGATCTACGATAGATTATATAGATCTACGGTAGATTATTATAGATCTATGGTAGATTATAATAGATCTACGGTAGATTATAATAGATCTATGATAGATTATATAGATCTACGGTAGATTATAATAGATCTACGGTAGATTATAATAGATCTATGATAGATTATATGGATCTACGATAGATTATATAGATCTATGATAGATTATATAGATCTATGGTACATTATAATAGATCTACGATAGATTTTAATAGATCTACGGTAGATTATATAGATCTGTGATAGATTATAATAGATCTATGATAGATTATATAGATCTATGGTAGATTATAATAGATCTACGATAGTTTTTAATAGATCTACGGTAGATTATAATAGATCTATGATAGATTATATAGATCTACGGTAGATTATATAGATCTACGGTAGATTATATAGATCTATGATAGATTATAATAGATCTGCGGTTGTTCATCTACGATGTTTCGCTGTGTGGCGTTCATGTGTGTTTCAACCTGTCGGTTCATCCGAGTATCAAAATGCTTCTTCCAGTAATAAACCAGACATCCATGAGTAGTCACAGCTCGGGTTTTAGGGGGTTGAGAACGTCTGAGTTAGAGGATCGGGACACAGCAGACCAGATGTCTTGGTTCTCCAGAGGAAACATTACAGCTTCATGCCTACTGGTTCCACGCCCTGAAACTAGGGGTTCCCCTGGGTTCTGCTGAGATCCAACAGGAGCCAGTAATGAGCACCTCAGGGGTCCCTAGAGTTCCTTCAAAAAGAACATATGTTTGATGTTCCTGGAAGTGCCGCTGGGGTTCATGGATCCTCGATGAAGGGGTTCCTCAGGGAACCCTCTGGGGTTGTAATCTGAAGAAAACCCTCAAGGTTCCTCACAGACCCTTTACTTTTTAGAGTGGAGGCCCGCTCTGTTATCTGGACCTGGAATCAGCAGGAAGTAGGAGAGAAGCCTGGCTTATCTGTGTGTGTGTGTGTGTGTGTGTGTGTGTGTGTGTGTGTGTGTGTGTGTGTGTGTGTGTGTGTGTGTGTGTGTGTGTGTGTGTGTGTAGAGGGCAGGGACTGTATCAGTGGGAGGTGTAGCAGACTAAAAGTCAAAGCCATAGAATCAGTGTAGACAGAACAGACTCAGTGACTCCCAGAGGATCATGGGAATCCCCCTCAGCTCCCATAAACCTTTGGTACCGTTGCCATGGAGATCAGCATTGTTTCATGTGTGCACTGTGCACAAGTCCCACCCATACCGACCCAGTACAGTGTTTCATCCAGTCTCCATCTTTGTCTCTCAGCCTCACTGTGGTGTCCTTCACTGTAGTGTCCTTCACTGTGGTGTTCCTCACTGTGGTGTCCCTCACTGTGGTGTTCCTCACTGTGGTGTTCCGCACTGTGGTGTCCCTCACTGTGGTGTTCCTCACTGTGGTGTCCTTCACTGTGGTGTTCCTCACTGTGGTGTCCCTCACTGTGGTGTCCTTCACTGTAGTGTCCTTCACTGTGGTGTTCCTCACTGTGGTGTTCCTCACTGTGGTGTCCCTCACTGTGGTGTCCTTCACTGTAGTGTCCTTCACTGTGGTGTTCCTCACTGTAGTGTTCCTCACTGTGGTGTTCCTCACTGTGGTGTTCCGCACTGTAGTGTTCCTCACTGTGGTGTTCCACACTGTGGTGTCCCTCACTGTGGTGTCCCTCACTGTGGTGTCCTTCACTGTGGTGTTCCTCACTGTGGTGTTCCGCACTGTGGTGTTCCTCACTGTGGTGTTCCTCACTGTAGTGTTCCTCACTGTGGTGTCCCTCACTGTGGTGTTCCTCACTGTGGTGTTCCGCACTGTGGTGTTCTTCACTGTAGTGTTCCTCACTGTGGTGTCCCTCACTGTGGTGTTCCTCACTGTGGTGTTCCGCACTGTGGTGTTCCTCACTGTAGTGTTCCTCACTGTGGTGTCCCTCACTGTGGTGTTCCTCACTGTGGTGTCTCTCTCGTTGGATTTCCTGTTGATATTTTTTGTTTTATTGTTGTCCAGTTGGATTTTGACTTCTGAGGCTCCAGCTTGGAAAAGACACATCACAATCATGGACGCCCTCGAGATTCTCTTACCCCGATGTAACAACAGCTAATGTTATGTTACTTAGCAACGTTAGCTAGCTAGTTAGGTAGTCAGTAGAATATTAGCAACTGTAAGTCTACTTCACAAACCATTTACAACTGTTTTGACAGATTTCAGGTGATGCTGAAAATCAGACCCAAGTGTATTTTGAGGATTTCGAGTTTCCTCCTACGTGAAGAGACGTTTCCCAGCAGGAAGTTGGTCAACAACAGGATTTCCATCTTTCTTTTTCCAAACATCCTCAGTATGTTTTGTGTTTTTCCAAACTTCATATACATTTTCAAAATAATTTCCCACACCGTCCAGATCTTTACGGGAACCGTGTTCAATCCCCAGGTCAGCAACATTACAAGTAACCAGCAGTAAGGAGGTCGAGGGTCAGAGGTCACCGCAGACCAGCGACCCTGAACTGATCAGTGGAGGAAAAGAAATAAGAGTCTAGGAGACGAACAGGAACACACCGGAGCCTGGAGGAGGAAGATGGTTCGACCTGCACAGTGCAGCGACAGCCTGCTAACCAGTGCCGTGCACCGCCTCACTGAGACCGGCGGACCTCCAGGCGGTGATTTCCCATCTATATATTGAACATACAGTACGCAGCGAAGCAGCAGCAGTACGAGCCTGCAGATAGATTTATATGTCCATACAGTTTTCCAGCAGCTCTGCTTCCAGAAGAAACTTCCCCCGTTTGTTTTCTCCACAGACATTTCAGAGTTTTGAAGCGAACAGCTTCCAGTTAAACGAGTTTATAACAACAGGTTCAGAAAACAGATGTGAAAAAGACCAGACTGTACATCATGTTATTGTAGAGGGAATGAACTCTTCCCATAATGCATTGTGAGTGACGTCATTGATTCCCTTCCTCATTCCAACAGTGACACTAAATAATAAAATAATATAATAATCCAATAGTGATTAGATGTCTGACAGTAAAACCATGGTGCAGCGCTACAGGCTGCTAGCGGCTAACGCTACTTCTCTCTGGTCTGGCTACCATGGTGACGTTTCCACAGCGACAACAGCGACGTCTCTGATTGGTGGGAACTCGCTAAAGCTTGTGGGTAGTGTCGTATTTCACACGGAGGTAAAACAGGAATTGAACAGGATTTCTAAACAACCAAGGTGAAGTCAGACTGACTCTGTCAACACACACACACACACACACACACACAGGGTGGTGATTAGCAGGGCAAGCTGGGTGCTGCTGGGTTAATTATGATGAATGTGAGACCGAGGCCTTCAGGGCCTCTCTGGTTCCTCGTTATCCAGAAACTCCCAGCATTCCCTAACAGGGCCTTCCAGACTAGAGTACACACACACACACACACACACACACACACACACACACACTCTCACTCACACACACACATAGCCTTGTACTTCATTGACTGCGTTCCTCCCGTCCTGGTCCTGAACTGGAGATGAACCCTGACCTCCTGGTGGACCGACATCCAGCCATCATGTCACTCTGAAGACCTGAAACCCAAACTGGTTCTCACAAGGATAGAAGTACACACACACACACACACACACACACACACATTTCTGTGTGTATTTCCTATCAAGCTCTTCTTTTATTATGTACTTCCTTTATCTGACTCCAGACTGATGACTCAGCAGCGTCTTGCTCAAGGGCTCTTAGACAGGACAGGGATCGAACCTGTGACCTTTTCATGGTACAACCACTAAACCACTAAACCACTAAACCACCTGCTGCTCAGTAGATTCACCTGACTGCATCTATTTCCAGTTTTTGTGTTTTTCAATTCAATTCAATAAAACTTTATTTATCACTAAACTGTTTAATAGAACGTTTTCCAACCTGCTGCCACGACACCATGACAGTCTGTTTTCATCATGGTGACCCGGAGGGATCTGAGCCCTTCATATAAAGGAGCAGAAGACAGAAGGAATGAGAGTTGATGAGATTAGATTAGATTCAACTTTATTGTCACTGCACAGAGTACAAGTACTGAGACAACGAAATGCAGTTTGGCATCTAACCAGAAGTACAAATAGCAGTACAGTGAGAGTATGTACATACATATATATATATATACATATATAGTTTATATATATATATAAACTACTGTATATAGTTTATACTGTATATATAAACCATTTCACGTATAATCAGACAGCAATAAATCAACAGCATCTATTCTATGATTAATATGTGTTTAAGTCTAAACGGGATATTTGCTGTGGGCGTGTCATGTGGGCGTGTCATGTGGGCGTGGCCAGTGGTGAGGTTAGGGCCACAGAGCAGGAAGAGAAGAGAGAAGTGAAGCTGAACAGTAAAACTCCCGGTGATCATCAACATTGATCGGCTGCTTCTCCGTCTGAGATGACTGACAGGTGGTGGGGAGGGTACCTGACCAATCAGGAGGAGGGCGGGACAAACACACTTCCTGTCTCAAGGAGAAAAGTTAAATGTTGTATCTTTAAACAAGTGAAAAACTTTAATACGGTGAAATAATTGAAATAATAACTTGAAATAATAACTTGTTTCCAGTATTTTAGTGAAGAAGTGAAATTTCCACGTTTAAAGAAGACTCAGTAGCTGTTGTACTACCAGCTGTTAGTACTGATAGTACTGGTACTGTAGTATAGTCCAAATATTCAACAGTTCAAGGCATCTAAAGCGCTCAGCACCGTAAATTGAAGACCTGTTCAAGGTCAGTCGACCTTTCAGACTCCACGGAGAATAAAAACACTGACAGTATTTCAGACTGAACAGGTGTTCAAGGACCAGCAGGTCCTTCAGGTAGCTGAGAGTACTGAACAGGATGAGACTGTTAGTTAGTTAGTCTGGTTAGTTAGTCTCCTCTGCAGGTAACCAACCATCGTTTGGAGCCCTGCTTTATTGTAAACCTTTTATACCAGTTATAATGAAACATAAGACGTTTTCACATCTGAAATAAAGGTGAGATGTAAACCCCTCGACCAATCAGGATCCAGGTCTGGGGACTGACACCTGACACCAAGGAAGCACACCAAATTCAAGACATGTAAAACTGATTTTAACACTTAAATTGTTCTGAGAACCAGCAGCTTTGATAGTTTAAGACATTTAAGACCTTTCCAGGACCTGAAGACAGCCTCGACATCTGATTGGCTCGATTCTGGGATTGACCAGCCGCTGTTTCCTGCCCTGGTGACATCATCAGGATGAGACGGGAAGGCCTCAGATCCTCTTCCTGTCAGATCATCAGTCTGATGTTCAACACATCCAGTTATTTACTTCTACTAGTTAGTGATTTCCTACGTTTCCCAGAATGCCTTTCAACAACCCCCAGAGAACATGCCTCCACTTGTTGTATTCAACTTTTGCATGTAGGTGGAGAGAAAACGAGCAAGAGAGTTTACAGTGGATCATGTCTTTTACTCAAAACCCAACCTGTCTTTCCTAGCTCGTCTACTGCAATGCATTCTGGTCTATCTCGTCTACTGCAATGCATTCTGGTCTATCTCGGCTACTGCAATGCATTCTGGTCTATCTCGTCTACTGCATTGCATTCTGGTCTATCTCGTCTACTGCATTGCATTCTGGTCTATCTCGTCTACTGCATTGCATTCTGGTCTATCTGGCTACTGCATTGCATTCTGGTCTGTCTTGCTACTGCATTGCATTCTGGTCTATCTACTGTCGGTGGAGAAATTGGTCTCTCTCTCTCCTCTGATGGATTTCTCCTGTATGATTGTTGATCGTCGGTCTAGAAAGAAGCCCTTGCTCTTTGATTCTGATTGGCTGACACCAAAACCTGACGGTGACCGTTGATGGTTTAGATCATGAAACATTTTCTGATGTCAGACTGGAAATATCTCAACGTGACGTCACGTCGTCTACGACTGCAGGAAGAACAAAACAACATGATGGACCAGGAGACAACCACCACCAGTAATATCAGTTTGTGTTTTAGGAGTTTTTTTAAATGCTGTGTCTCATTTTGGGAGGAGACGACTCCTTACCTGATCATACATCTCTAATTTACTGATGATCCACTTTCAGATCAGAGATTTTGGAACCAAACTCAAACTCCTCTCAGTGGTTAATATGGTTTCAGGTCAGTTGATCTAACTAGTCGGGACACTGACAGGTCGACGGGTCACCAGGTCAGATGACCACCACCAGACCGGACCCGACACCCAACCAGCATCACAGGTTCACATGACAAAACGCTCCCAGTCACTTGGATCAGTTCCAGCTGATTTATTCAGTTGCCAACATACAGACTTCATCATCAGGACAAGTAACGCAGTTCCCTTGCTACAAAAAAAACTTGGGATGGTCCTTTTCTTCTTCTTCTTCTTAAAGGAGTTTGTCTATATTGCACAAAATAATGAGCAAAACAATATGTGCCATTAATGATGATAAAACAGAAAATCCAGTTCCAGTCCTGCTATCAGGGACCCATTCACACCAATATACATAAACTCCTAACTTTAACTATTTTACACAACATATACAATCCTGGATCTGGTACCAGCAACGAGTCCAATTTAACGCATAGGTTTGAATCCCTGTCTGTACACACCTCAGCATTAAAACAACAGCCAGGCATTGAGCGGCAGGTCGGTAGGAGTCCCCCGGCACGCTCAACAAATAATATTACTAGAATAATGAAACCGGGTAGAAGTGCCTGACACAGCGAGAACATTCCCTTTAACTGTACAAAAATATGCCTGAAAATAGTTTCCTTTAGTTTTAAAAAGATGAGGTATGTTTGGTTATGTATCAAAACGCTTCCTGCCATACCTGTGTTGGTTAACTTAACATCGTCTCCGCACCGGGAGGAAGCTGGACCGGACAAACCGAAACTAAAACAGTCGTGTGAAATACAGAAAAGTCACATAAAACCGTCCTTTAGTTTTTAGTCCTGCAGTCGGAAAACAAAGAGTCGTACATCCTGAACAGTGTAGTCGGGTTGGGTTGGACCCGGCCTGGACGGGAATGCATAGTTCAGGTCCTGGTTCAGACCCGAGCAAAAGAAAAAGTTCATAAAACCCTGTTGAGGTGACAAGAATCACCGTTTTTTTTTTTGCAGAAGTACCATTTTGTAACGGGTTCGGTTCGGTTATGGGATCCATCAGACCTCCACCCCTCCTCCGGGCAGGGCAGAGACCCCGGGTCTGGACCCCATGAACACATCCTCAAACGGTTCTGGACGCCATAACCCCTCCCCACCCGGGTCTGGGATCCACAACCCCCTCCCCGACCGAGTCTGGACCCCATAACCCTCCCCAAGGATCCGGATCAGTAAGTGAACACCAGGTCTGAGAAGTTGGCCTCCAACCAGTCCCCGGCTATCATCTCGCTGAGCTCCGGGGTGCAATAGTCCGGGAACTCAAAGTGGGACCCGAGGCTCCCCTCGCTGTAGGAGTCCAGGTCTTTATCCACCAGGGACAGGCTCAGGTTCCCCGGGGCGGAGCTGGAGGAGCTCCCCGGGTCGGAGGAGTGGATCCCGGCCAGGAGGCTCAGGGTGAAGTCGGTCCCCTCCACGGGTAGATCGTCCAGGTCCTCCCCGCAGGAGGAGGAGGTGGAGACGGACCGGGAGGAGGATGCTGGTGACAGGGAGGCCGGGTAGGAGGAGGTGCTGGTTCCCTGCCTGGTGATGTTTTTGAAGCTGTAGAAGAGTCTACCGGAGGCTCCGGGACCCCCGGACCGGCCGGACTCCTCGTACATGCTGGCTCCCTCCGGTTCGGTGGCGGAGCTCAGAGTCGGGCTGGCCGGGACCTTGGCGAGGCTGTACCGGGTCGGTTCGTCCTCCTCGTCCACTTTAAACACCCGCTCTTCCTCGTAGTCATCCTCGTCTTCATCATCATCGTCGTCGTCGTCGTCCTCCTCATCATCGGTAAAGTCCCGTTTTACAGACTTGCTGGTCTTAAAGCTGGTGAAGACGTACCGGTACCGGGGGTCGGGGTGGTGATGGTGGCTGTTGGGTCTACCGGGACCGACAACCGGCTTGCTGGGTTTCAACTTGTTGAATTTCTTACCGGCGGGGGTCTTAACGGGTCTGACGCCGGCTTTCTCTGGGGACTGGGCGGCTGGTTTTGCAGCAGTAGACCCGTCCGTCTTCGGCTTCTTCTTGGGCCGGTACTTGTAGTCCGGGTAGTCGGCCATGTGCTTCAGCCTGAGCCGCTCCGCCTCCCGGATGAACGGGATCTTTTCGGTGTCTTTTAACATTTTCCACCGTTTCCCCAGCCGTTTGGAGATCTCCGCGTTGTGCATGTCCGGGGACTGCTCCATGATCTTTCTCCTCTCGATCTTGGACCAGACCATGAACGCGTTCATGGGTCGTTTGATGTGACCCGTGGCTGTCTTGCACCAGTCCGGTTTCAGCGGCACCGGGCTGCACGCCGCGGCCGCCAGCAGGTCGCTCTCCTCCGGGTCGGTCGCCTCCCGGGACCCGCTGCTAATCCCCGTCTCGCTGTGCCCCGTCTGCTGCACCATGTTCCGGTTTTACGTTTCAGATCAACTGCGAGGGGCTCGAGCTTCCCGCCGCAGGCACTTCTATTACTTTATTACTTGTTTTTCAGCTGTTTTCTCCCCTCTTCCTGCCAGGTGTCCTCTCTTCAGTCCGACAGCATCTCTCACTCTATGTTTAAACTTCCAAACCGGTCTCTTATTAACCGGCCGTCGTGCACGAGACGTCACCGATATCAGCCAATCGCGGCTCTGCATCCCGCCTCCGCAGAGCCCTTAACTCCCGTTCCGGCCAATCACAGGTCCCCGCCCCGCCCCAGGCCCCTCCCATCAGCGTCTCGACGTTCTGTTAACCCTTCAATTAAATTTCAATTGATATATCATTAGAATAAAAGTAATCGATATTCAGTGTGTTTTTATTGGTGTTAAATCAGGATCAATGTTCCCGAAGAGTAAAACACTTTTTAAACCTGAAATGTGTGTGTGTGCGTGTGTGTGTGTGTGTGTGCGTGTGTGTGTGTGTGTGTGTGTGTGTGTTCCTCTATCACACACTCACTATCAGCAGTCTATATGGAAATGATGCCTGTCTGGACATGAAAGACCAGACGAGATTGTTATTATTATTATTATTTATTTGTATTTATTTTTATTATTTCTTCTTCTCAGTTTTAATTTATTGAATCAAATTCAGAGAAAAGCATCAGAAATAAAGGAAATATACAGATTTTTTAATGTAAAAAACATAAAAGGGAAATAATTTATAAAATGAAATCATAAATTAAACTTACAAAAGTGAAAGCATGTGCTGCTGACTCATCACACAGTTTAAGGCTTTAACCCAGGGGCTTCCTGAGGGGGTTCCCGGGTCCTACAGGAGGTTTCATGGTCATTGAGAGTCATTCCAGAGGTTGTTGAGGAGGTGGCAGGAGTCCTTGACAGGGTTTTGGGGGTCTTCCAGGGCTCCATAGGTATTCAGGGGGTTCCAGGGATCTTTGAGGGACCTCCAGGGGTTTTTGATGGTTTTCCAGGGGTCCTTGAAGAGGTGCCAGGAGTCCTTGAATGGGTTCAAGGGGTCCTTGAGGAAGTTCCAGGGTCCTCGAGGAGGTTCCCAGGATCCTTGGTAGACCTCCAGGGGTCTTGAGGAGGTTCAATTGGTCCTTGAGGGATTCCAGAGTCCCCAGCAGAAGTAGGATTAATGTAATGTTCCTTCACTAGACGGTAGCAGAGTGACAGACAGCTGATCTGTTCAGCACTAAGCCCTCCAGGTGGCTCTGTGCTGGTCCAGGTCCTTCACAGGATAAAGTGTGGGACCTCCTGCTGTGGACCACCCCAAGATCAGTGTTCCAGGCTGCTTTAAAACTGACTCCAGATCTGTTTGTCCCCTAGAGGGCGCCCCCCCTCCGCCCCCTCCCCCCCAGACCTGCTGCTGCCTGCCACTCTCTGTCAGTGTGGGACGCCCGAGAGAGAGAGAGAGAGAGAGAGAGAGAGAGAGAATCAGCTAGCAAGCTAATTCCTTCTGTATTGTGATATGATCTCTAAATTATAACATGTAATCTTTATTTCATCAGCTTAGTGCTGCCGGGACTCAAGGGAGACGTGGAGCAGAAAACAGCATGAATGTTGCAGCGACGCATGAAGTCAGAACACAGAGAAGAAGAAGGTAAAATAACATATTAAAAAACATTTTAAATCACATAAAAGACAAAAACGTTCATATCAGCGCTTCAAAAGACACCAGATACGTTTCAACCGAGAGAAACCAGATATCTGAGTTGTAAATCATTTTTCATGGTTTCATACATCTGGACTGTTATTGAACCATCACACCAGATCGGTCTGTCAGAGTGGATCCCACCTGATCTCCAGCAGACACCAGGCTCTCACGACGCAGGTTTCACTTCACATTTAGTCTTCAGATCAACAGGGAATAGTTCGATATCTAGACCGATGTATGCTCTGGAGTATCGCATGTATTTCTTCTTCTTCTACACGTTTTTCTTCTTCTCTGCTACTCACACCCATAGCTTTCCATCAGTGCAGGTCAGGTTCCTACAGAGAACCACGGAGAGTCGTGTTTCTTTTTAGTCTGTTTTTAATTTGTATACGACTGATAGTACTTATACTTGTATATTACGTCTTTATATTTCGAGGTTCCTGCGGTCATGGAATACCTGGAGACATCATGGAAGTCAATAAATTTGTTTTTCAGGCCTGGAAAAGTCTTGAATTTTAGACGTTTTGGGCACTAAATCGATCACATTTCCACTGGTCAATGTCAGACAAGCAGCAGTGGACGTGTGATCCATGTTAACTTGAACTAGATTCAAAGGATCTTTGAGGGACCTCCAGGTATTTTTGAGGGCGTTCCAGGGGTCCTTGAAGAGGTGCCAGGAGTTCTTGAGAGGGTTCAAGGGGAGGAGGTTTAGGAGGTTTAGGAGGTCTAGGAGGTTCAGGAGGTTTAGGAGGTTTAGGAGGTTTAGGAGGTCTAGGAGGTTCAGGAGGTTTAGGAGGTTCCAGGGATCCTTGATAGACCTCCAGGGGTCTTTGAGGGGATTCAGAGACATGTGGACATTTCCCACTGAGTAACGTTGACTTGACCTCTCCTCGTCTTCTTCCAGCAGAGCAGAGCTTCCTCAATGCGTTTCCTCTGGTTAACTAAGTTATCCATTCACTGGTTTGCCATGCCTGATGGTCCATCACAGGACCAACACCTACAGGCAGCTTAGAGTCTCCACTCCTGACCTGCATGTGTTTGGACTGTGGGAGGAAACCGGAGAACCGGAGCGCTTCACAAAATGCACAAGATAAAAGAGACAGAGTCAAAAACAGAAAACAGAATAGAGCAGACAGACTTTTAAAACAGGTTAAAACATGAAGAACCTCGAGACGCTCCAGCAGCAGCTCAGACTAAACCCATTCAGATTAGTGGGTGAGAGACAATCACCCCGTCTTAATGGAGGACCATTGATAGGAATGGAGGGTGTGTGTATGTGTGTGTGTATGTGTGTGTGTGTGTGTGTGTGTGTGTGTGTGTGTGTGTGTGTGTGTGTGTGTGTGTGTCCTTCCCATTCACATAGATGAGCTACCCAGCCTGCATCCTGGCTGTTACCGAGGAATGTGATTGTGGCTGTAAGCCGTGAAGAGGTGAGAGGTCAAACCAACGGCACCGTCAGAGGCGTGAACTCAGCCTCTGTTGTGGTGATGTGGTCCACCGCTGCTGTTTGGGAAGCAAGGGATTGTGGGTAAGCTCCTCCACATTTGCATCTAGCTATCACTCAATCAATCTATTTGAAGAGCCGACCACTTCAACTGTCATTTTCCTTGATTTCAAAATAAGATGTCATGGCTGTTGAGACGTTTCTAAACTGAGTTGAGCTCAACGTCCTCCAGCTGCATGAGAATTCAAATGGAGGCGAGTTCGTCACATGCAGCGTGAAAACCCTCAGCCTGGATGCTAATGCCCCCCCCCCCCCCCCCCCCCCCCTCTGAGTTGGGGGGATGGGGGGCATTAGCATCCACTACCAGCCTCTTGTCAACACCCACAGGACTGGTTTAATGTGGTTCTACTGTGTTCTACCCATATTCTACATCCGTCCAATAGAGACATATTTCCTAAATTTCTGCTTTTACATTTTTGATATTTTACTTTGATAGTTTTTGGATTGTTTAATGTTTAATGTTTAATATTAAATGTGACCTACAGGTGCAACCCAGCCAGTCAGATTCATTTTGTCCAAACTGACCAATAAAACTGATTCAGAATCAGATGTTGTTGGAGGATGGATGTAAGAACGTAGCGGTGTGGTTGGGTAATGGTAAACATGTATTCGGGGTCTCTGCGGGTTCCTGACCTGCTATAATGAGAGAGTGTTCAGTCTGAAGGCTGCGGGCGGCCATGATGGATGACTCTGCCGGAGGGGAACTCTCTCTGCCGACGCCGGGCGAAGGAACAAGGTGGACGTCCAGTCAGCGGTGAGCCTGGCCTGTTCACCGGTGTAGCTACAGCAGACATGCATATGGAGGGCTCGGCATCGGGACATACATCAGCCGCTACCGGCCGGTGATTATCACGCTCGATACGGCGGATAAATGAAATCACATTTATTTGTGTTAGCCGCTCGAGGCCGGAGCCTTGAACTGCTCCTCTGTAAGGGAATAACAAGGCGCTGGAGGAAGAGGAAGTCAGGGACAGCGAGGACGGATCTGATGTCAGATTTAAAAACTCAAATGGTTGAGGAACTTCAATGAGGTTCAACATGTCGGCACTAACAGCCAATCACTGTTTTTTATTTTATTCTTTATTTATCCAGGGAAAGTCGACTCAGCTCCATGTTCACCATCAGTCCTCTACTGGTTGCCACTGAGCTGGAGGTTCAGTGCCTTGCTCAAGGGCACCTTGACAGTAATCCCGTCACTCATCCCATCCACATTTTCCCAGCTGGTGCAGGGTTTCGAACCAGCAACTAACCTCTAGGCTCCGCCCCCTTAGTGAGAGGTCAGTGGTTAAATTCCTTGTGTAGCTCAGTGGGTCAAGCAAGGCACTAACACTGCCCCGGTTATGGGTTCAATTCCCACTGGGGCCTCCGATGCTATAAATGTTTGTACTGGATAAAACAACCCAACGTCAGATGTTGTTTCCCCCTCAACGTTAAACGCTGTTAGTCTTCAAAGAGCCAAGCTGGATCTTCAGACCGGCTGACAGGAATCAGTTTCTCCTCCTGACGAGTCGCGGCGTGTCGTCCGGCTGCAGGAGGAAACATAAGACGGTTGCAGCTCCGCAGCTAACCGCTAACCGCTAACCGCTAACCGCTTGCAGATCTGCATCTGAGTCCTGCAGTCCACATCTGCATGACCTGGAGGCACGCCGGGCCAGGTAGAGTCAGGGTTCCCAACCTGTGGTCCGAGGACCTCCAGGGAGCCGCCAAAGATCTCAGGGAACATTAACAAGATCTGAACCCTTTTCTCGGAGTTTGTAATGTTTCTATCTGTAGTTCTTCCCTCGTCTTATTGTCTTATTGTCTGTTTTGTGTTTTTAGTCTCTCTGTTTGTAAAAGCTCTTTAGAAGTGAATTTGGATTTGACTTCACTTGAGTCAAAGGAATCATATTAACTGTAGAAAGGTGGAAGACCAACAAGCTGTCACTTGATGGAGGGACATGTATTTATAACTCTGGTTTTGTAAATCTTTATGGCTTCACATGAAGTGGGTTAATCTGGAAAACTGATATTTCAATTCTAAAAATGAAAAGATAATTGAAGTCATTTGACCATGCATGGCTTGGAGCAGTCGATAACCTGACACAACTGGCTGTTGCAGGGATCAAACCTGTGACCCTCCAGTCTCTCCAACCCCGAGGCCAACCTGTAAATACTTAGAATGGAACCACCATTTGTATTTGAGGTGAGCGACTCCCAGCAAGTTTCCTCCAGGTCCAGAGTCCTGCTGGTTTTCTACTCTACCAGCTAGTTAACTGTGGTCCCGAGTCTAAACCAGTCCCTGATTGGACAGCTAGAACAGAAACCAACCGACAACCGGCTCTGAGAACCGCTGCCTTCACCTAAATTACCGTTTTACCGTTTAGGCTCCATGCCTCGTGTGGCTCCTCCATAATTGCAGTATTGGTTGGAAGGGTTGATGCTCTATCTCCTCCTACATGCGTTCCCAGTTAATGCCAGATTCTACCGAGCCAACATGAATTCAATTGAAGGCAAAACGGTGAATTAGCGAGCTGTCAGGGGCTTACTCACAAATTGCTCGGAGGTACTTGAAATTGAAGTTCCCCTGCGATGCCTACTCCAGAAGGCTCTTCATCCTGGAGGCCGGGCTAATTTAAAGACAAGTAGAGGATGTCAACCGGTGAGAGCAAATAAGACAATGGAGGAGAGATGTGGGGGGTAGGTGGGGGTAGGCGGGGGTAGGCGGGGGTAGGCGGGGGTAGGCGGGGGGTAGGTGGGTAGCAGAGGCGATGGCAAGGAAAGAAAAATACAAAGATAATGATCATGACTGGGAGATAAAAGAAGCAATTATTTCAGCCTAGTTCATCTCGTGTTGACATTCCAGTTAATTACCTGGTGCCTTGGAGAGGCTGTGGCCAGGAGCATGACAAACACAGGCAGGGCACCCCAGGGTGGGGGGGGGGGGTGCTTATTCAAGGAGGGAAGACCCACAGGTAACATTATCCTCAACTTCCACTTTATCAGGCCCCAAGCATCAGCATCCATCAACCCAACGCCCACCTGTAATGAACAATAGACACCACTAGAGAAATACTATCCACAGCATCTATGCATGCGCTTTAGTGCAGGGAAATGACAAAATGGATTATCTTCATCCGTCCCCCGGCTGGTGCAGCCCCTCTCCGCTCGGCCCATGCTGTTTCATTGCCAAGATAAGGAGGAGTGGCGCCTCCCGTCCAGGCAGAGATGGAGCATCGCCTCAGTGTGGTCTGATCACGGAGCTGATCTGAATGGATTCAGAGGAAGACGTGGAGGAATTGCATTTTGTTTTGGTATCTGCTCTGTGCACCGCTAGCATACCAAGCACGCCTCAAACAGCCCTATGAGCAGGAACTGACCTGGGGTCTGTGTGTTGGAGCTTCATGTTCCTTAATGCACATTTCACTTCCTCTCAGGTCTCTGAATGTCGCTGCTGTCAGTAGAAAATACCTAATTTTGTTCTTCTTTTCGTTAATTAAAGGTGAGATCCTCCTCCAGCTGGTTTTCTTTGGTCTGAACTAGACCAAGCAGCTGGTTGATTTGTTGAGTTTTGGTAACCTGTCATCCCGCCAGGTTAGAGAGTCCAAACCAACCTGGTTCCAGTCTGTCACTTGATCTACCATGATGGACTTGTCTGCTCTTCTCTGGTGTTCATACCAGTTAAGAACACATGAAGAAACATCTGAACATGAGCATCAGTCCAGACTGACCAAGTCTGCTTCTACCCATAATGCCTTGTGTTCTGGGGTAGGTTTCCTGTAGCTGGTTGGATCCCGTTCTCTCTCCTAACGAACCACCACAGTTCTCTTCTACCCATAATGCCTTGTGTTCTGGGGTGGTTTCCTGTAGCTGGTTGGATCCCGTTCTCTCTCCTAACGAACCACCACAGTTCTCTTCTACCCATAATGCCTTGTGTTCTGGGGTGGTTTCCTGTAGCTGGTTGGATCCCGTTCTCTCTCCTAACGAACCACCACAGTTCTCTTCTACCCATAATGCTGTGTGTTTTGGGGTGGTTTCACCACAGTTCTCTTGTTAGAGGACTGAGACGTTTTCAGGGTCTCGTTTAATGAACCGATCCAATTCCATGGTCATGTATGTGTTGAGTGAGTTTCATCACCCCTGGACCCTTGAGACCAGTTAAAACATCGCAGAACTACAAAAACACATCGGCTGTACTTTTCAAGGTGTTTTTGTGTTAAGGAGGATTTTCACCAGGATCTACATGGCAGGGATGGCAGAATACTGATTCTCCTTAACTTCCCCTTAACACTACATCTTTTACCTTCCCCCTTAACAACTGACTTCCTACAGTCCCCCTTAACAGTAGATTTATTATCTACTGCTTTAACAATAGATTTGAGCCCCTTCCCCCGAACGGTACATTTCTTAACTTCCTCTTTAATTGCCCCCCTTAACCACAGATTCCTTACCTGCCACCTTAACAACGGATTTCTAACCTTCCTGCTTTCAAAATATATTCAATACCTTAGCGATAGATTTAGTCCTTCTGAATGAAGAATGCATTTCTCAAGGCAAAGAACTTTCCAGACCCTCTTTAAGTCAAACATTAATCACACCTCCCCAATGAGATTCTCTCTATTTATTTCTGCTTTCAGTTTCACACAGAGAATGATGGATAATATACAAAACGTGGAGCTTCAAATAATCCACCAGGTCAAGAGATAAAGAGTAATGCTGAATAAATATGCACATATAGACTGCTATTTTTCACCTCTCCATATCAAAGGCCTGCCATGCACCCCTTCACCCCCCAGCACACCGAGGCATCAGTCATTTCAGTACCTGCACTACGGTTTACAAAATATAATAATAATAATAATAATAATAATAATAAAATTATACATAAATAAACAGATTAACGACAAACAAATAAATAAGTAAATTAATAAATAAATAAGGAAAGGATATTATTAATAATAATAACAATACATGGATACATACATAAATCAAGTCAAACAAACAAATAAGTAAATTAAAAAATAGTATTATTATTATTATAAGAAGAAGAAGGAGATAAATAACTGATAAATAAATAAAAAAGGAAGCTAATGATAGTAAAACGATAGCTACATAAATAATAAATAATCAAAAGAACAAACAACAACAAACAAATAAATACAACAAACAAACAAACAAAGGAATAAATATGTAGATAAATAAATAATAATAATATAGGAAGAATAAAGAGACTGCAAAAAATATCCGTATAAACCATCTCGACTGCTTCAACTGCTTTTCTTTAATCAAGTTTTATTGTCCTGATCCCAGTTCAGTGATCTGCCTTATTCTGCCTGGTTTCAACAGACTGACACTTGATTTTAGAAATCAGGTGAAACTGCTTTGGATTTATATTGCATTTTTAAAGAAAGTAAGATTTAAAATGTTGCTAGACTAAGTGACTTGTTAGCATTGACATTTTTTGCAGTGACGAAGAAGAACAGGAGGAGGAGTTGGAGGAGGTGGACGAAGATAATTCCTGATATTTCACCCCCTTCATCCTCAGGAACTTGTAAACGGTAGGTGGTGGCGTTGTGATGCTGAGGCGAGTTTCTCGGTGACTGGCCTGACACACTGTTCAAACTCCCACTGTGTTTCCTCTCTACTTCATCACAGCGGTACAACCTCTCTCCAGGTACAGCCGGCATCCAGGAACGTTGCGGCGTGGGCTGTCAGCTGAAACCGGAAGACAGCCAGCGTGACGGATCGCCCGGGTAACGTCGGGGTGGGGGGGGTGGGGGGGGGTGAAGATGAATGTGCTTTCTCAACCCTCCATGTGAAACACACGAGTAATTTCCTCAGGTCATCCACACTTACACACTGTCATTTTTCATGTGCATAGCAAAATGAATGGAGGGTGGCGTAGCAGGAGGCCGGGGCTGCTGGGAGATTGATGGGTGAGAATGGAGCAGTGGAGAAATCTACTGCCAGCCCTGTAGGAGGATAAAACCGTCCAGTAAATCAACTTATTGATCGGTCTATTAGCGGTAATTAATTCACAGTGGCACTTTGACTGCTGGTTCTCGCATTTATTCCAGTTTACAGTAGGGATCTCTGGATCTCTGGATCTCTGGGTCACTGGGTCACTGGGAATCTGTCCTGTTCTGTCTTGTCAAGTCAAACTTTATTAGTACAGCACATTTCATACACAAGGAAACTCACTGTGCTTTATTGAAAACAATAAAACCTAAATACATAAAAAAGTAGTGCAAACTAAAAATACATCATAGAGAAAACTTTGAGGTGACATTATTCTCCCTACTTATTTTCAAGGCAAGTCAAATTGTTTCAAGCATTTTTAAAATATAATTTCAGCCCCGAAGCGACGCCACCTCAGATGTCTCAGATGTTAGAGGGTCTACAGCCTGGGACTGACTCACGTACACAAACTTACATTACAAAAAGAGAATAGAATTGCATTTAAAAAACATATTTTCACTCGTTTTTTTTGGAAAGAAGCTCTTCTTTGCTTTAAGGGATCATCCGGGTCGATCAATACCAGAATAAATTGAGAAGCAAGGCTCAGATGGAGGCTTTGGCACAGAGAGAGCAGGAATCCTATGAGGACTGGATCATTCATATTCTACACATTCAGCACACACTCTTATCCAACGTGAAATACAGTTAGTGCAACATTACAATACAATCAATTACAATCAACCAAAAATAAGGTGTTCAGAGGTCAGATCCATCTGACCACAGAACCATCATCAGGAGTAGTAAGACAACTCTACGATGGTAAGAGATAGAAGGATTAGAGCAGGTAGAGTGAACAGAGATTGTAGATTTTAGTTTTAATTCTAATTTCCAAGAGGCGGAGCTGCTCTGGAGGCAGAAATAATCTCATTGGTTGAGTTAAACCTCAGTGGGCGGGGCCAAAGAACCACAGTTTTTTTGTTTTTTTTTAGATATATTGAGAAACAAAACTGAAACTGAATCGTACTTCTGGTTCAGTAATTGTCTTTTTTATCCATAACATTAAAGCTAGTTAGCCTAGCTGACCTTCCCAGTTCACACTAGCCATACTAGCCTATAGCTAGCTAGGTTAGCTAGTTGGCTAGCCTGCTGACCTTCCAACATCATGATGTCATGAATGAATGAAAAAATAAGTCATTACATTTATATTTTTATTTAGATTTTGATCAGCATTTCTTCTTTGCCATTCAAGTTTGCTGGTTAGCTAACTCAAAAACGGTGGTTCTTTGGCTCCGCCCACTGAGGTTTAACTCAACCAATGAGATTATGTCTGCCTCGGTGGTTGTAAATCTAAATCTGATGATGTGAGGGACTACAGGACCTGGCCTGAGGCTGGAGTTCCGTCAGACCGGAGCTCTGGATCAGATCAGGTGACACTTCATTGATCCCGAGGGGAAACTGGGAAACGGTAATAGGATACAGCAAAGAACAACAAGGAACATGTGTGAAGGAAAAGTAGGAAAAAAGAATATACTACAGCATTATGAGAGTGTGAGAGTAGTATTCCTTAGTATTCCTCAGTATTCCTTAGTATTCCTCAGTATTCCTCAGTATTCCTTAGTATTCCTCAGTATTCCTCAGTATTCCTCAGTATTCCTTAGTATTCCTTAGTATTCCTCAGTATTCCTCAGTATTCCATAGTATTCCATAGTATTCCTCAGTATTCCTCAGTATTCCTCAGTATTCCTTAGTATTCCTTAGTATTCCTCAGTATTCCTCAGTATTCCTCAGTATTCCTCAGTATTCCTTAGTATTCCTTAGTATTCCTCAGTATTGCAGAGCCGGGACGTCTCAGACTGGGATCCCAGTCAGCTGAGACCGGGACTCTACTGGTGTTCCTGCACACCAGACCACTAGACGGACCAGGACCACAACCAACATCACCGATAACAGAGTTTTATGGGACTACTCCTTTAACACCAGGACCCTGTCGCCCCAGGACTACAGGACCATTAGAATCCAGTAAAATCTGGTCTGGTTTTACAGGTTTACACAAATTCACCAAATTGGCCTTTGATTTTATAGAGTGGACAGTAACACACACACACACACTCTCTCTCTCTCTCTCTCTCTCTCTCTCTCTCTCTCTCTTACTGTCTCTCTGTCTCCATTTTAACAAGTCATTTAGTCACACTGAGCTTTAAAATCTCACCTTTCTAAATATGTTTTGCAGTGTAATGAAGGCCCTTTGATTAGTCCATATTCTTTGATCTTTATGTTCTTGTTGGGGGGGGGGGGGGGGGGTCAGGCTCAGGCTCTGCTGTAATTGGAGTCACTTCCTGTCTGAACGAGACTTTAATTGAGCCACTTTCTGACCTGCTGAGGAACCAATAGGAAGCAAATGCTGCAAACACACACACACACACACACACACACACACACACCAGTCTGAACTGGTGAACTGGTCAGGATCTCTGTGGACCAGCAGGACGTCGGACAACAGACCTCTACAGACTAACATGGTAGTACAGTAGCTACTGACACCAGGACAACAGACCTCTACAGACTAACATAGTAGTACAGTAGCTACTGACACACCAGGACAACAGACCTCTACAGACTAACATAGTAGTACAGTAGCTACTGACACCAGGACAACAGACCTCTACAGACTAACATGGTAGTACAGTAGCTACTGACACCAGGACAACAGACCTCTACAGACTAACATAGTAGTACAGTAGCTACTGACACACCAGGACAACAGCCCTCTACAGACTAACATAGTAGTACAGTAGCTACTGACACACCAGGACAACAGACCTCTACAGACTAACATAGTAGTACAGTAGCTACTGACACACCAGGACAACAGACCTCTACAGACTAACATGGTAGTACAGTAGCTACTGACACATGGTCTGTATGCTAGTCGTATGGTTCCCCTCAGTAGTCTGTGTCTGCTTCAATAAAAGCTGTGTTGTGTCTGTAGTCG
Source organism: Hoplostethus atlanticus (assembly GCA_034670405.1). NCBI lineage: Eukaryota > Metazoa > Chordata > Actinopteri > Trachichthyiformes > Trachichthyidae > Hoplostethus > Hoplostethus atlanticus. The sequence goes on along the minus strand of JAXDDX010000129.1, from coordinate 308,191 downwards.
TCTGTCGTTCTGCGTCGGTCTGTTAAAGAAGCTGTAAAACGTTCTGGACCTGCAGCTCCACTCGGGTTCCCTCTGCAGGGTTTTCACGAGACCGGCCGGAGGGATTTCTCCTTTCCTTCCCTCCTTTCCTTCCCTCCTTTCCTTCCCTCCTCTCCTTTAAGAAGTCACCATGAGCCACTGACAGCAGGTGCCCCCCCCACATTAGTGTTGAATAAAACTCTGATGATACCTGGACAGGTTAGAGAGTCAGGCAGGTCGGACCTACGCCCATCCTCAAGGTCATTCTTCTAAATCTTCAAGGTCGTTCTCCTACACCTAGTGGGAGGTCATGTTAATATTGAGATCATAATAACACTTTTTATTACACAGTTAGCATCCGGCACGCTAACTAGCATTAGCTAACGTAGGAAGAGAGACCTTGTAGTGTTGCTGTTGGTTTGTTTCTGCCAATGATGATATTGATTGTAGGAGGATGAGAGTATAAACTGATGAAATATCATTTGAAATCATTTCATCTGGTATTGAATCTTAAAGTCTCATTTTTATTAAAACCAGTAAAAGAAGGTGATTGGATCAGATCTATAGATCAGATCAGAAAAGTAGTTCAGTCTCTCTATGATGAAATAATCATTAAGTGTTCTGTCTCTCCTGTAAAGAGTCTTGTGGAAACACATCGCTGACCTCAGACCTGCCTTGATACAAATATGATGAAGTCAGAACAACATGAAGTGACTTGTTAAGGTAACAAGATGTTTCTGTTGAGGAGGGACCCAGCCAGGCTGTCCAGGGGTGAACTGCTTTCTCTGGGGGGTTGGAGGAGGGGGGCGGGGCATGGGGGGGCATGGGGGAGATGGGGGGGGGGGGGGGCGGGGGGGGGGGAGGCGGGGGTCCCAGTGGTCTCCAGTTGTCCCGGGGTTGTGGAGGACTCATTAATTTGCAAAGCAGCAGGGAACGAGTTGAGATGCTATCTGGTCGCCTCAACACGCATACAAAAAGACTGAGTGTGTGTGTGTGTGTGTGTGTGTGTTTGTGTGTTTATGCATGAGCTTGCTTGTGTGTGTGTATGTGAGTATGTGCTTGTACTCACACATCTAATCATGTGTATGAGTGTGTGTTTGTGTTTGTGTTAATGTGTATATATGTGCATTTGTATGTGTAAATGTGCACATGCTTAGTTTATGTGTGTAAGCATTTATGTGTGTGTGTGTGTGTGTGTGTGTGTGTGTGTGTGTGTGTGTGTGATTCAGATAGCTAGGTTTAGCAGGTTCAGTGGTCAGGAGGGACAGATTAAACCCATCCAACTGTCCTCAGGTCTGTTGTCTAAAGGACAAATGGAGGTTGACCTTTGACCTCTGACCTCCTGCAGCCTCAGGCCGGCCTGCAGCTCCAAGCGGCCCAGAGGAAGTGAGGAGGAAGAGGCAGGTTGAGACTCGAAGCTGAACACACACACACACACACACACACACCCACACCCACACACACACACACACACTTCAGTTAGATCTGGGTCATCATCCAGAAGAATACAACGGATTTGGATGATTTATGTCCATCTGAAAGTGAAAGACTAACTAACTCAACTAGACTGACTCAAGTAGACTAACTAACTCAACTAGACTAACTGACTCAACTAGTCTAACTGACTCAACTAGACTAACTAACTCAACTAAGCTAACTAACTAAACTAAACTAACTAATAAACTAACTGACTCAACTAGTCTAACTAACTCAACTAAACTAACTAACTCAACTAGACTAACTAACTCAACTAGTCTAACTGACTCAACTAGACTAACTGACTCAAGTAGACTAACTAACCTCAAGTAGACTAACTAACTCAACTAGTCTAACTGACTCAACTAGACTAACTAACTCAACTAAGCTAACTAACTAAACTAAACTAACTGACTCAACTAGTCTAACTAACTCAACTAAACTAACTAACTCAACTAAACTAACTAACTCAACTAGACTAACTAACTCAACTAAACTAAATAACTCAACTAGACTAACTAACTCAACTAAGCTAACTAACTAAACTAAACTAACTGACTCAACTAGTCTAACTGACTCAACTAGACTAACTGACTCAAGTAGACTAACTAACTCAAGTAGACTAACTGACTCAACTAGTCTAACTGACTCAACTAGACTAACTAACTCAACTAAGCTAACTAACTAAACTAAACTAACTGACTCAACTAGTCTAACTAACTCAACTAAACTAACTAACTCAACTAGACTAACTGACTCAACTAGTCTAACTGACTCAACTAGACTAACTGACTCAAGTAGACTAACTAAGTCAAGTAGACTAACTGACTCAACTAGTCTAACTGACTCAACTAGACTAACTAACTCAACTAAGCTAACTAACTAAACTAAACTAACTGACTCAACTAGTCTAACTAACTCAACTAAACTAACTAACTCAACTAGACTAACTAACTCAACTAGTCTAACTGACTCAACTAGACTAACTAACTCAACTAAGCTAACTAACTAAACTAACTGACTCAACTAGTCTAACTAACTCAACTAAACTAACTAACTCAACTAGACTAACTAACTCAACTAAACTAACTAACTCAACTAGACTAACTAAACTAAACTAACTGACTCAACTAGTCTAACTAACTCAACTAAACTAACTAACTCAAGTAGACTAACTGACTCAACTAGTCTAACTGACTCAACTAGACTAACTAACTCAACTAAGCTAACTAACTAAACTAAACTAACTGACTCAACTAGTCTAACTAACTCAACTAGACTAACTGACTCAACTAGACTGAAAAGCTTCGGTTCATATTGGATATGTCATGATGTATTTCCTGCTGTGGAAGCAGAGCCGCCATGTTGGAAGAGATCCAGCTCTTGGCACGATCAGTCACTAAGCTTGTTTACTCACTTTAGAGACTCAACGCTTGACGAAATGACTCGTTACAGTGGATTTTCTTATGCAGTGTACACACACACACATACACACCTATAGAGTGCTAGGCAGTGTGACCTCTGCTTCGGCTGATGGATCAATTTGTAGGTGGGGGATCAATTAAACTGATCAGATCCATGCTTGTGCCACCCAATCAGATGAGCTGACAGGAGACAGGACTGGCCTGCAGGTGGCTGATAAGATTCACATGCCTCTTAATGTTCACTAACCTGCAGCTCTAGACCTCCCAGACACACACACACACACACACACACACACACACACAGCCTATCACAGCTTATATAACACTGATAGTCACAATTCAGACAAATCAGCAGCAAGACAGTTCAATATGAAACAAAACAATATGGGAGAACGGAGCAAATATCAGCAAATATCTCAGAATATTGGATAGTAGATAAAATGTTTCCAAATTAGACACAAGAAATAACAAATATATTTTTTTAGAATTATTATATTATATTATTCTATTCTATTATGTTATGTTATATTATATTATATTATATTATATTATATTATATCAGACAGAGTTGTGCTGCGGGCCGATCTGGTCAGACTGCTCCCCCTATGGGTTTCAGCAGGGAGCTGCAAGGAGCGCCACTCCAACCTGCAGGATCCACATCCAATCAGATAGAGCAAAGATGACGCAACAACCAACATGAAGCCAAATGTAAAAGATAAAAGCATCAATGACTGATGTTAGTTAGTCTAGTTGTTAGTTAGTTAGTTGTTAGTTAGTCTTGTTGTTTGTTAGTTAGTCTAGTTGTTAGTTAGTTAGTTTGGTGACTCAATAATCATACTGACATACAGATGTTTAGTTGATCAGCAGGTTTATAGCTTCTGGTGATGAATGATATTAGTTAGTTCAGTTCAGTTCAGTTCAGTTCAGTTTAGTTAGTTAGTTAGTTTAGTTTAGTTAGTTAGTTTAGTTCAGTTCAGTTTAGTTTAGTTAGTTTAGTTTAGTTCAGTTCAGTTCAGTTCAGTTCAGTTCAGTTCAGTTAGTTAGTTTAGTTAGTTGACTCCTGAAACTCCCTCCAGTCAGACAGACAGACTGAATACATTCAGCTGCAACTTTGGTGTTTCTGTTTTTCTGACTTCAGTCAAAAGTTTCTCAGTGCTGAGTTTTCGACCCTCGGGTCCTGAAACCTGTTAAAACCGTTATTGTAGAATTTAAAAAATAAATGCAAGTCCAAGGAAGAAAAACAGAGAGAATTGTTTTCTTTGTTCCTGAAAAACAGATTCTTGGCAGATTGGTGTTTTTACCCTCAGCAGGCCTTCAGAACTTTGAACACGAAAACTTTATTTCTCCAGGGAAGGTTAACAGACCATGCAGTTAACACATTCACACTGGGAGCTGACCAGTACAACCACAGTCTCTACTGGTTCCACTGGGAGCTGACCAGTACAACCTGAACTGCATTGTTCAGTGGTTCAGTACTGGATAAAAGATGGATATCTTTTCAGTGTATGTCTGAGATGAGCCATGACAGCCAGAGAACTGCTGAGTCACCCAGCTTCTGTTTCTCCCAACAGTAGACCAGACTGGGTGCCGGCGGGGGGGGGGGGGGGGGGGGTGTGTTACCTGGCGTCCTATGGGATCAGCAGCCTCATTACCGGGAGGCGGAGGGAATCTGTGGTTTCGCTGTTTACTGTGGAAACCCACCGGCTTGTTTACACCGACGACAAACTTTTATCTCAGGGCAAAAGATGGCTGCTGAGCAGGAAGGGGGATTTCCAGCCTCCATCTGAGGTCGCCGTGGTCGCTGTTTGATGTCTGGTAACTGTCTGGCGAGGCTCATTTCACACTCATTTACACTTTATCTGACTTTCTCATCTGGAGAGACTTCCAGTGAGGTCGACAGCAGAATCAGCTTCAGTTCCCAGATCACCAACAGTAAGGAGGTCAAGGGTCAGAGGTCACAGCCAGGAAGAGAAGCTGAAAGAGTCTTTTCTTGGAGATGAATTTGATCCACCGCTGGTTAGGGAGAAAGGTTTCTTGTTACCTGACTGGTTAATAGTTATGTTGTCATTATTATTACTTTTTGCTACTCCATGTTTGTTTGAGATCTGTGACGTCACAGCGAGCCCTTGACCTCAAGTGGAGTTTGACCCTTCAGCACTGGGAAGGTTCATGTCCATACCTGTGATCTCTGAACTGATGTATCGTCCTCCAACACCTGTGAAAACTGTGATGTTATTTTTTGAATTTGCTGCCCTACTCTCTGTCAGGTGATTTCAATATACACTACGTGGCCAAAGGTATGGACGCCTGCTGGTTTGAACATCTCCTTCCTACATCCTGGGCATTAATATGGACTCGGTCTCTTTGCTGCTGTAACAGACTCCACTCTTCTGGAAGGCTTCCACTAGATGTTGGATCACTGCTGCTGATCTTCCACTAGATGTTGGATCACTGCTGCTGATCTTCCACTAGATGTTGGATCACTGTTGCTGATCTTCCACTAGATGTTGGATCATTGCTGCTGATCTTCCACTAGATGTTGGATCACTGCTGCTGATCTTTCTACTAGATGTTGGATCACTGCTGCTGATCTTCCACTAGATGTTGGATCATTGCTTCTGATCTTTCTACTAGATGTTGGATCACTGCTGCTGATCTTTCTACTAGATGATCGATCACTGCTGCTGATCTTTCTACTAGATGTTGGATCATTGCTGCTGATCTTTCTACTAGATGTTGGATCACTGCTGCTGATCTTTCTACTAGATGTTGGATCATTGCTGCTGATCTTTCTACTAGATGTTGGATCACTGCTGCTGATCTTTCTACTAGATGTTGGATCACTGCTGCTGATCTTTCTACTAGATGTTGGATCACTGCTGCTGATCTTTCTACTAGATGTTGGATCATTGCTGCTGAGCTTTCCACTAGATGTTGGATCACTGCTGCTGATCTTTCCACTAGATGATGGATCATTGTTGCTGATCTTTCTACTAGATGTTGGATCATTGCTGCTGATCTTTCTACTAGATGTTGGATCACTGCTGCTGATCTTTCTACTAGATGTTGGATCATTGCTGCTGATCTTTCCACTAGATGATGGATCATTGTTGCTGATCTTTCCACTGGATGTTGGATCATTGCTGCTGATCTTTCTACTAGATGTTGGATCACTGCTGCTGATCTTTCTACTAGATGTTGGATCACTGCTGCTGATCTTTCTACTAGATGTTGGATCATTGCTGCTGAGCTTTCCACTAGATGTTGGATCACTGCTGCTGATCTTTCCACTAGATGATGGATCATTGTTGCTGATCTTTCTACTAGATGTTGGATCATTGTTGCTGATCTTTCCACTGGATGTTGGATCATTGCTGCTGATCTTTCTACTAGATGTTGGATCATTGCTGCTGATCTGCTTCCATTCAGCCTCAAGAACATCAGTGAGGTACTGATGCTGGCCGATGAGGCCTGACCTGCAGTCAGCGGTCCAGTTCATCCCGGTGGTGTTGGATGGGTTGAGGTCAGGGCTCTGGGCAGGCCAGTCAAGTTCTTCACGCTGATCTCCACAAACCATTTCTGTATGGACCTCGCTTTGTGCCCGGGGGCGTCATCATGCTGAGGGAATGAAGATGGACCTCTTCTAACTATGCGGTCAAGGACGTCAGGGCAGGATTCATAATGGACCCCCTTCCCCTGGTTTTGGCTCTTTCCAGCCCATTTCCTCAGCTGATCTTAAAACAGAGGCTCACATGAAACCCTCCTCTCCGCTAGATGTTACGCCTACCAGACTCCTGAAACAAATAATCATCATTTCATCAGCTCATTGTTCACTGAGACGTTTTAAGCAGGGAATTATTCAGACAAGTCTAATTGAGACCCAGATGTCATGAGCAACTACCGACCAGCGACGATCTGACCTTTCACTTCTGTCCAAAGTTTGAGAGAAAGTAGTTCTTAATCAACCACCCGCTCGATGGATTTATTTCCCTTCGTAGCACTGAAACTGCTCCAAGCTACCAATGACATTGGCTTGAACTTGGATCGGTTGTTGGACGTCTCGTTATTTGAACTGATCTTCTCACCAACTGGGTTCAGCTTGGCGAGTCTTACCTCATCAACAAGGACTTTGTAGTTTCCATGTCTAGCCCTGCACTGCAAAGAATCTCCATCTTAACAAGTCAGTTTAGTATTGAGTGTTAAAATGTTGTTTTCCTCAATCATGTGAACATATCTGCCAACGGGGTGAGATCAGTTTACTTGTTTCACTACAAGTGGGCGATCTCTCTTATTTCAAGGAAATTCTCAAAACCTTCTTTTCAAACAGCGCTGTGATGTTATATTAATGTTTACTTTTATCTTGCTTTGCTTTTATTTTGATTGTTTTATCTTCTTCTGCGGGTTTCTTTTATTTCTTTGTACTGTATTTTATTCTACTTTTTATTCTCTTCTTTATCTGTGGAGCACTATGTAAACTTTGTCTTTGAAAAGTGCTTTATAAATAAAGTTATTATGTTTTGGAGCCATTGCACAAGAACTGCTTTTCAAACAGCCAAAGATTGTTGGTATGCTTGTACGTTTTCCATACGCTGAGTCTTTGTCATTCGGTTTGGCAGCTCTCCTGCTCAATCTGCTCCCATCACTCTGAAGCCTTATGGATATTTTATAAAGTGTGAAGTGTCAGAGAGGTGATGGCAGTAAGAGGCTGTGACTGGATTACTAAAACCAGACGACAGCTACTGAAAACCTGATAGTGTCTTTAAAAACTCCTGAGATCAAAGTTAGACAAAAGGGGAACTGGATCAGGAAGTTGGACCTTTTTCCTTATGGAGCCTTGAACACAACGACCTCCTCAGATCCTCTTCACTGTTAATATCATCAATCTGATGTTCAACACGTTCAGGAGTTATTTAGAGTGTTGGAATTTACTGTTTGAGTTTAACCACTTTCCCTCAACCTGCCTCATCTCCTTCTACTACCGTTAGTTACCTGACGGGTACCGTTGATGTTCTAGATCCATGAAACATTTTATGATATCAAACTGGAAATATCTCAACGTGACGTCACGTCGTCTACGGTTGGAAGAAGAACAAAACACCAGACAACTAGATGAACATCACCAGTAGGAGTTTTTATGTATATACAGTACATGCTCCAATAGGATATATGGGAGCCAGCGTTATCCAACTGTATTTACCTCTCAGGGTAAAGAGACACACAGATATGTAGGATCAGGAAGAAAAGTTTGATATTTTTAAATCCAGGTGGTGATGAACTACTGCAGCAGGAGTGGGACGTTTGATTTGATCAGTCGACTGCTTGCTTTATTGGAGAAGATTTGATCAATTGCCTCATTTTGTTTAACCCCCCCAACCCCCCCCCCCCCCCCGGTTCCCTGCTCAGAGACCAGAGTCCCAGAGGAAGCTCATGCAGATGGTCTGCAGGTCTTCAGACTGTAATTCTTCTGGTCTTATCAGTGACGCTCAGCGAGGCCGGCTGCCCACCAGCTCTCATATTTATGTGAGATCGGTGCTGGACCTGCAGATACCGCAGATCGTCCCGAGGGAAATTCACTCCACAGAAAACAGTGCTACATCATACACCTCATACACCACATACACCCCGGATCAGACCAGCCGACTAGTTAACTGTTTTTTTAATCTTTATTTATCCGAGGAAAAGTCGGCGGAGCGCTGTGCTCTCTTACAAAAGTGAAAAATGTGAAAATGTCTTTTTTTTAAGCCCTTAATTTCTCCAGGGAACAGATGAATCTGTCTGCTTCATTCATACAGTCTACTGGTTCCACTGGGAGCTGACCAGGACTACCACAGACCACCAGGGCTCCTATGGTCATGGAAAACCTGGAAAATTAAAAGAACATGTTTTGCAGTCCTGGAAAAGTTCTGGAAAATGGATCATGGTCATGTAGTTTTATAGACATGATGTCAACATGTTGCTGATCTTTTCCTCCAACCAGTGAAGTGTTGAATGTTCCAGCTTGGCTGCTTGTTGATCCACGTCAGATCAGAAATGTCCTGATAGTTTCGGTCCTAAGAGATAGTTGGAGCAGAAATCAGACCTGGACATTCACACCACATGTTCAACGGAGACTCTGGTGGATCCTGGTCCTGGAGATGCTGCTGGAGGTCTGGAGTAGTCCTGGAGTTTGATCAGGTGTAGGAACCCACTGGGAGCTGACCAGTACGACCACAGTCTTCTACAGACAGGGAAAGGATTGAAAGAGAGAGTTGAGTGTTAAAATGATGACCCCGGGGTGCCGGTGACGAACCAATCACTTTCCAGAATTGATTATGGCCGTCACCAGTAGCAACGATGTCAGATAACCAGCCAATCAGAGACCAAGTTGACGAGGAAGTGGAGCAACAATGACGTCACCTCAAACTGAGCAGCTTCTCACTGTGTGTTGACTTTGGTCGAATCCCAATTCACCCCTTAGCCCTTCCTCTCCGTTTTGCGCGTTCACGTGAAGGGGTAGGGGTGTCCCAATTCTCTTGGGATCGAGGGGTAGGGTGAAGGTCTAGGGCTACATGGCCTCCAAACGGAGATTTTTCAGGGGCACACTACAAACCTGAGGGCTAGGAGAAATCTCCCAGAATGACCTGCGAATCAACTGGAAGATCATGGCGAACGCTACACTACCATCCAAAGTGAACCACAAATGTAGTATTTTCTTCGTTAATAAAGATTTTAAAATTAACCGTGGTATTATCTTAGTTTAATGTCGTTTCAATGTATTATAGACCTTTTCTTTATAACAAGCAGAACAAAAAATCGCTAGTATGCCGATGTCTCTACCTCGCTAGTTACAACATTGTTTTTAGGCTGATTTGTGCATGACAGTCCCGCATTTTGACATATTTCCATGTCGCATTTCCCCCCTTTGATGGCATATGACGCCGAAATATAACTGAAGTCCAGCATATCAGTGCAGACTACAGAGCACCGCTAACGCTATTCTGTCATGAAGTGGCCCGGTAATGAAGCGGTGGTGTTTTTTATTTGATGACTTGTTTGATCGATTAGTAGCGTGAAACGTATAAATTGTGAACGAATCGCGAGCGTCCATGCTTTTCTATCGCCATCAGATGAACGGCAAATGTCACTGTGATAATACCATTATTGCCATAGTAAAGTCCGATAACAAACTTACGTCTGTTTACGTAAACGTCATCGATGACGTATCAGGGTCTTGAAGGGTTGTCCCATTTCATAGGGAGAGATTTCTACCACTACCCCTTGTGACTCTGTTCCGAGGGCCAAGCCGAAGGGCGAGGGGCCTCGAAAACGAGTCGTAGGGGTGAAAATGAGAATTGGGATTCGGCCTTAGTCTGTGTGTGTGTGTGTGTCAGTGGGTTAAACGAGAGAGAGGCGACAGTCTTTCTGGATTGAATCTTTAATTTTTTCTCTTTTCTTTTCCTCCAGACGAGAATGAAATTATTAGCCTGGGCCATGCTCTCTCTCTCTCTCTCTCTCCCTCCCTCTCTCTCTCTCTCTCTCTCGCCCTGTCTCTCTCTCTCTCTCTCTCTCTTTCTCTCCCTCCCTCTCTCTCTCTCTCTCTCTCTCTCTCTCTGTCTCTCTCTCTCTCTCTTTCTCTCCCTCCCTCTCTCTCTCGCTCTCTCTCTCGCCCTGTCTCTCTCCCTGTCTCTCTCTCTCTCTCTCTCGCTCTCTTTCTCTCCCTCCCTCTCTCTCTCTCGCCCTGTCTCTCTCTCTCTCCCTTCCTCTCTCTCTCTCTCTCTCTCTCTCTCTTTCTCTCCCTCCCTCTCTCTCTCTCTCTCTCTCTCTCGCCCTGTCTCTCTCCCTGTCTCTCTCTCTCTCTCTCTCTTTCTCTCCCTCCCTCTCTCTCTCTCTCCCTCTCTCTCTCTCTCTCTCTCTCTCTCCCTCTCTCTCTCTCCCTGTCTCTCTCTCGCTCTCTCTATTCCTGTCCTACCCCCCCCCCCCCCCCTCCCCTCCCAGTATGATACTGGGAATACTTGGTGATTAGCGGCGGTGGTGTGATGGATGCTTCTCCTCCATGAGGAGAATTTAGAGCAGCCGGGTTTCCGCGGTGACCAATTATGCGTCGAGGAGCCCAGTAACCTTGGATTTATGTTGCCACGGCAACGGGGCCCGTCATGCATTATGGATGATCATTGAAATTCAACACCAGCTACCTGACATGATGATGGAGCCATGCTGGAGGTGTGTGTGTATGTACATGAGGATCCTGCTGATCTCTAGACGATTTTATTTGATCTGTCTCTGATCTGTCTCTGATCTGTCTCTGATCTATATCTGATCTATCTCTGATCTATCTCTGGTCTATCTCTGGTCTATCTCTGATCTATCTCTGATCTGTCTCTGGTCTATCTCTGGTCTATCTCTGGTCTATCTCTGATCTATCTCTGATCTGTCTCTGGTCTATCTCTGATCTATCTCTGGTCTGTCTCTGGTCTATCTCTGGTCTATCTCTGATCTATATCTGATCTATCTCTGGTCTGTCTCTGGTCTATCTCTGGTCTATCTCTGGTCTATCTCTGATCTGTCTCTGATCTGTCTCTGATCTGTCTCTGATCTGTCTCTGATCTATCTCTGGTCTATCTCTGATCTATCTCTGATCTGTCTCTGGTCTATCTCTGGTCTATCTCTGGTCTATCTCTGATCTATCTCTGATCTGTCTCTGGTCTATCTCTGATCTATCTCTGGTCTGTCTCTGATCTGTCTCTGATCTGTCTCTGATCTATCGCTGATCTATCGCTGATCTATCTCTGATCTATCTCTGGTCTATCTCTGATCTGTCTCTGATCTGTCTCTGGTCTGTCTCTGGTCTGTCTCTGATCTATCTCTGATCTATCTCTGATCTGTCTCTGGTCTATCTCTGGTCTATCTCTGATTTATCTCTGATCTGTCTCTGATCTGTCTCTGGTCTATCTCTGGTCTGTCTCTGATCTATCTCTGATCTATCTCTGATCTGTCTCTGATCTATCTCTGATCTATCTCTGATCTGTCTCTGATCTGTCTCTGGTCTATCTCTGGTCTATCTCTGATTTATCTCTGATCTGTCTCTGATCTGTCTCTGGTCTGTCTCTGATCTGTCTCTGATCTATCTCTGATCTATCTCTGATCTGTCTCTGATCTGTCTCTGGTCTATCTCTGGTCTATCTCTGATCTGTCTCTGATCTATCTCTGATCTATCTCTGAGCTATCTCTGATCTCCAGACGATTTGATCTGATCTCTGATCTATCTCTGATCTGTCTCTGGTCTATCTCTGGTCTATCTCTGGTCTGTCTCTGATCTGTCTCTGGTCTATCTCTGATCTATCTCTGGTCTATCTCTGGTCTATCTCTGATCTATCTCTGGTCTATCTCTGGTCTATCTCTGGTCTATCTCTGATCTGTCTCTGGTCTATCTCTGGTCTATCTCTGGTCTATCTCTGATCTGTCTCTGGTCTATCTCTGGTCTATCTCTGATCTATCTCTGGTCTGTCTCTGGTCTATCTCTGGTCTATCTCTGATCTATCTCTGGTCTATCTCTGATCTATCTCTGGTCTATCTCTGGTCTATCGCTGGTCTATCTCTGATCTATCTCTGGTCTGTCTCTGATCTGTCTCTGGTCTATTTCTGGTCTATCTCTGATTTATCTCTGGTCTATCTCTGATCTGTCTCTGGTCTATCTCTGGTCTATCTCTGATCTATCTCTGGTCTATCGCTGATCTGTCTCTGATCTGTCTCTGATCTATCTCTGATCTGTCTCTCTTTCCTTCTCAGGAACAATCCTGCTACCAACCAACCATCAGTTGCTACCAGTTCTCATTTTCACATTTTTAGGAAACCGCTAGTCGCCTACGATGGCTTAACATGCTGCATGCTAAATCGTTAGCATGCTCACCAGACACAGGTCAGATATTGGGTCAGGTGACCGACGGACCAAAGGTCAGCGTCGTCCTTTAAGATGGAGCTAAGGACTCACTTGCTTATTTTGGTAATCAATTAATCTGTCAACTATTTTTTACAAATCGTTACCGCCCTACTGGAGTGCAAGGTAAGTGATGAGGTCGCTGGTTAGGCAGGAGCTCCTGGGTGGAGGTGGGAGGTGGGACGCCAACAACATGGCCCCTCCTGATGCTCCTGGACCGAGGAGGTTCTGGGTGCTAGGAGGAGGAGAGTGAGCCGACAACCAAACTGTGATGTAGTTTGATGGTGGACCTTGTAGAGGAGAGGAGTGTCTCTGACCTGATTTTCCCTGTTGAAGATCACAACACTGGTAAAAACATCGATACACGCCGAGACCTGAAACCGTTTGAATCCTCCAGAGAATCCGGTTCCACTTCCTGGAGGGTAAACCTCGTGGAAAAGCAATATCAGACCAAGGGGAAAGAACGAGTCGAAGGTCCTGGGAGGAGGCGACGGCTCCCGCTGGCAGGGCCGCTGAGATCTCATTGACCCAACTGGATGAGACGGAGGGCTCTGGCAGCGAGATGGCAACCGGCCAATCAGAGCCAGCGGCGTACAGCAGACAGGTTGGAGTATCCCAGGCTGCCATGGGACACGACCTCCTTCTCTCTCCATTCATCTCCTCACCTCTCTCAGTCTGTCTGTTCATCATATCTAATCTAATCAAATCTATAGATCATGTCAGCATACAGACGTGCTTTAGAGATCACATGACCCACAGAGATCACATGACCCATAGAGATCACATGACCCATAGAGATCACATGACCCATCCTGTAGACTGATATGGTACTGTCAGTAGCTGCTGGACTGCCATGGGTGGTAATGTATCTATCAGAATGTACATAGAATGGATATTTGTTGTTTCTGATCAATAACGTGGAGTTTAGGGTTTCATGTGTTTCAGGAATCTCCTAGAAACAAGCGCGTGTTGGTGCGCATTGTTTTTTCTGATGCATCGGTTAGATGACTCCTCTGGTTTGTTTCAACATTATTGTAGAATTATTTTCTTTCCAGATCTGTTTTAATAGAAATAGACTTCAAGACTAACTGACGTGTTGAGGCGGTTGATGGATGTTTGATGGATGTCTGATGGATGTTTGCTTGATGTCTGATGGATGTCTGATGGATGTTTGATGGATGTCTGATGGATGTCTGATGGATGTCTGATGGATGTCTGATGGATGTTTGATGGATGTCTGATGGATGTCTGATGGATGTTTGATGGATGTCTGATGTATGTCTGATGGATGTTTGATGGATGTCTGATGGATGTTTGCTTGATGTCTGATGGATGTCTGATGGATGTTTGATGGATGTCTGATGGATGTTTGATGGATGTCTGATGGATGTCTGATGGATGTCTGATGGATGTTTGATGAAGTGAAGCTGTTCTGTGTCACTCTTCTTCTAATCTGACACTCCAGTCTGGATCCCTCCGGTCACATGACTGCCATCAAAGGGTCACGTGACCAGTTTCAAAGGCATGCTGGGAGCCCTGCACTTTGCCAGCCCCCCAGCAGGGAGTCACCCCCCATCTCCCTGACACCCGCAACACCCACGGGCCCCCCGCTACGCCTGGCCTTTATTTAGCCCTGACTGGGGCTTTGAAGACCGTCCCACCACACAGCCATTAGCCTGTAATCATGTAGCTGTCTGTTTGTATACCTGTCTGTCTGTGTACCTGTCTGTCTGTGTACCTGTCTGTCTGTGTGTCTGTCTGTCTGTCTGTACCGGTACCGGTGTCTATCTGAACCGGTAAGTGATGAAAGCATAGACACAAAAATCATCCATGAGTCTCCGGTACATCATCATCTGGTGCTCCATGCTAACACTTTAGCATACACTATGTTGAGTGATAGTAGGCTCCATGCTAACACTTTAGCATACACTATGTTGAGTGATAGTAGGCTCCATGCTAACACTTTAGCATACACTATGTTGAGTGATAGTAGGCTTCATGCTAACACTTTAGCATACACTATGTTGAGTGATAGTAGGCTCCATGCTAACACTTTAGCATACACTATGTTGGAGGTCTGTAATCTATTACATCTAGAGGTGTGTAATCTATTACATCTAGAGGTCAGTAATCTATTACATCTAGAGGTGTGTAATCTATTACATCTAGAGGTGTGTAATCTATTACATCTAGGTGGTAACAGTCCTAATCACCTGGAGCTGCGTGGACGTACGTCTTCATTCAGAGTCATTGAGTTCCAGACAGGAAGCTTAATCTTCCGGCGCTAGGCTAAATGAACCCAACCAATCAATGGGACAGGAACAATGCCTCTTTCTCCTCGTTTATCGGAAGACCTCACATCCCTTTCTCCCTTTTAATGACTGTAAATCAAAAGCCGAGGCCGTGGACGTGGAGCCGGACGGCAGAAGGTGGAGAGACAAAAGGATTCAAGTCATTATTCTGTCATTATGTCTGCAGCGTCCTTCTGGCCTTCATCCCCACAGCAAACAGACACGTTATCCCTCGGCCTGCTGGGATACGGTGATGTTATTATCAGGTTGTATCAATCCTCAGGTAATAAGAAAGAGATCCACTTTTCTATCAGGGGAAGAGAGAGCACACAATCTGGCAGGATTAGAAAACAATAGACTAGAATAGACACTTTCTGGTACAAGATGTTGTGGTTTCTAAAGTCTTTTTACCTCTATCTATCTATCTATCTATCTATCGATCTATCGATCTATCTATCTATCTATAGTTCATTGATTTGTGCTCAACGTTACGAGATAGAAGTCTTTACTAGCGTGCGGTGCTAGCCTACTAACGTTAACGTAGTTGATGGAGGTCTTTAGATGCTCGTGAAATTCAGAGACTTGCCATACAAACATGAGTTTGCCGCGGACGTCCATGTTTTCCCGAGCAGATGCACTGGAACACATTTAGATTGGAAGCCGGGAATACCGACTCAGAACTACTGACTTCCAACTTGCATTTGTCTTCAGACTTGCCAGATTGAGGGAAGTCTTTACATCAGATGTACTAATGGTGTTGTTTAACTTCTTAATTCACCTTTGCCTGGTTAACAGTTTACACTCAAAGCTAATCTGTGTTGGGGGGGGGGGGGGTTCAACGACAGGGAACCATTGTTAATTAACACGCATCCATCATACTTACTGCGCTACGTGGAAACTGACCCTGGATCAAAGTTATAGATTTGCAGTTTGTGTTCAGAAGTGATTTTTGTGACCTTGAAGAGCCGCAGTGATCCGGTGATCCAGTGATCCGGCCGACGAGGAACCTCAGACCTTGGTCTCGTTAGGGAGGCTCGTTAAGGAACCGGCAGGCTGAAGCTGGTCTGAGCCGGTCGCCTTCAGCTTAGAGAAACAGGCTTGTGAAGTCACCGGTTCAATTCCTGCACTGAGGCCAAGTCAATGAGTAAAGCTTCCCTCCCCTTGAGCAAGGCACTTCATAACTGCTCCTGCTGTTCCTGCTGATTAAAGCTTTTCTCATTTTCTGCAAAACCTCTGAGGTGCAGGTTTCATGTTTTGGACACGAATAATGTGACGATTAGGTAACTAATCTTCGGTTGAGGTTGAGGTTGAGGTTCTGGTCATGGTTAAAATGAAAACTTGTTGTCATGAGTTGGGAATTGAACCCTGGACCTCCACACCCTTACTGTGCACTGTCGTGGCTCTGGTCCTTCCCTGGCAGGGGAACAGGTTCCTCATGGCCACCCGGCATCTCCAAGCCCCTCCCACTTTTATTCCTAATATTCCAATAAAATACACGACCCACCAATATTTCAATCCAAACCAGACGACTCTGCAAATAATCAGAAAAGTGTCTGTTTAAATAAGGCTGGGTGACGGTGACGGTGATGGTGATGGTGATGGGGGGGGGTGATTGAGGGCAGCACAATTGGCGTTGACAAGCCCCAAACAGAACCTGTCAAAGCAGTAATGGCGTCCAGGTTGCCAGATGAGCAGGTGATGGATTTGGCTGTCTGGATCCATTTCTCCAGCCGGACGCTGCCGACAGAAAGACGCTTTCTCCAATAATTAACCACCGCATCGCCACGGCAACGAGATGGGACCGGTTTGGAGGTGGAAATTATTAGTTGACATGTCGCATGTCGGGGGGTGGGGGTGGGGGGTGACGGCGGTGGGGGGGGGGGGGGGATGAGACTAGATCACACACACTGAAGAACATTTTAAGAGAATTTCCGAAGCAACAGAAAAAATAAAAACATGGTTCATCTGGTTATTCCACTGTAGACCAGACCTCTTCTTTTATTTATTTCTATCATCAGGACCATTCAGGTTCTATTGTCTGTGAACCTTGACCTGCAGGAGTCTACCGGCAGGGCGACAGGAAACAACCAGCCAAACCAGGAAACCAGGAAACTTCAGGACCAAACACCGCCACAGCTGATTGGCCCTGCTGAGTTGTTATAACTATATTAGTCTCTGCGATCTCTCAACGGAGCGGAGCTATTTTCACCCTCGCTGTTATAACAGAAGGAGTTCTGGATCCAGGAGATCTTTGTGGAGATCCAGACGAAGAGGGAACCACGTCATCACACAATGTTCCTCAGTTATCCATATGCAAGAAGCTGTTAAGGCCCTGCCCTCGCCCGTCTGGCTGCTGTCCACCGACTGCTGTACCGGCAGCCTGCAGCTGGTTCATGCTGCTGCTATCAGTCCCCGGCTGGTCGGGATCTGGTCGGGATCTGGTCGGGATCTGGCCGGTCTGGGTGGATGGCGGCGGCATATTGTCCAGTAATCTGCTTGGTGTGACAGAGCGATAATCTACTGAAAATGACTCGGTCAGCAGAGACGAGTCTTCAACCCCCACCCTGCTGGAGAGTCCTTGAGCAAAACACTGAGCCCCTACTGGACCCTGACCTCTGACCTCGCTGTCCAATGGGGGCGGGGCCGACTGAAAAGACATTCACGCTGTTAAACCAACCCAGACGACCCAATAGGAACGCAGAGAAATTCATCGTGTGACTTCAACATATTGAAGCTTTCATTCTGCTATAAAATCAATGCTGATACCAAAAGCTGCTGATCGATATCGTCTTTTGATGGATCCCTACTCTTTTTATATGTAAGTTTAGATGTTTAACATGACAGAGAGACCAAACCCTCTGGAAGTCCCAAATGAAACCTTCTCAGGAGGTCAGGAGGTTAAAACTATAACAACTAGGAGACGTTCTCCTTTAGATCAGGATCAGATTAATACATCATCCCCAGATCTATCATTAAATCATCTATCATTATAAGAATCTGCCAGTTGGTCACATAATATTGTTTGTTTCCAATTCATTTAGTATTTAGTTTGTTGAAACACGGAAGAATCACAACAAAATTATGTTTGATTCAAGAAAAGCTTTGAGAAAAGTTAATTTGCATTGGAAACAAGTGAAAGTTTCTCTAAAACTCAGCGACTGGTCAGAACTGAGTCAAGAATCACTGAACCACCATCATCCTGAACCGACCATCATCCTGAACCGAATCACCATCATCCTGAACCGAATCACCATCATCCTGAAACACCACCATCCTGAACCACCATCATCCTGAATCACCATCATCCTGAACCACCATCATCCTGAACCGAATCACCATCATCCTGAACCACCACCATCCTGAACCACCATCATCCTGAATCACCATCACCCTGAACCACCATCATCCTGAACCGAATCACCATCATCCTGACCACCATCCTGAACCACCATCATCCTGAACCGAATCACCATCATCCTGAACCACCACCATCCTGAACCACCATCATCCTGAACCACCATCATCCTGAACCACCACCATCCTGAACCACCATCACCCTGAACCACCATCATCCTGAACCGAATCACCATCATCCTGAACCACCATCATCCTGAACCACCATCATCCTGAACCGAATCACCATCATCCTGAACCACCATCATCCTGAACCGAATCACCATCATCCTGAACCACCATCATCCTGAACCGAACCACCATCATCCTGAATCACCATCACCCTGAACCACCATCACCCTGAACCACCATCATCCTGAACCGAATCACCATCTTCCTGAACCACCACCATCCTGAACCACCATCATCCTGAACCACCATCATCCTGAACCACCACCATCCTGAACCACCATCATCCTGAACCGAATCACCATCATCCTGAACCACCATCATCCTGAACCGAATCATCATCATCCTGAACCACCACCATCCTGAACCACCATCATCCTGAACCACCATCATCCTGAACCGAACCACCATCATCCTGAATCACCATCACCCTGAACCACCATCATCCTGAACCACCATCATCCTGAACCGAATCACCATCATGCTGAACCACCATCATCCTGAACCGAACCACCATCATCCTGAATCACCATCACCCTGAACCACCATCATCCTGAACCACCATCATCCTGAATCACCATCATCCTGAACCACCACCATCCTGAACCACCATCATCCTGAATCGAATCACCATCATCCTGAACCACCATCATCCTGAACCGAATCACCATCATCCTGAACCACCACCATCCTGAACCACCATCATCCTGAACCACCATCATCCTGAACCGAACCACCACCATCCTGAATCACCATCATCCTGAACCACCACTATCCTGAACCACCATCATCCTGAACCGAATCACCATCATCCTGTACCACCACCATCCTGAACCGAATCACCATCATCCTGAACCGAATCACCATCATCCTGAACCACCACCATCCTGAACCACCATCATCCTGAACCGAACCACCATCATCCTGAATCACCATCACCCTGAACCGAACCACCATCATCCTGAATCACCATCACCCTGAACCACCATCATCCTGAACCACCATCACCCTGAACCACCATCATTATGAACCACCATCATCCTGAATCACCATCATCCTGAACCACCATCATCCTGAATCACCATCACCCTGAACCACCATCATCCTGAACCACCATCATCCTGAACCGAATCACCATCATCCTGAACCACCACCATCCTGAACCGAATCACCATCATCCTGAACCACCATCATCCTGAATCACCATCACCCTGAACCACCATCATCCTGAACCACCATCATCTTGAACCGAATCACCATCATCCTGAACCACCATCATCCTGAACCACCATCATCCTGAACCGAACCACCATCATCCTGAACCACCATCATCCTGAACCACCACCATCCTGAACCACCATCATCCTGAACCACCATCATCCTGAACCGAACCACCATCATCCTGAACCACCATCATCCTGAACCACCACCATCCTGAACCACCATCACCCTGAACCACCATCATCCTGAATCACCATCACCCTGAACCACCATCATCCTGAACCACCATCATCCTGAACCGAATCACCATCATCCTGAACCACCATCATCCTGAACCACCATCATCCTGAACCGAACCACCATCATCCTGAACCACCATCATCCTGAACCACCATCACCCTGAACCACCATCATCCTGAACCACCATCATCCTGAACCACCATCATCCTGAACCACCATCATCCTGAACCGAATCACCATCATCCTGAACCACCACCATCCTGAACCACCATCACCCTGAACCACCATCATCCTGAACCACCATCACCCTGATGATGGATCTGAGGTTACGGTCCTCCGTCAGACCACTGGGCAGGAAACCGGAGCAGCTGAACGCCGCCGCTGCCAAACCTCACAGGCTGCATTTACAAAGCAGCAGGCAGCTCCAACACAAAACAGCCAGGAGGGGAAAAGAGGCTTTGGGAAACAAAACACCTTCCTCCTCCTCCTCCTCCTCCCTCCTCCTTCCTCCTCCTCCCTCCTCCCTCCTCCTCCCCCCTGACGGGCCGCGACACACGACACGCTTTTTTTCCCTTTTCTTTTTGGTTCAGGGAGAATAAAGAAGAGAGAGAAAGGAAGATGGGGGAGGCATGAGATCGAGTCTGTATATTTCCACAGTGAGAAGGAAATATAAATCTGGTTCCTTATTGGTTCATGTGTGATTGATTACTTTGATTCATTTAAACCTTAACCATATAAACCTTACATGACATTATTCTTAATATCATGGACACAAATACACCTAACACACCTGCTAAGAAAGCCATTCGGAAGAAAGAAAGAAAGAAAGAAGAAAGAAAGAAAGAAAGAAGGAAAGAAAGAAAACGAGAAAGCCACAAGGAGTCCTTTATCTCCGGCTCCCCATCCCCGACTGAACAAACACAGTTTGCCCTGGAGTCCCTCTGCTCTGGGTGGGGTTAACCTCTGTGGGTTACAGGCCAGCGCCAGCTCTCTAATAAGCACCCAATACAAAAGCCCCAGTAGGCCTGTGGGAGGAGGAGGAGGAGGACAAGGAGGAGGAGGAGAGAATCGGGGGGATTGTTGGGGGCAGATGCCAGACACCAACCAGAGCAGATGGGGCTTGATGAATCCTGAAAGGAAGGAATTGAAACCCACCGAAGTTGCCAAGCGGCCAGCCGCAATTATCACCGCGCCTTTGGGTTCATTGTCAATTAGAGTGGCGGTTGGGGCGAGCGACAGCTGTGGCAGATGGCGAGGGTCCAGGGAGAGAGAGGGAGGGAGGGGGGGAGGGAGGGAGGCAGGAGGTGGGGCAGGGGCCATTCCCCCCCAGGCTCTCTCTCTCGCTCTCTCTCTATCTCTCTCTCTCTCTCTCTCTCTCTCTCTCTGTTGCTACCACTCCACTCTCTCTCTCCCTCGTTCTGATTTTCCTCTCTCTCTCTCCTCGTTCGATCGAGTCTCAACGCTGTAAAACATATCCACTTAATCTTTGAGTCTTAACTTATTTTTCTTAACCTCTCACCTCAGACAAGTTGAGATAACGGAACTGGTTTCCAACTCAACTCAACGTATTTCAAGATTTTAGTTTTTTCTCAAAATGAGACTAAATAAGGCGTCGCCCCACGTTCATCATGGTGATGACCTGATCAAGAGGAAATTAAATAATGACAACTGCTTTAGAATCCAGAACCCCCCCCCATTTTTTACAGTGTAGTAGTAGACATGACTCATGAACATGGAGGCGTGATGTCATAACACTGACAGGTCAAACTGTGACATCACTGTGACATCACCAGAATCCCATCATTCAAATCTCTAAAAACCTCAAACAATCTCAAACAATGTTGAGGATTCAGTAGAATACTGATGTGTGGTACCAGAAAATTACTGTTACCCACTACGGCATGCTGGAGTATTGCAGTACCGGCTCACTACCGTTACCCACTACGGTACGCTGGAGTACTGCAGTACCGGCTCACTACCCACTACGGTACGCTGGAGTACTGCAGTACCGGCTCACTACCGTTACCCACTACGGTACGCTGGAGTACTGCAGTACCGACTCACTACCGTTACCACTACGGTACTCTCTCTTTGAAGACTTGGGCTTGTCCAGGTTTCAACACTGACATGTCAACCTCACTGTCGAGGTGTTACGGTGTTGAGTCCTGGACCAACACCTCCACCTGTAACATCGTCTATCGACACACCGCCTCACCGCCGTCCAACAGAGACGCTGGAGTAAAACCCTGAGGTTCTCTAACTCATCAGCCGAGGATAAAAACCCACAGTAGGAAACTTTGGGATCGATGATGCTTCCACATTTAAGAGAGAGCGAGGCGACCGGGGATTAAACCTCGGCCACAAAAGGCTATAGATTGAATATGGATCGGCCTGCACTCAGGCTAGCAGCACGAGCCGGAGAGGAAGCTGTGCCCTGCAGGGGTTCTGCACTACATTTGTATTCTATCGAACAGAAATAAAGGTTGATTCAGCTGAATTCCTAATGTGTTGATTCAGCTCTGGGAGCCTGGCGGTGCACTGAGAGCAGGGCTGTGGGGAAACCAACATTACATCTACATTTCAGGCATTTAGCCAATACTCTCATAATGAGTGAGCAGGTGGAGGTGGAGGGTCCTGCTCAGAGACTCGGAGACTCGGCGACTCGGAGTCTCTGGGTTGCAGCAGCATAACAGTATCACAAAAAAACAGAATGTACAAAATACAAAATATCAAAAAACAGGTGACATAGAACCAGGATGTACAGCGGATGGATGGATGGATGGATGGATGGATGGATGGATGGCATTACATATATGAATGGATGGCTCATGTCTACAGAGTTAGAGATGGAGATGGTGGATGAATGTGAAAGGGAATGAAGTGTGAAGCTTAGTGTGTGTTAGCTTCATTCTCATCTATCCTGTATTTAATCTCGTTGAGGACGACAAGAAACATTCATAAAACTGACGAAGAACAATCCATAATCCATAATCCATAATCCAAAGCCCCATGATGCATCAGTCACACAGCAGCTCCGGATGAGACCTCCAGCTGAATGGATGTAATGTGTTGAGGATGTAATCATTTGTGCTTTGGAAATATGGAGCTGTGAAGTTGAGGTGGCGATGTTCTTTCATAATGGATATGTATGTTGTTGAGGAGGGAGTCTGTCGGTGTCGAGTAGGAAGAACGGTTGATTCAGCTCAACGTGGATGTGTTGATTCAGCGGTGGAGGCTGCAGAGACTCAACACATTACTGCAGCAGCTCCGCTCCGCCGGCCAGCCCACGCCATCCATCACTGCAGAGGCGTGTGTGTGTGTGTGTGTGTGTGTGTGTGTGTGTGTGTGTGTGTGTGTGTGTGTGTGTGTGTGTGTGTAGGAGTACATGTAAGGGTCTTCTTTTACATATGAGTGTGTGTTTTGGTTTGGATTAGGTTTGGGTTAAGGAATGAATGTGTGTGTGTGTGTGTGTGTGTGTGTGTGTGTGTGTGTGTGTTTGCCTGCTGTTGCAGAGAGAAAGTTGGTTCACCCCCCCCCCCCCCCCTCTCTCCAGCATGCTGATGGGAGCGTCTCCTGCTGCTCTTCTCCTCCTCCTGCATTGTACCAGAAAGCCACTCCTCCTCCTCCTCCCCCTCTTCCTCCTCCTCCTACTCCTACTCCTCTGCCTCTTGCTTCATCTCCTCCCACTCCACTTTCTCCACCTCTTTCTCCTCTTCCTCATCTTCCTGTTGCTCCTAGTCCTTCTCCTCTTCCTCCTGACAACCCTCACCTCCTCTTACTCCTCCTTCTTCTGTTGTTCCTCCTCCTCCTCCTCTTTCTCCTCTCTCCAAATTATTGAATCAATGAATCTTTTGCCATTGTATTCCTCTTCTTACTTCTCATTATTTATTTTTTCTTCCTCCTCTAAATGTCTTTTATCTATCATGTGACTTGTGTATTTCCTCGGGTCACCAGCAGGAGACAAGATGGACTCGAGACAAACCGAACCTGAGGACGATCTGATTTGTCGTGTGGAGACATTTTGGGTTTCCAGTTAAAGAAGAAAACACGACATGATGACTGACAAGATGAAGACTGTTGGTCGTATTGAGAGAGATGAACAACATCACCTCGCCTCTATCTGGTCAAATGTCTTGAATCTGGTTTCAGGGGTCTTGAGCTGTTTCTCTTTGCTCTACTTTTCTAATGGGAGATTTCCCTGGTTGCACAGATGTAAACTTCACTGGGTTTTTGTTGGTTTGTTTTTTACTCTTCAGGCTTATTTGAGGATGAAATTCCGCTTAACTTATTTGAATGGGCATTAAAAATGTCTTAAAAGAACCTGTAGTCATCCTGTTCATGGTTTACATTTTGAAGGTTTTTCAGTCAAACTTGTTTTCTTTAAGATTTTGTTCATAATATCATGATAGTATTGAACCGTGAACCCAGTATCGGGTATCGAACCGAACCGTGAGCTGAATATGTCGTTAAACTTTTTGAGTATTTCCAATCTGTGCAATGTGTTTCATTATAACCTGCTCTGTGTCACACTGTTGATGATGAGGCTCTCGGTGGTGATGACCTACTCAAGTGTCTTTCCATGAACGTCTTTGTTTTGTGTCGGAGTGGAGCTAATGTTAGCCAGCATCAGATTTCTATGCTGACGATGTAGCCCTTGCTACTTGTCACAAAATGGCATCAGTTGTTCTGCATGTAATATTGCTTGGGTTCCAGTATCAGTAAGACAGCAGAAAGTAAAACTATGTAAAACATGTGGAACAAACGGGGACCTAGCTTAAATGTGGACTTAGGCTAACTAGCTTACCTAGATAGCTATAGGCTAGTATGGCTAGTTTGAGCTTAGAAGGTCAGCTAGGCTAACTAGCTAACCCAGATAACTTAGTATGGCTAGATTGTATTTCTTCAGTTAGCAGCAGAGCGCTAGGCTTCACAATGTTAGCTAGCTCCTCTCTTCCCTCTTGTCTTTTTCACTGAGCTGCAGTCTAATGTTACTTAGCCAGAAAAACCGGCTCCGCCCACTGAGGTTTAACTCAACCAATGAGATTATCTCCTGCCTCCAGAGCAGCTCCGCCTCTGAGAAATGTTTGTAGAACTTAAACCTCCAATCTGTGAAAAGCCTCTCAGATTGGAGGTTAGAAGGACAAAGAGTGTATGTGAGTAAGAGAAAGAGTGTGTGTGTTCGCATGTATGTTTTTGTATTTGTGTGTGTGTGTCCAGAACGGGGGGGGGGGGGGGGGGGGGGAGTTGGGGTTGGGGCCCAAGGCTCCATCTGCTGTGTGAAGGGCCACTACTGGGGGTCAAAGGTCACTGTGTCCAACAATAGTCATTAGCAATGCTGACAGGCTGCTGTCAGCCAGGCGGCTTGGTCGCCATGGCACCGGGGAAGAACCCCTGAGCTCTCAGCACCAAAACCATCTTTATCATCTCCTTCATCTTCATCACCACCACCATCATCATCAACACCCACCCATTTGTGTCTTTTGTCATTCTGTGTTTCACATCCACTATAACCTTAAATAACTGCTCCATCTTCATCATCATCATCATCACCACCATCTTCATCAAAAGCACTACCATTATCATCTTCATCATCATTATCATCACCCACCAATTGGTCTCTTTCCCATCCATTGTTTGACAAAGTTTCAGCACCACCAAAACTTTTAATATTACTCATCTTCATCATAACCCTCATCACCATCATCTTCACCACCAGCACCATCTTCATCATCATCATCAGTACCCAGCTTTTTGTCTCATCTGCTGTCGTTCTGTGTCGGATGGAGTTTTAGCACCACCGCAACCTTTAATACTGGTCCATCTTCATCATCATCATCATCATCATCACCCACGATTATGTGTTCATTACCATCATAAGGCCTTATGATTTTTCCACAGTCTAATACAGAGGTTACACTGGACTATGGCCACTGTACAGTTCAGTGTAAGTGAATGCATAGTCTTGCCCCTAGCAGAGTGTCCCATCCCCACTACCTGAGACAGTAGATTCACCCTATTGGTCCAGATTAAATCCTTTAAAGAGAAGCTGTCACATAGGAGTTCTACTTCAGGACACCACAGATCCATCCTAGACTGGAATGCATTGTGGGAAAAACACCACCTTAAGTTCATCATTCAATATGTGGAGGATCCAGTCTGTCAAACTACCATCCTTTAAAAAGTACCACTCTGTTTAATCTGCCGTTCTGTCAGGGTAAGTGTCACTTTCCTTGGAAATGGTCGACATTATACTTTAGAAACTCATCAATTTTATCTTCCAGAAACAGTTTGAGCACAGTCAAGCATGGAGGGACCCCCCCCCCCCAAGCCAGTGTCAGTCAGTTACAATCTATTGTCCACAATTGAAACCCAAATTAGAAATCTAGCAGAGGAAGCAGCCCCCCCCCAGTCCTGCCTGTCATAAAGATGCTGATGAACCAATATGGGCTTATCAATTCTGATTGAAGCTGCCAGTGGGCGACATTTAGACCAGGATAATACTAATACATACTGATACACTAATACATATCCACGTACTAGTGTATCCAGTGTAGCATTGATCACCTCTAGAAGGAACATGTGATCATATCGGAGCTATCTGATTGGTCAGTGACTCATTTAAACTGTGGTTCCCATAATGCACGGCTAGCTGTGCTTTATTGGTTGCCATGCCAACTCTTGTGTTACCAGGGAGCTCGTTAGTGATCTTCTATTCTCATGTATGTGGAGAAAGGTGTTCAGTCAGTACACGTGACTCCCTAGGGGGCGCTCTTTACTGGTGTTATGGAGACAGCTGGAGGTCGTACCTTCTGCACTACGACCCCTAGTCACATAGAACACCTCTCTTATTGATGTATTACAGCACATATAATACATGTGCAGTATTTTTTCATGCACTTTCCAGGAATATTGTCAGAACAGCTCTGATAATGTAAAGCAGAGTAGGGGAGAAACCTTTTCACCTCTGACCCTTGACCTCCTTACTGCTGGTTGCTAGTGATGTTGGTGATCTAGTTTATTCTACTGTTGACCTCAGCGTCTCTGTGGAGTCAGATCAATAACTGGATGTAAATGTGAGCTGGAGGCGTTGTTCGCTATATTATATCTACTGTTCTAATAATATAATAGTTGTTTTATTTGACCCGCCTGTGGTTTTTAATGCTCTTATTTCTTTTCTGTTGTTTTTGGCTGAGTTTATTCTGCTTAATTGTTTTGACTTTTACTGTCTTTTATCGGTTTTGGTTGAATTGTTTGTTTGCTTATTTTTCTTTCCTGTTTTTACCTGATTTTATTACCTCTGTTCTATTTGCTTGTCACTTTGTACATTTTGTAACTATACATAAAGTTATTATTATTATTATCATCATTATTGTTGTTATTAAATTAAATATGAATGTTATGGAGCAGTGAAGCTGCTCAGTAGAAGTACTGGTCAGCTCCCAGTGTGAATATGATAAACTGCTGAAAAATACCAGGCATGTCAATCTTCCCTGAATAAATAAAGGTTTAAAACATGTAAGTGGTGGAGCAGGTCTGACGCCTTCAGACGGCAGCAGAAGACTTTTAAGACTGTCAAACGTCTTGTGGTTATGATGCATTATGAATGAGACGCCACCAAAGAGAAGCCCATATAGCGGCTGAGCGGTTGCCGGGCCAAAATATGCTGCACATGTCTGTGAAGATAACGGCGCATTCTGCCAATACCGTTCCTCCGGTAAAACCCTCTCCTCTCACTTTGGACTCAGCCTCACTTCTCATTTCCTTGCTCTCTCATCCTTCTCTCCCTGGAATGCCTCTCAGATGTGTTGAATTGAGTTTCCAGACAGTTTCCGTTCGCCTCCAGCTGAAGACTCCTCAGCTCATCACAAGTCTTCCCGACGGCTGCAAGGTCCCGTGAAGTTTAGATTCACATTGACATGTTAGGCATTTAGCTGAAGTTCAATGATTTAACAGGTTCAGTATTTTGCTCAAGGACACTTTGAGAGGGCAGAAATCCCAAATTAATCTCAAGTGACTACTAGCCACTGCTAACGCTAGCTTCTACTAGATACTACTACTAGCTAGCGTGCTAACGAGATATGTTAACAACAAGACAGTGATGGTTAGCTGACCAGATACTATGGTTAGCTAGCTAACAAGCTACATGATCTAAACACTAAATCAATCAGATGTATCAGTGATGAAATGATCAGTTCAGTAAAAACAGACAGAAATTAACCATGAAGATTCAATTCAGTTGAGACAGAAACACAATCAGCTGATCACAGAGCTGAGGACCTCCAAGATGGCCGCCAGAGGCCTTCTCTTAATCCCCCTCTGTCCCTGCTCCCATCTCCTCTGTCTCTATAAAAAACCTCTGCATTGCTCAATAAATGCAATTAATTTGCCATTATTGGGGTGAATATTTGCCTCCTTTATCTCCAAACACACATGTGGGCCCTGTGTGAACACGTTAATGATTCACATTCAGTCAATTAAGAGCCTATTCAGAAGAAGCATTGTGTTCATTATCTTCTCTTTAGCAACCCCCTCCCCTCGTGGCCTCGGGAACACCGCAACATTATTTAACATTCTTCCTGTCGCCTCCCCGCACCAATAAAAATGAATAAACTAATTGGAAAATAATAACATGCTTGACATATAGCTCTCAGAGTCTGTAATTTATTGAAGTGCTATCACCTCGTTGGTGTTTGTTAGCTCATACGCCCTCAGCCAGGGCTCGGTTTAATTATACATCCGGAGAGTCATTTATAACGCCAAGGTGTTTGTCTGGGAGAGCATCCGAGCATTTAGCTGTAATGTGGCTCGTCATTCATCAGAGACGCCGTCTAGACCAGTGAGCTGCGTACAATAAGATACGTGAAGTTCAAGGCCATTGTTTGATGCTCGGTGATGTGGAGCTGGTTTGGAGATAGAAGAGACCTTCTGCTAGGGTTAGGGTTAGGTTTAGGTTTAGGTTCAGGGTTAGGGGTGGAAGGTGGATCACGTTATGAAATCTGTCGCAACCTTCAACTCCTCCAACGTGAACCAAGTTTTTTTTGGGAGTTTTTCCTTGTCCTCTGTGAGGGTCCAAGGCTGGGGGATGTTGTGTACTAATCATTTATTGTTTCACATGTTGGGCACTGTGAAGCCTTAGAGACTGGAATGGTGATGCAGGGCTGTACAGATAAATGTGATTTAATTTGATTTGAAAGCTGCAGCTCGTCTGGTGTTCAACCGCCCCAAGTTCTCCCATACAACTACCCTTCTCCGTTCTCTCCACTGGCTCCTTGTAGCAGCTCATCCAGTTCAAGACCCTGGTGCTAGCCTATAGGGCAGTGAAAGGAACAGCTCCTTCTTACCTCCAGGCTGTGGTCAAGCCTTACACCCCCGCCCAACCACTTCGCTCTGCTGCCTCGAGGTGACTGGTTGCCCCGTCGCTCAGAGGCCCCTGGGGGCTGATCTACCCTGATCTACTCTTCTCTGTTCTGGCCCCACAGTGGTGGAATGAACTCCCCACTGATGTCAGGACAGCAGAGTCGCTGCCCATCTTCCACCAGGCTGAAAACCCACCTCTTCAAGAAACACTACCCTGACCCTTCCTATTCTAGAAACACTACCCTGACCCTTCCTCTTCAAGAAACACTACCCTGACCCTTCCTCTTCAAGAAACACTACCCTGACCCTTCCTATTCTAGAAACACTACCCTGACCCTTCCTCTTCAAGAAAAACTACCCTGACCCTTCCTCTTCCAGAAACACTACCCTTACCCTTCCTCTTCAAGAAACACTACCCTGACCCTTCCTCTCCAAGAAACACTACCCTGACCCTTCCTCTTCAAGAAACACTACCCTGACCCTTCCTCTTCTAGAAACACTACCCTGACCCTTCCTCTTCAAGAAACACTACCCTGACCCTTCCTCTTCAAGAAACACTACCCTGACCCTTCCTCTTCTAGAAACACTACCGACTCTTCCTCTTCAAGAAACACTACCCTGACCCTTCCTCTTCAAGAAACACTACCCTGACCCTTCCTCTTCTAGAAACACTACCCTGACCCTTCCTCTTCAAGAAACACTACCCTGACCCTTCCTCTTCTAGAAACACTACCCTGACCCTTCCTCTTCAAGAAACACTACCCTGACCCTTCCTCTTCTAGAAACACTACCCTGACTCTTCCTCTTCAAGAAACACTACCCTGACCCTTCCTCTTCTAGAGACACTACCCTGACCCTTCCTCTTAGTAGTTAGTTAATAGTTAGCCTATTTGCTTCACTTATTTGTCTGAGCTCTTGTTTTATTTGATTTACTTATTTGTCTCATTTGTTTAATAAAAGTAGGTAGCTAACTTATTGATCTTTTACCTCAGCACTGGTTCTGCTCTTAGATGATGTTTAGGAAAGAGACACACTTACGATTTCTGGTGACTAGTAGTTCTCTACCTATGTTGAATGCACTTATTGTAAGTCGCTTTGGATAAAAGCGTCTGATAAATGACTGTAATGTAATGTAATGTAATGTAATGGTTTATATAAAGTGAGTTTTATAGAGTTTTATATAAACATACAGAACTCACAGTTTCATCAATATTATGTATTTTCAACAAATTGAAAGGCATTGATAAACCATTGTGCATTATCTTCTGTATTCTTCTATTGTGGATTGTCCTGTAAAAAACACATTTTCTATTGATGAATTCATGAACTGCATTATGGATGATATTTTGTAATCTTTAATGATTGATAATTGATCACCACCTATTATCTGTTCATGGGTCGTGCATCCTGATGAAAGCGCCGTAGTTGAAACGCCGCCGTGCACAATAAATGTCACAGCAGATGTGAGGAGGCGTGTGCGACTCGTTCTGCATGACACGATGCTAAAGGAGAGTTTGGTCGGCCAACTGCAACAAAGCAAAACCCTGGAACAAAAGCAGCGGGGTTGAGGCTCAGACTGATGAGATAGCGGCGAGATGCCAAGCTCAATTCAACTCGCCGAGGAGGAGCGCCGCCGAAACCCCTCGTCCTTGTCTTTTTCAGCCCGTGAAATTGCATTCTGGGTACTGACGCCTCTCTGTCAATGTGTAGCCCAGCAGTGGCCTGGGTTTGGAGCACCACCGATACAGAATCAGGGGCCCCCGTTAAGTGCCGGGCTTCTTAACCTGATTATGGGGCCGATGCCCACTGGCAAACACAGAGATATTCATTAGAGAGCCGGTGGGGAACGGCGATAAAGCAGCAGGCAGCTGCAGCCGGTGACCAAGCACAGGGAGGTGCGTGAAATGCAGATATTAGCATGTGAAAGGGACGGCCGGCGAGCAGCGAGCTGGGAGGATCTCAGCCAGCAGATCTACCCCTGGAAAGAGGAACACATGAGCTTGGAGGAGACCCAGAATATGATTTGACATGGACTCATAAACTGGTTACTGAGACACGGCGACATAAAGAGCTTTGTTCTGAAGGAGATGTGTGAGAACTTTAAGTTCACTAGTGTGATTAACTTGTATTTCACCAAATGAAAGATTAAACAGGTTTTGACACTTTTTAAAGGTTGGAAAAGGGAGACGTTCCCTGGGACTACATTCTACAAGCCTTTATTTCATTGTTAATTCAAAAGAAAACACGTGTATGTTCTTCATGGCTAAAACACACTGAGTTGGTTTGTTTGTTATTTTAACGAGTCATGAAATAAAAGCTATTTAGTGTTTTGGAGCCTCGGAGCTTCTTCTTCTTCAAACCAAAGACAAATAAATCGATACAGAAACCCAACAGAAGCATCTCTGTCCTGGTTAGCAAGTAGAGGAAACGCTTTTACAGACTGGATGTTCCAGATTTTAGAAATATTGAAGAAATATGGTGAACTTCAGGTAACGACTTCTTCTTCTATACTGACAAAAATAATTTTGGAAATGAATTCTTTAGTAAATTGCTAGAAAAAGAAAAGTCTCCATTAAGACCAGAAAGGAAGTGCTGCTAAATATCGACTCTGATCTGGAGGTTTTTGGAGCACAACAACTGAACATACTCCAGTTGTAACCAAAGGGTCACAGGTTCAAACCCCACAGAATCCAATGAGCAAGGCACTGAAGGTCTACCTGCTCATGGATTGCAAGTCGCTCTGGATCTGTTAAATGACTGACATGTAGATGTAAGATGTGCCAGGATGACTTGGTGGTTAGACAGACCGTCCTGTAACCAAAATGCCACAAGGTTGATCCCCTAAATGTGTCCCTCAACAGTCATGTCCTGCCAAAGTGCCCTTGAGCAAGACACTGGACCCCCATCCTCACCCATTGTAAGATAAATTACTAAAATGTGAATTTGTACTGGTCCCTCTATACTCTCTGAGCACTGGACAGCCTGGAAGTCAGTTGACCTTCAACCTTCAACCTTCAACCTTCACGGTACATCTGATCACCAGACGTCTTTCCAACATGGCGTCTCTGCTTTCTCTCTCATATCACCCAGGATCTTTTAGACCAGCAGTAAATACATGATTCCATATTTAAACAACACATAAACGGCTGTAAATATCAGAGACATGAACTGGAGAAGAAGTCCAGATGTACAAGATGATGCTTTACTCTTCGTAGTCGTCTACTAAACTTCACTGTTAAACCCTGTGGAGCCTCGCTGAGCCTCGACGCCAGAACTACTCAGTGGGAAACCTCCGATACGTTAATAAAGTTTGTTCAAAGTATCCTCAAGCATCCATTCTGTAGAACTGTAACACAACAAGGCTTCTTTCTGAATTGGCTTAACCACAGAGTAATTGGATCTAGGAGTAAACAGGTCTGGTCTGGTTCAGAGGGAAACTATCTGCCTGTTGGATCGGTAAATGTCATAAAGCATCAATTACATGCCGCCAGCAGCAACGGGACTCTTGACATTTCATGCTTGTTTTTGACTAATGCGCAGACCTCCACATCCGTCTGGTCTCTCTTTCTCCCTCTGAAGGCTCCTGACTTTGTCTTCAGAGGGTTTTTGACTTTCACTGCCTTCCCATCATTTTTAGCCTTTGTCTGGCAGTTCTGCAGACAGACGGCTGACCTTATCCTGTTCAAGTGCAACACGTGGCCACAGCAGAGCCCGTTACTGAGAGCAGAACGTACTAGAAGCCCAGTCGTCTGCGGTGGCCTGGACTTTATGAAGGTGGTAGTTTTTATCTGCCTCATTCTCCACAGAGGAACCAGCTCAAAACGGTTTCTATTTTACAGTTTGAAACAAAAGTCTTAATACTAACAATCTACTAGACACATCTCTGTATCATGGGTGTGTAGGTGTGTGCAGCCCAAACCCGGATGACGTGCCGACGTGCCACCGAGCAACTAGTGGCCAACAAGAAAAGATCGTCATCGGACATTCGGTCATTTAGTCTCATATTCAGTCTTAAAATCTTATTTTCATTAAATCAGTGACATAATTCTACTTCCCAACGCAAATCAACTTTACTCACCTCAAGAATTCTCTTGAATCAAGTGTCATCTACCAGGTAGCAATCTGCCTCATTCTGCCTTCATTCAACATATTGAAACAAGTGAAACTACATTGGAAACTAGTGGAATTATTTCCTTCTATATGGACCCTTATTGTCAGGATGTTGAAACAAGGCAGGATGAGGCTCCAGTAGCATCAAGATAACTCTTAGTTTAATGATCTCACCCTATTGGCAGGATGGTTCTCACTTTAAAAAAATAAGAGTTTAGGCTCCACCCCCCCACCCCCCCACCCCCCCTGCAGCTACCTCAGCAGGCTGCTTGTGGTCTTTGTCATCCCGTCCATTTTAAGAGGTTAGAAGATGTAATTGTCCCGGTCGGATCCTCTGATGCTGTTAATGATCGGCTCTGCTGGATCAGGCACCGGGTCGATGGGAGGTTGGGTTCAACCAGTCAGCAGGAATCCAGCAGGGTCGAGCCGGGGTCAACTCAGGTCACGCTGCTGCTGCTGCTGTTACCTCAACTTTCAGGTATAAATACTACGACAAAATACTGTTACCTCAGCTTTCACGTATAAATACTACTAGAAAATACTGTTACCTCAGTTTACAGGTGGTAACTTCTACTGTATTACATCATTGATGTTCCCATAGTGTAGAACTGCAGCATCACTGGAAGAAGTTCATGAACTTGAATCTTGTATTGAGTCGTTCAAACACTTACTGAGATAATCTGATTTATTCCAGTACTTTTAATCTTCTTTCCAAGGATTTCTGGATTATCTTGAAATAACTAAAGTCTCTCCATTTGTTTCCAAAGCAGTTTGGAAGAAACAAGAAACAAATCTGAGATGAAAGTGGAATGAAGCAGATTAGTATCAAGACAGTGATGTTGGTTTGTAGTGGAAACCAGTGAAGTTCTCTCTTTGTTTTATTGCTTTAAGAAATAAAAGATGTTAAAACTCCAAACTTCTGTGATGCGTTCCCTTTTAGAAGTTGATGGAGGAGGAAGACAGATCAGACCATAGAGTCTAATCTGAATCCACCGCTGCATGTGTGCATCAGGCGTCATGAAAGAGTCACGACACCGACCAGTTCCTCCCGCCGGCGTCTTCATCCAGCATCCTGCCGTCCGGAGTTTCACCATGAAGGAGTCGATCCCGTTCTGAGGATCAAAACTCCCGTCGAGCTTCTCTTTTTCTGTTATCATTATTTTTTGATGAGACGTCTTTTAATGTGACGATGAAACGGATCGGATGGCAGAACGTCTCTTTAAAGATCAAACATCTTCACTCTGTTGAACTGACACTTCCTCTCCGTTCTTACACCAACGAAGAAGAACGCAAAAAGTTGGATTTCCTCCTCTGTTGCACACAGGTGGAGTTTTTCTTTCCTTTACCTTGTCAACGCTCCAGACTGACCTCCAATCAGATCTCCAGGAGAATGAGCTTCAGCTGCAAGCAACCAATAGAAAGGAGGTAGAGGGTCAGAGGTCACAGCACCCTAGTGACCCTGAATGATCAGAGGAGGTAAAGGAGCTGATCAACGGTTCTATTACAACCAGGAAGGACCAGGGGGAGGAGCCACCACTAGAAACAGGAAGTAGTTTGACGGTGGACAGTAAGGGTGTGCGGGGGGGGGATGGGTGTTTACCTTCAACTCTGATGACCCGATTTCAATTAACCATGACCAGAACCTGAACCAGAACCTGAACCAGAACCTGAACCAGACCTGAACCAGACTGGTTTAGTTACCAGACCCGGACGGTGTTGGAGAGACAGGAGAAGATTGGCTGAAGGACTGTGGAGGGGTAGCAGTGTGTGTGTGTGTGTGTGTGTGTGTGTGTGTGTGTGTGTGTGTGTGTGTGTGTGTGTGTGTGTGTGTGTGTGTGTGTGTGTGATTGATGCTCACTCTCTGTCTGATCTCCAGAAAAAACTAAATCTCTCTTCCTGTTAACAGAAAGCCAGAGGTCAAGAGGTCGCGCTTCACACACACACACACACACACACACACACACTCTCCCAGTATGAGCTGGGATAAACAGGAAACAGAATTTAGATTTAAGAACAAAACAAAACAACAGCTTCAGGTTTTCATCATTGTGTTGAATCAGAATTAGTTCAGGTTCAGCTCCGCCCAACCAAAAGCTGAAGAAAGCTGAAGCCACGCCCCTTTCCCCGCCTACTCACCCTCCTCTTCATCGGCTGATCAAGACTCATCCGACCTCGACACGTCTGGTGAATATGACGTCATCTGGAGGTCAGAGGTCAGGGACTCCAACCATGATGCACTCTGCTGTCCAACTAGATGAGTCAGGTTTCAACCTCGAGGTTGAATCCCAGCAGCCACCTGCCCTTGAGCAAGGCAGCGACCCCACAGGTTCAACCTCACTGAGAGAGATATGTACACATCTACCAGATTAACAGAGAGTTGGTTGCAAATTCACCAAATACACCAAAGGGAAGTGAGGAAGAGGGAGGGAAGACGAGGAAACAAGGGAAGGAGGTGGAGTTGATTGAGAGAAAGGAAAGGAAAGGAGGAATAATGGGGGGGGCAGGAGAGGGGGGCGGGGGTCATCAGGGTAGAGGGGGATGGGGGAGATGAGAGGAGGAGGTGGATAGAGGGATGGGGGAGGAGAGGAAGCCGGGAGAGGAGATGAGGTGAGGAGAGGGGGGGGGGGGGTAACTAGTGCTTGCTGCAGATAGGAGGTGGGGGTATTTTACTGGGGGGGGGTATCTAGCTCCAGCTCATTAGTGCAGACAGGGCTCCCATGTTGTCTCATCAACCCCCCTTCATCACACAGACAGGGAGGAGGAGGGGGGTGAGGGGGTGAGGGGTGGTTCAGCTCGTCTGCTGCAGATAAAAAACATCCTCACATCGTCGTGGAAACGAAGCCTGAAATCTGATTCAGAATCAGAAACAGAATCACAATAAATTCATTCCTACAGTTTTTATCTCTCTGGTGACGTCAGAACGTCAGAACGTCAGACACATCGACACAAACAAACAAAGCACTGCTAACATCGCCCAGCTATCTTAGCGCTGCCTAGCTATCATATATAGAGCTAGCTTGTATCTAAAGTGGTTCAGAGCTAGCTTGTATCTAAAATGGTTCAGAGCTAGCTTGTATCTAAAGTGGTTCAGAGCTAGCTTGTATCTAAAGTGGTTTAGAGCTAGCTTGTATCTAAAGTGGTTCAGAGCTAGCTTGTATCTAAAGTGGTTCAGAGCTAGCTTGTATCTAAAGTGGTTCAGAGCTAGCTTGTATCTAAAGTGGTTCAGAGCTAGCTTGTATCTAAAGTGGTTCAGGACACATTGTGCGGTGCGTGGCTTCCTGTACTCTTGGAGAGAATGTTTTGAGCATCGTCCCGCCACAAACGGCCATGTTGAACTCTGTTGGTGTGTTTTGTAGGGAGGTATTTGATTCAGAGGTCAGAGGTCAGAGGTCAAGGTCAGCTACAGAACAGCTGGTAGGGTTCAGGCTCAAGAGCACTTCAGCAGGACGGGGGTTTGAATCCGGGTCTGTCTAAACGCTGGAACACACTGGACCAGATGGGTATGAAGTTACTGGTGCAGGTGTGTGTGTGAGGGTGGGAGGTGTGTCAGCGATTTCACACACACACACACACACACACACACACACACACACTGTTCAGCCTGACAGTGAGCGGTGGCAGGAACATTACTCAACATTACGGAGGTTCACACTCCATTTCATTCACTCTGTCGCTCGACGTGACTGACTCTCTCTCTCCCTGTGTGTGTGTGTGTGTGTGTGTGTGTGTGTGTGTGCGTGAGGTGAGGTGAGAAAATGATGTCAACAGCAATGATGTCAGCTGCTCTCAGCCAGATTCACCCAACGGATCAATTCACCATGAGAGGAATCACTCTGAGAGAGAGAGAGAGAGAGAGAGAGAGAGAGAGAGAGAGAGAGAGAGAGAGAGAGAGAGAGAGAGGTCCAGACTGGATCCTCTTTTTCTGTCTTTCCAAAATAAGAGCTCCATCCTTTGAAAAACATAAACTTTTCATTAATCATTGAGTAAAAGCTCTTGATGATGATGACTGACAACACAACTTTAAACTGAAGAGACTGAAGGAGAGACTGTTCCAGACTGGATCCTGGACTTGGATGAACTTCTGGGAATGAGCTCTTATTTATTGTTATTGCGACAAACGCGTGACAGCTCACTTCCTGTCCTCCGGTGGTAAACATGTAAAAGAGTGTTTTAATTAACAGAAGTTGTGATCCTCGACGCCTCGCTGAAGAACCAGACGGAGGAGGAGGAGGAGTCTCTACGGAAACAAGCAGGAACTGACCCAGGAGCAGCTTTCATTACATACCTCCATTCACCAAGACAGACTGAACCTGAACACTACAGGGGGGAAACTGATCGGCCCAACCGGACCGCCGGGATGGGATGGGGGGGGGGGGCTTAACGAGTTAACGGGTTTAAAACATGTTTGATTTGGTCAGTCCAACACACCGGAGTGGTACCGTGCAGGATTCCTACGATTCCTACGATCCTGGAAAACCTGAAGAGTCCTGGAACTTTTCCAGGCCTGGAAAATGGAACGTGTACATTTATTAAGTTGAAGTTTCTCTACAATTTCATGTGGAGGAAAAAACCTGACATGATCTGAAGTAGTGGGAGAAGTATTTAGTTACACTAGTCATGTATTACTCTAATGGAAAACAGGAAATCATCATTTCTTCACATCTGTCCTCCTGTCCTGTAAATTGGTAATCTCAGTTTGTGGAACCCAGAGGTCAGAGGTCAGAGGTCAGAGGTCGCCTCTACCCTGCCTAGCACCTCGTCAACACAAACTAGATTAAAAGTGTTTTGATGATGTTTCTTTTATTGGTGTTTCAACTGACTGGGTTTTATACACATGATGAATAAACTACTAGTAATACTACTAGTAATATGCATACTATTAAGTTATCATTAGTGTCCCAAATTGACTTTCCAACTCTTTCCAACTTTCTCAGCCTCGTCGTTTCGTCCTGATAAAACATAAAACACGTTTTCATCTTCACCGACGGGTTTGGAGTTTTCTCCACCAAAACACCAAAACACCAAAACACCAAAACCACCGAAACTGGAAGCTGACAAGTGAAATGCTTGGTCCGGGTCTAGTCTGGTTCCTGGAGGATGATGTCATCCCTCCGATCCCCCCGCGATAAGAGGATGACTCACCCAGCGGGCGACACGGCGGCTGGCGCTCGGGCGGGCCTTAATCTCATCACGCCGTCCAAACCGAGTCTTGATGAAATTTCACGCTGCTGTCAGAGGAAGAGATTCCTATCTGTCTTTTTGGGAAGACGCTTTCTCTCTTTCTGTTGTTTTGTCTCTTTAATGAGGTTACAGGAAGCAGCAGCCTCCCATCCCCACGCTGCTTCTCATCACAGAGGCTGACGTGGCTGAGCCTCATTCAGACTGGAGGTGAACAAACAGATGAATGTGACATCTTCTCCCGGCGTGTCCTGGAAGTATTTTCCCACCCGGGTATTCACTCCCACACCATCACACTTCTAGAATAGCTGCTCTCCTATTCTCTTTGTACTCCTGGTGTTTTAATGGCGTGCTGATGCCTTACTGCTCATCATTACAGGAATGGAGATAAGGCTCGGGGGGGAAATGTCAGAGGAGGCGGCGGATCTGGAAATCCTCGTAGCTTTTGATAATGTGAATATAATCAATAAGCAGATTGGGGCCTCTGAGTACACATCAGCAAGACAGGCAGCAAGACAGGCAGGAAGACAGGCAGCAAGACAGGCAGCAAGACAGGCAGCAAGACAGGCAGGAAGACAGGCAGCAAGACAGGCAGCAAGACAGGCAGGAAGACAGGCAGGAAGACAGGCAGCAAGACAGGCAGCAAGACAGGCAGCAAGACAGGCAGGAAGACAGGCAGGAATGAATTTGAATTGTTAAAATATGGGACGTTTTCAAAATCAACGCTGTTTCTGTTTCGTTAGGAAGGAGTTGAGAAAATCCACCACAGCAACAACAGGAAAGAATGAGGTGAAAACATTTCACCGCCATGATCAATAAATTCTATTATTTATAGTCAATTAAAAAGAATTATAGTAATAATGATACAGAATTAGACCAGTGGACCAGTAGAAAGTGAAACTCTGCTTCGGTATGAAGAAGATATTGGATATTGGAATCGTTTTTTGGAAACGAGATGCACCGAAGTTGAATTAGAGATTGAACAAGCCGGTATCTAAAAATGGCGGTTGGCAGACTTGACGATTTTTGCGTAGCTTGTATTGACCAATCAGCGTTGTCCAAACTGAAACTCCGCCCCGATAGGTCCTGGTCACCCCAGAAGTACCTCGCTAGCAGGCCAGGAACTATCCAAGAGGAACCTTTCAGGCCGAGTTCCCCCGGTGGGAAAGGTCGAAGTACCAATAGTACTAAATTCCTGGAGAGTTCCTGGAGTCGTACCAGTCGACTCCATGGTCTCAATATGATGATATACTGATGGTCAAAATGATTTGATAGATGGATAGATCATTTATTTATCCTGAAGATAAATTAAATTGTTTTCAACGTATAGTCTGTGTGTGTGTGTGTGTGTGTGTGTGTGTGTGTGTACAGCCTCCTATCCATCAGTTCCTGGCTAATGAACTTGCCCAGAATCCTCTCTCCTCCTCCCTGGAAGGATAAACCATCCTGGCGACAGCAATCTCCACATAAAGAAAATAAATATTAGTTTTATTATCATTATAATGATTATTTATGGAGTCGGCGGGGAGGAGGGGAGGCGGGAGGAGGGGAGGAGGGAGGTGGGCTCAGGACGGATGAAGACAGGGGCGTTATCAGGCGACAATAATCTGGTTATATGGCTTTTGGACGGGCGATGCATCACCGCATGGAGCAGCGACACCCGGCCGGCCTGGTCGACCCACGTCTGATTAATGGAAGAGGAATAAAACGATCTGGAGGTAAACTCTACTCTTAAACTACCGACTGCACTGCTAATCATATCATATCTATCC
Source organism: Hoplostethus atlanticus (assembly GCA_034670405.1). Classification (NCBI taxonomy): domain Eukaryota; kingdom Metazoa; phylum Chordata; class Actinopteri; order Trachichthyiformes; family Trachichthyidae; genus Hoplostethus; species Hoplostethus atlanticus. The sequence continues at coordinate 267,609 of JAXDDX010000129.1, read as the reverse complement.
TGGCCTGCCAGGACGTCCTGCTGTCACCCCTAAATCACAGCTACCAGATCTTCCTCTACACCGTTAAAGGAAAACACTGAGATTTATGGAGATCTTGTCCTGTTGGAGAGATCCTGAACCACATGGCAGAGGAGGAGGAACATCTCTAATGGGGAGGACTGATAACCGATCACCTGGTGAAGAACAGGTGGAGGAAAATTGTGGCAGGACTTTTACTTTTTGAACCTGGAGTTTTCCACCTCTACCACATGATCACATGGACAAATACTCTGACCCCCCGTGGACCTCTAAAGGGCTATAAAGGGTTCTCTACAGAACCACAAATGGTTCTTTAGACTTTTACCATAGCAGAACCCTTCATGGTGCAAAGAAACCTCCAAAATAAAATGAACCTTTTAAGAATCACACTGGGTTGTTTATTCTGATTCATCAGTTTTTCTATTTTCCAGGGTCAATAAAGTATCACGTTTTATTATCTTGTGTTATTTGTATCTCCTAATCATTTTTCAAGTAATTTAATTTGCACTGAAGCGTTAAATGTCACTGCATTAGACCTGTTGCTCTTTAATTAAAGAAGCCTGGAAAGTCTTTATTTCTGTTAAAGTCAGGAGAGTTTATTGGTATCAGATAGAGAAGATTTACAGTTTGATCACCAACCTGCTACCAACCATCTGATCCAGGATCAGTCTGTTAGTTAGTAATGTGTCAGTAGAATCAGTTGTCTGTCTGAACCAGGTTGTTGTGGTGTGTCTGTAGATCATCCAGTAACGTTCTCAGTAAAAGTGATCAGTGTGATCAGGTAGATTTGTCTCCAAATGTAGGTTACTGTGACTCAGTAAACTGTCTTGTCTTCTCTACTCCAAAACACTCTGAGTTGGAGCTGGAGAAGAGTCAGCTAGTTAACCTGAACAAACTGGTAGCTAGCTAACTAGCCAGCAGGCTAGTTTAGTTACTGTTAACATGGGACTACTAGCCACTGCTAACGCTAGCTTCTACTAGCTACGTTAGCTAGTGTGCTAACCAGATGTGTTAACAACAAGACAGTGATGGTTAGCTGACCAGATACTATGGTTAGCTAGCTAACAAGCTACATGATCTAAACACTAAATCAATCAGATGTATCAGTGATGAAATGATCAGTTCAGTAGAAACAGACAGAAATTAACCATGAAGATTCAATTTTGTTGAGACAGAAACACAATCATCTGTTCAGAGCTGAGGACCTCCAAGATGGCTGCCAGAGGGGGTTACGTCACCTGAAAGCCTCTGTGGACAATAGACCATACATACCAGAGGTGAAGTTAAAGTCGATATTGTGTACCAGCCGGAGTGTAAAGGATAAAAGTACTTTTGATTGGGTGTCCTGGTAAATGGAGCAGGAAGCCGAGCTCCTGATGAGGCGTGAACACACTGGGTGATTTATTTAAATGGGCACCCAAGGGACCCAACCGGCTCCACTCTGTTAGAACGGGTCAGCGCTCTGGAAAATGAAAGCTGATGTCAGAACCAGTGTTCACCTCTGGGTGGACAATCAGCGGGCGAGAGTCAATGAGTTTATATGCAGAGAGAGAGAGAGAGAAAGTCAGTGGGTTTATATATAAAGGAGAGAGAGAGAGAGAGAGAGAGAGAGAGAGAGAGAGAGCTCAGTGCAATCAGCCTACTGGCATGAGACCAGGATGTGATGTCATTAAAGTCAGCAGTGCACTCATTGACACAAAAAAGCTCTGCAACACAAACACACACACTCACACACACACACACACACACACACACACACACACACACACCTCTTGGTCAGGACAGTCTCTCCAGTCTATCCATCCAGACACTCCAGATGAGTTTCTTTGCAGCTCGGATGAAAAACAAATGAAAGCGATGCATTCTGGGATGGCTTCCAACAACGAGGGTGTAATGGGATGTTTGGTGATAATGGAGGATATCGAACCAGCGCCAACATCTGTCCCCACGCCTGTCGATGGGTTTTCAACTACAGGTCGCGACCTGATAGGTTTTTACAATCACTTTCCATCTGGTCTGTCATCAAACAGCCATCAGCTTAATGATACTGCACTCTGAAAAAGGGGCGGGTGCTCTTCAACATGACTGGACAGACAGATGTTGAAAATGATCATCAATCAATACATGGTGTAACTACTGCTGTCTGTCTGCTTTACATCACAACGTCTACCTTCTAACTTCTACATTTACCTTGTAGGACATTTAGCTGCTCAAGGACTCTTTGACAGGACACATGGCTGTTGGTGGGCACATTGGGGGAATCGGACCTGTGACCTTTCAGTTACAGGGCAGTCTCTCTAACCACTGATCCACGCTGCCATATGAAACATCTCTCTTAAGGTTTCAGGAAGCTTGGCTGAGTCGCTGGCAGGTTGGCGAGGGGTTGGCCGGGCGTCGTACAGCGCCCCATCGATCTGAAGCTGCTGTCGTTTCCCTCGTTAACAAGCCGAGGCAGCGCTGCCGGTTATTCCCGTCGCCGGCGGGGAGGAAGGGCAGGAAGTATTGATTTATATTGATTTATTGATTTTGCAGCGTGTAAATCGTGATGCATTCAGGCAGCAATTTCCAAAGTGAGATTGCGGTGAGGCGGCTCTTCAATTTACAGCTCTGCCTTTGAGATGAGCCTCGAATAACCTTCTTAATCTGATCAGTCCTGGCTCATATAGCGCCCCCTGCAGGTCACATGATAATCCGATTAAGGATTATTTTACCCTCCAGTCTTCCCAACATCCCAGAGAGACTCTGGATGACCTGATTGATTTTGACACTGAACTACAGACCTGATGTGACTGAGGTGAGTTAAAGGAGAGAGAATGGACCACATATACCTGAGAGCTACAGCCTGAGGTCACAGACAGACAGACTGACAGACCGACAGACAGACAGACAGACAGAGTGAGCTAGAGAGTGGACGAGTGTCAGAGTCCTGTTTCCTTGCTGTCCTAAGGCCCTTGGGTACCAAGACGTGATCCGAGTCGTTGTACCGATGCTGGATCCCTTTGATCCCTTTGATCCAGTTTGATCCAGTTTGATTGAGCACTGCACCAGTTCTTGATCAACTGAACCAGGGTCACGTCCTGGCTAGCTGGATATCCCACCAATGCTCACACAGATCGGTTTACTGGCTGAATGTTAGGTTAGGTCAAGTTTTGGTACCCATGGTGCAACGGTAAGCATCGGGCTTTGTTTTGTATCAGGAGCAATGAAGCAGAATCCAAACAACGCTACGGAGACTCATCTGAACATCTCTGATGACTACTTCCTCCTCTAAAGCTCTTCATTCTGTCTGAGAGAGTCCCACATGTGGCTCGTTGGTCGTTGAATGATTCTTGCTTCTGGTGTGAGAGGTTGGGGGTTCAAACCCCGGACGAGTCCTTGTCCTTGAAGGAAGGGTGCAGTTGAGTTCCTGTTCCACCAATGAAAGTGTTGTTAAAAAGCTTTGCAGGACAGATTAGTGTTTGGCTCAGGAACACATAACGTTGTCATCAAATATGACAGAGGTGCCAACAATGGATTTGAAAGCTGTTTTTGCTAGCGGCCCTTCCCAGTATCTTTCTTGTGTTAAAAGTCACATCTAAGACAAGCAGTTTCTGGAGACTCCTAGAAGGACCACTTAGCTTTAGTTGGCAGGAGCCGACCCAATCCAGCTCCAAGGGATTCTGACTGCATCGCCTCAATCACAAGGTGAAACAAGGACTAAGCGTCACAATTACTATCCGATAAAAGATGATTTCCAATATGCACCACATGCCAGAGACAAGTAAGGGGCTTTGGTTTTCTATCATGAGCAAGAAGAGTATCAGAAGCAGGATCCAAACCAACAACTCTACGGGAGACTTACCTGAATATAACATCTTTGACGGCTCGGGTATTCAGACTACTTCCTCCTCTGAAGCCCTGAAGCTGCTGCTGTAGTCAATATGAGGCTGGTTGGTCTAGGGGTTTGGTTCTCTCTTCGGGTGCGACAGGTCCCGGGTTCAAATCCAGTATGCCTTCAAGTCTTGCTACCCTTGCTGTCTTATAAAGAGTAGCAGGGTGTTGGAGCCGTTTGAGCTCTGCGCCAGTTGTGATCAATTCACCAACAGAACCAAGGTCAAGTGGAATCAGTTATGCTCACACAGATCGGTTTACTGTCTGAATGCTTTCGTTTGTCCCTGTGGTCCTTCAGCTTTAACCTTTATTTCTCCCACTTGGTTCCACAACAAGTATGAAAAACAACACTACATAAAAAACTCTAAACTGACAATAACATCAACAACAGTCACCAAGGTGATAAACAACCACACAAATCTATAGAAATCTAGAGTTGAAATCCATAGTAAGTAGTTCTAAATTGATCTAAGTTATATGAGGATTGGATCTTTCAAGGAATAAATGAATGCTTTTCTGAAACTATAACTGATTTCTGAAGATGTAGTTTGTTGGTTGTTGATGACAATCACCACCTGTCTGAGTGTCCTTGAGCAAGGCACCGGATCCTCACCGGCTCTCTGTGATGGGATGAACGACTGCAGCCATGAGGAAGGGAATGGAGAAGTTAGTGTAATGGAGGAAGAGGAGGAGGAGGAAGAGGAGGAGTAGGAGGCTTTGGTCTCATTACACAAGCTCTGCAAGGAAGGATAGTGCACACACACACACACACACACACACACACACACACACATCAAGGCTTGTGAAAACGCTGGGAGGAGAGAGACAGATTAATTCATGAGTCTGACACTGTGATGGTTTACAGCACAATCTGCCTCCACATGAAACAGCAGGAACTCTCCTTTAATGTCTCTCGCTCAATCTCTCTCTCTCTCTCTCTCTCTCTCTCTCTCTCTCTCTCCATCTGTCTCTCTCTGTCTCTCTATCTCTTTCTCTCTCTCTAATTGGCAGGAAGTTCAAAAAGTTAATTTTGCCATCTGTGTCGTGTTCTGCACTTCTTATTCTGGAGGAGGAGGAGGAGGACAAAGAGGAGGGAGAGGAGGAAGAGGAGGAGGAAGAAGATGAAGAAGAGGAGGAAGAGGAGGAGGAAGCAGGGATGGGGGAGGAAGAGGAGCGAGAAGAGGTGTGTAATAATATCTATCTATCATCTCTCTCTATCTATCTATCTATCAATCTATCTATCTATCTATCTATCTATCTATCTCTCTATCATCTATCTATCTATCTATCTATCTATCATCTATCTATCTATCTATCATCTATCTATCTATCTATCTATCATCTATCTATCTATCTATCTCTCTATCATCTATCTATCTATCTATCTATCATCTATCTATCTATCTATCTATCTATCTATCATCTATCTATCTATCTATCTATCTATCTATCATCTATCTATCTATCTATCTATCTATCATCTATCTATCTATCTATCTATCATCTATCTATCTATTTATCTATCTATCATCTATCTATCTATCTATCTATCATCTATCTATCTATCTATCTATCTATCTATCTATTACATTACAGTCATCTATCTATCTATCTATCATCTATCTATCATCTATCTATCTATCTATCTATCTATCATCTATCTATCTATCTATCTATCTATCATCTATCTATCTATCTATCTATCTATCATCTATCTATCTATCTATCTATCATCTATCTATCTATCTATCTAAAATAAAGGAAAACATATATAAATATAAAATATGGCAAAAATAAATACACAATAAATGAAATAAAATCTAAATAAATAAAACAGAAATAAATCAGGTGAATATAGCAGGAACAAACTGGAACAAACTGGAACAAACTGGAACAAACAGGAACAAACTGGAACAAACTGGAACAAACAGGAACAAACAGGAACAAACTGGGTTAAAATCTCCCTGGGGCATCCTGGGTCTCAGTGGTCTAAGGCTCATACCACATCACCGTGACGTTGTGGGTTCGAATCCGGCCCGGGACCTGTGTCTCTTTCCTGTCTCTCTCTACTGGCAAATAAAGGCAAAAAATAAAATTGGTTCCCATATTTTCTATTCACTCCCTCCCTCTCCTCCCCTCCCCCTCCCCCTCCTCCCTCCTCTCTCCTCCCCGTCCCTCTCCTCCCTCCTCCCTCTCCTCCCTCCCCCTCCTCCCTCTCCTCCCTCCCTCCCCCTCCTCCCAGCTGTCTGGTTCATACCGGCTGTAGCAGCAGGTTCTGACATGTTGAGAGTTGCTGACTGATGAATTGAGTTCAGGGTTTTTACACTGGAGCAGAACTGGACCTACAGTGCAGTACTACAGTACCGGTACTACGGTATCAGTACTACAGTATCAGTAGTACAGTACAGTACCGGTATTACAGTACAGTATTAGTACTATGGTACAGTGTGGTACAGTGTGGTATATTTACCAAGTGTAAAACCCCTAAAGGAGCTAACCTGATCTCCAGGAGGGCCTTGTTTTGTCTGTAAGTAGAAAAAACTAAAAACTAAATACTACAAACATGTAGAGTTAGAATGGTAATGGGTGAATGACTACTACTAGTAGTAATAGTAGTAGTAGTAGTAACAGTATTTGGTCTAGACCCTCCGCCCTGCTGAAGGGTCCTTGACACTGAATCCTACCAGCTCCAGACCCTGACCTCTGACCTCTGACCTCTAACCTCCCTATGGAGGAGGGGCAACAGAATGGGTTTCTCTACAAAGAGAAACAGAGGAAAACATTATTATTATTAGTATTATTATTAGTATTATTATTATTATTAGTATTAGTATTAGTTTTATTATAATTATTATTATTAGTATTATTATCTTCCATTCTAACTCCAGGTGCTCTAAGAGATAAAATGTTTAATTTTGATAAATTGTATTAAATGTGGAAATTAAAATCCAGACAGGATTACCAACAGGTGGTAAACAGCTACTGGAAATAAACTAGTGGATCTACTGGCTGGATGGAAGATATAGTATATAACTGTAAACTATATAACACACTGAGGCTGTAGGGAGGTACTCTAGGGGTACAAGTACATACTATAAAGAGTACTTTTAAAGTACTTTTTACAGGATGGTAGGAAACTGGTGGATTAAATGAGACGCTGACAGACTCTTTGTGTTTGAACCAGCAGCACCTCTCTGAACTCAGACCAGTTCAGGCTCCTGAACGTGGTCTTCATGAGAGGATGTTGGATTCTGCCATCGACTGATGAGTGGTGAGTTTCCTCCAGTCGGCTGATGTTCAACAAAGCTCCTCCTCAGACGACGACGCCTCGCTGAAGAGGAATGGATTAAAGTTCAGAGAGGGAAGCGGCCCGAAGGATGGATGGCCTGGCCTCCGACCTCCTGACCTCTTGACCCCGAGCCTCTCCTCAGATCTCCCAGGGCATCGGTGTTGATGTAAGAGGTGCACAGGTGCACCATGGGAGCCGGGGCCAGGTCATAATTAACATTTCCCATCTGGAAGGACTCTTACACAGAGTTTAACCCAATCAGATCACTACCACTGAAGGAACAGATCACCCTCGGATCATCAGGGAGGTTTTTAATACTTTGTTTTCTATGGAGGAGAAACTTTCCAACTCCAGCCAGACAGCAGAGGAACTCCTGAAACATCGTCTTCTCGTTCTGATTTCCTCTCATCAGGTTGTTCTGACCTTTGACCTCCTTGGTGTTGCTTATAATGGTGATCTGGAGGTGGAGTTTATTTCACCGTTGACATCACTGGAAGATTCAGATGAACCTTTAAAATGTCAAAGTGAAACAGCGTGAAGGTTTTGTTTCAGGGTTCAGTGGGTTAGGTTCTCCACATCCAGCTGGAGAGTCTGACTGACTGTCTGTCTGACTGTCTGTCTGTCTGTCTGTCTGACTGTCTGTCTGTCTGACTGTCTGTCTGTCTGACTGTCTGTCTGACTGTCTGTCTGTCTGTCTGTCTGACTGTCTGTCTGACTGACTGTCTGTCTGTCTGTCTGTCTGACTGTCTGACTGACTGTCTGTCTTACTGTCTGTCTATCTGTCTGACTGACTGTCTGTCTGTATGACTGTCTGTCTGACTGACTGTCTGTCTGTCTGTCTGTCTGACTGTCTGTCTGTCTGTCTGACTGACTGTCTGTCTTACTGTCTGTCTGTCTGACTGTCTGTCTGTCTGTCTGTCTGTCTGACTGACTGTCTGTCTGTCTGACTGTCTGACTGACTGTCTGTCTGTCTGTCTGACTGTCTGTCTGTCTGTCTGTCTGTCTGTCTGTCTGTCTGACTGTCTGACTGACTGTCTGTCTTACTGTCTGTCTATCTGTCTGACTGACTGTCTGTCTGTATGACTGACTGTCTGACTGACTGTCTGTCTGTCTGTCTGTCTGACTGTCTGTCTGTCTGACTGACTGTCTGTCTGTCTGACTGTCTGACTGACTGTCTGTCTGACTGTCTGTCTGTCTGTCTGTCTGACTGACTGTCTGTCTGACTGACTGTCTGTCTGTCTGTCTGTCTGTCTGACTGTCTGTCTGACTGACTGTCTGTCTGTCTGTCTGACTGACTGTCTGTCTGACTGTCTGTCTGTCTGACTGTCTGACTGACTATCTGTCTGACTGACTGTCTGTCTGTCTGTCTGTCTGTCTGTCTGTCTGTCTGTCTATCTGTCTGACTGACTGTCTGTCTGTATGACTGTCTGTCTGACTGACTGTCTGTCTTACTGTCTGTCTGACTGACTGTCTGTCTGTCTGACTGTCTGTCTGTCTGTCTGTCTGACTGACTGTCTGTCTGACTGACTGTCTGTCTGTCTGTCTGTCTGTCTGACTGTCTGTCTGACTGACTGTCTGTCTGTCTGACTGTCTGACTGTCTGTCTGACTGACTGTCTGTCTGTCTGTCTGACTGCCTCCAGGTACTGCAGGTTCCTATCAGGTTTCAGTCACTCACACTGACACCTGAACACTGGAGGAATTAGTCATGTAATGATGAACAGGAATGTAATTAGTCAGGATGGGGAGAGAGAGACAGACAGACAGACAGACAGACAGAGAGACAGTCAATCAGACAGACAGACAGATAGACAGTCAATCAGACAGACAGACAGACAGACAGACAGACAGAGAGACAGTCAATCAGACAGACAGACAGACCAGAAGAACAATCATCTCATCTACTTGGAAGTAATTGACAGCGTCATCACCAAGCTGAAGACCTTCCTGGTTTGGAGGTGAGACAGGTTAGCTTGAGGCCGGAGGGTTGCTGGTTCAAATCCCCTTGGAGAGACAGTCAGTAAAACAGTCGGTCAGCTGAAAAACCAAAACTCACCCTGAAACAATTTGATATTTTTAGATTCTTGGGTGTTTGGTGACGTTTTCAAAGTGACCATGTTCCAATATAATCAATAACCTGATCAGTTTCCTCTCAGTACGTTTGATCGATGGATCTAGAGTGAATGTGCCTTACAGTAGCGGCGTTTTCTTGTTGTGTTCATGGTGGCGTTGCTTCTCTTCATCATCTTCACCTTCACCACGTCACATGTTGGCGGTGATGTCGGTGTTTTGAGCGTCACATGGTCCGCAGCATGTCCCTGGTCCCTGTGATGTCATCGTCTTCCTGGTCCCTGTGATGTCATCATCTTCCTGGTCCCTGTGATGTCATCGTCTTCCCACTTTATTTTTCCACTGACCTTTTTAAAGTAACGAGCTCGTATAAAATAACACTTAATCTGACATCTTCCTCTTTTATTACAGCAATAATACATCTTTCATCGCGCCAGGTGTTTGTCCCGTCCGGTTGGGAATGCTGATGAGCTTTCTGTTGTAAAGGAATATAAAACTTTATGAAGGAGACCAGCCAGGAGGGGGGGGGGCTTGTTTTGGACGTGAGAACCCCTCAAACAGAGTGTAATGTGGGTTTATAAGCAGGGCATCGTAAAGCTTAATAGCAGCCATGCCAGGACGTATGGCAGGGAGGGGACGTCTCATCATGAGTCACCTGGACGGTTACAGGTTGTGGTTTTTATGTCTTTCCCTCACTATCCATGCTGTGACCTCTGACCCTTGACCTCCCTGCTACTGGTTGCTTGTAACGTTGGTGATCTAGGAATTGAAGCTGATTGAAGATGATTCTGCTGTCAAACTTGAAGTGATGCAACCGATAAATGTTGAAAATCAACGTTTACTCCACTGGGCCTGGTTTCATCTAGTCTCCATCTTTGTCTCTCAGCATCACTGTGGTGTTCCTCACTGTGGTGTTCCTCACTGTGGTGTTCTTCACTGTGGTGTTCCTCACTGTGGTGTTCCTCACTGTGGTGTTCTTCACTGTGGTGTTGCTCACTGTGGTGTTCTTCACTGTGGTGTTCCTCACTGTGGTGTTCCTCACTGTAGTGTTCTTCACTGTGGTGTTCCTCACTGTGGTGTTCCTCACTGTAGTGTTCTTCACTGTGGTGTTCCTCACTGTGGTGTTCCTCACTGTGGTGTTCTTCACTGTGGTGTTCCTCACTGTGGTGTTCCTCCCTGTGGTGTTCCTCCCTGTGGTGTTCCTCACTGTGGTGTTCTTCACTGTGGTGTTCCTCACTGTGGTGTTCTTCATTGTAGTGTTCCTCACTGTGGTGTTCTTCACTGTGGTGTTCCTCACTGCTCTTCCCAGAGATCACCTGTCAATCAAACAGTGTGTCCAGTACTGTGACGTCTTTCTCCTTGGATTTCCTGTTGATGGAGTTTGAGTTCCTGTAGGTGGCGCTCTTTTCTTTGTCTGTTCAGCCATGGTGGCTATCGCTGCTCATGCTAACTACCCAGTTCTCTTCTGTTGAGAGCAGCAGATGGAAAAGCTTCATGACCTGGTAGAGGTTGATGATGTTGAGGTCCAGAGATCAGAGAGAGGACAGAGATCTAGAGGGACATGAGGAGGATTATTACTTAAAAAGACAAATACTCAAGGTTTAAGACTAACCCTTCTGTCCTGTGGTTGTGTCTTTCTTTTCTTATTTATATCCCATTTCTTCTTCTTCTTTTATTTCCAGTCACAACAAACTGATTTCCATTAAATTTCCCATTAAAAGGATCATTAAAGCTTCATCTAACACATCTATCTCATCTTCTGCTCCTGGCCTGGGTTCAAATCCCACCTGAACCCGCCTCTCTTCCAGCCGTCCTCCTCTCTCAATAAAGGGGATCTGACTTCCCACTAAATCATCTCGGAGGTTTAAGGTTGACCGACCAGAAGGACACTAACGCCGGCCCTCCTCTCTCGCAACGGATGCAGAAAATATTGCTATTACATAACGATGATAAATGACGCGGCACAACACACTTCACAAAGTAACGAGATTAATTACACTTAATCATGTTGGATGGAAGTCCAGCGCGGCGCTGATAGGCCTGTCGGTTTGATGCATTACCTTTCTGAGGAGTCAGAAACCAGCTGAGGCCTCCTGGAACCAGCTCCATTAAACTGAGCAGCAAGGAGCATTCACACTGGCCTGCACCCTGGAAAACAAGGGTTCTTCAAGGGTTCTTCAAGGGTTTTTCAAGGGTTCTTCAAGGGTTCAGTTAGGGTCGGGCTCTGTAGGGGACTGTTGTGACACTTCTGATTTTGTTAAATTAAGAAACTGGTAAATCAGAATAAAGAACCCAGTGTGGTTCCTAAAATGTTCCTTTAATTCTGATGATTTGGATCATTCAGACGTCTGTAAAGGTTCTTTACAGAACCATAGCGGGTTCTGCCATACTACTAGCCTAAAGAACCATTTTGTAGTACCATAAAGAACCCTTTTACTAAGAGTGTAAGCCCACTGAGGAACTTACTTACTTATTTCAGTATCTTTTTATCTTTTAGCATCACTTCTTATAACACATTTTTATAGACTTGCTTACGTTATTCAATTTTGCTGTATGTATTTAATCACTTTTATTGTATGTATCTATGTAATGTATCTTTATTTTATTTTATTTTATTTTATTTTATTTTATTTTATTTTATTTTATCTTAGGCCACTTTTTTAAATGTCTTTACTTTTCCTTCAAATTCTTATCTCCACCTTATATTTGTTAAATACTTTGTAACTGCTTTTAGGTACCTGCTGTGTGTATGTGTGTGTATGTGTGTGTGTGTGTGTGTGTGTGTGTCTGTTTAACATGAAGTTAAATAAATAAGTGAGTCATTTATTTCCCTTCCTACTCTCACCTTACTGACTCATCTCCAATGACTAACCAACAGGTCCAGTTGTGCAACATGACGTGTGTCTTTAACCTCACTGTCAGAATGTTTACTATCCCTCCTAACAGATCTGGAACCAGCCAAGAGGAAATCTGAATGTGGAAATCAAACCATAAAGTTCTCTGAGGCGACGTGGTGACTCACCCAGAAACATCCCTGCTGACTCGTCGTTTAGTCTTGTACTGAGTCGTAAAGCTGCACTGAGTCGGTGTTTCCTGTCACATGACTGACCTGATGGGGTGCTTGATCAATACTAATGATCCAGGATTACCAGGCCAGGTGCTGGGACCAGGTTTCAGTTGTTTCCATTTCAAATCAAGGAATTTTTAAATCAAGTGTCATTAGATTGATCAGTGTTTCTAGTTTTTAAGAGTAAAGAATTATAACAACAACAACAACAACAACAACAACAATAATGATGATGATGATGATGATAACAACAATAACAACAATAATAATAATATAATAATAACAATAATATAATAATAATAATAATAATAATAACAATAATATTAATAGGTTTACTGGACTAAATGTTAAGAAGGATATTTTTTGCAGTGTGATATTCCACTCCTCCCACTCAGGCCATGATGTCATACTGTGATGTCATGCTGTGAGCCAGCAATGATGTCACGGCAACATCCAGGAAGTGCTGCTACGATGAGATCAGGGATTTCCCAGAATCCCCAGGAAGACACCAGCGGGGGTCACTGAGGGTGAGTCTCTTCTCCTGATCATTTTAGTTAGCTCCTTTATCTAATAAATATTATAATAACAATAATATTAATAATATCAACAATAACAATAATAGTTTATAAAGCATTTCATTGGTACTGATGTACACATGATGTACTAGCAATAGTATTAAATCAGATATATTCTAACCATGTCATTTCTAATGATGTAATTTATTCATATAAGTAACTTTAATTTAATTCATAATAAACTAAATAAAGTTTGTTAATGTCTGTGAACTTTCATTATTTGTTGCAGTACTACTACTACTGTTACTACTATTACTACTACTACTACTACTACTACTACTACTACTACTAGTATTACTCCTACTAGTACTACTACTACTACTATTACTCATACTACTACTACTACTTTTCCCTATCCTAGGACCCTCAATTCTCTTAATGATCAATCGGTCGCTCTCCACTGGCACTGTGCCCTCCGCCTGTAAAATGGCCGTGATCAAGCCATTACTAAAAAAACAAAACCTTAATCGTGAAGTACTTCAGAACTATAGACCAATCTCAAATCTGCCGTTCCTCTCCAAATTACTTGAACGAACTGTAGCCAGCCAATTTACGGATTTCCTGTCAAAAAACAACCTATTTGATCCTTTTCAATCTGGCTTTAGATCTTTCCACTCCACTGAAACTACACTCACGAGAGTGGTCAATGATCTCCTGTTAGCTATTGACTCCAACTCAACCTCAGCACTATTGTTACTTAACCTGAGTGCAGCCTTAGATATGATTGATCATACGATACTCTTGAATCGTCTTGAAAATTATATTGGTAAACGGGGATCAGCACTTGGTTTAGGTCTTATCCACTCGATAGGTCACACTGGGTCTTTTACAACAACATGACCTCAGAGTGTTGCAATATGGACTTTGGTGTGCCACAGGGCTCTGTCCTAGGACCACTACTATTCTCTATCTATATGTTACCACTCGGTGACATCATTCGCAAATTTGGCAATAACTTCCACTGTTACGCAGATGACACTCAAATTCACATACCTGTCAAACCAACCGATAACACCCAATTTCAAAAACTAGAGGCCTGCCTATCGGAGGTCAAATGTTGGATGTCGCTTCCTACTTCTTAATGGCAACAAAACTTCGATCCCAGTTGAAGTGTTGTTGAGCGGGACGCTGGACCGCTGCCTGTCTGACTCATGACTCAGCTGGTGTTGCGTAACACCAGGAGTCTGGCAGCGGCCTGAGGGAAAGTCAACACCTCCAGTTTCTGTTTGTCTTGCCTCAGTTTCTGCTTCCCGGTGCCTGTAAATATTAGTATTAGTATTAGTATTAGTATTAGTATCAGTACAAGTTACAAGTTACAAGTTACAAGTTACATTATGTCTGAGTTACATTCCCCTGCTGGGACTCACAGCAGCAAAGTGGTTTTCCAAGATCCATAAAGAAGAGAAGACCACACCTGCAGCCACAAGCTCACAGGTTCGAATCCCACGTATTGTCTTGTGTGTCATGTCATCCTGTTGAAGTGCCCTTGAGCCCCCCGTCACGTTTCTGTACTTTCTTGGTTGACCTTTGACCTCAAGGCTGGTTGAAGCTCGTCTCAACAGGTTCTGTGGCGTGTCATCGGCTCATCGTGTCCGATGATGTCATTTCCAAGCTAACAGTGACTCACCTCAGCCATCAATCAGCTGATGACATCTGGTAGACCCGCCCACATGCCCACTCACAACATACACACACACACACTCTCTCTCTATTACACTCTCTCACACACACATACCCGCAATCACACAATACACACACTCTCACTCTCACACACACACACACTTGTGTTTTGTGTTTCCGTCCAAAACAAAATCTCCTCGACATCGACTCTTATAAATACTGAAGTTATATTTATTATATATAGATGTGTGTGTGTGTGTGTGTGTGTGTGTGTGCTCTATGCTAACTTCAGCTGGTATAGCACCACCTGCTGTTGGTTCTGCTGACCGACCTACTTCCTCTCCCACCCCTCCCCCTCCCTCTATCTGCCCCCCCCCCCCCTGTCTGCCTCGTTCCTTTCTCTCTCTTTCTTTCAACCCCCCCTCCCTCCCCCTCCCCCTCCCCCCTCTTTCCCTCCCCCTCCATCCCCCCTCTTGTTCGCCCCTCCACCACAAGCTGTTTGCATTAATAAGCATCACTACATCTTTTAAAATCCAGAAATGAAGCACCTGAACGCAACAGACCAAACACTAATCCACTGTACATCCAACACCTTAACAAGGACCTCACCCAACACACACACACACACACACACACACACACCCCTCCCTAACCACGGCGTACTGATGGCGGATCGTCCCTGGTGACTTCCTCTCTCTCTCTTTGACTGTTTGAAAGCAGCAGCCTGGATGATGCTCGCCAAAGACCAGCCCTGCTGTTCACACACACACACACACACACACACACACACACACTGACAGGCCTCAGAAGTTGATTGCCCAACCAACACATTTCAACCTGCTTTATGATCACCAGACTGGATTGACGTCTGTAAATCGGTCTCGTCTTTAAAATCACGTCTTAAATCACGTCTTAAATCTCATTTTAAATCTGGTCTTAAATCACGTCTTAAATCACGTCTTAAATCTCGTCTTAAATCACGTCTTAAATCTCGTCTTAAATCATGTCTTAAATCACGTCTTAAATCTTGTCTTAAATCTCGTCTTAAATCTCGTTTTAAATCACGTCTTAAATCTCGTCTTAAATCACGTCTTAAATCTCGTCTTAAATCTCGTTTTAAATCACGTCTATAGACTTTCTTTTATGGTTTACCTTCACTGGATGCTCTTATGTTTCCTGCCTCGCTTTCATCGCTTTTCCTGTCGATTTATCTGTTGTTTTGTTTTTCTTTCTCTTTGTTATTGTTTTCAAAAGTGCTTTATTGACAAAGATTATTACACCGGAACAAGTTACAGTTCCAGCAAGAGATGAGCAAAGAGGTGTTTGTCTGAAGCCGGGGTCGCGTGGGGTCACGCAGGAAGCCTATCAGGTCAAGATTACGCTGTCAGAGCTCCCTGACGTCTCGCTGCTCCCCAGGCGGCTGTAATGACCAGTAAGAAGCCTCGTTACTGACCTCTGACCTCACCGACAGCAGGGTCACGGTCGCCTCTGGCTGCACCAGCTGAGGTCAGGGAGGTTTTGAACCGGTAACAAGGCTGAGATTTGTTAGAGAGCGAGGATCAGCAGGACGTCTGAGCGGAGACTCGTTACTCCAGAGAGGTGGACGCCTCGCCTGACTCAAGGCTCCAGAATAAACCTCAACCTCAACGTTTCCAGCGGAGGTCGGTCAGGCTGGTCTTGAACCTGGCGGTCGGTGGACAGCGGACATGACAGCTGGTAACGAGGCTCCGTTCACCCGGTCCACAGGTCTCCTCCATGTGACTCAGATCTGATTTCTGATCTGGCAATAAAATAAAATGATGTTTTTATGGAGAGTGAAACATATGAAACATTCAAAAAGAATTTGATAGAATAAAATAATAAAATAAATAAACACATCAGATGGAAGAAATAAATAAAATAAAATAAAATAAATAAAATAAAATAAAATAAAATAAAATACATCTTCATCACCATAGACAGACAGACAGTCAGGCAGACAGATGTCTGAGGGCGTGGATGCCGTTATCGCTGTCCTGATTATCATCAACAAACAACTCTGATGTTGATGACTGACACCCTGAAATATAGCACAATAAAGAGAGAGAGAGAGAGAGAGAGAGAGAGAGAGGCAGAGAGAGGGGGGGAGAGAGAGAGAGAGGGAGAGAGAGAGAGAGGGGGGGAGAGAGAGAGAGAGAGGGAGAGAGAGGCAGAGAGAGGGGGGGGAGAGAGAGAGAGAGAGGGAGAGAGAGAAAGAGGGAGAGAGAGAGAGAGAGAGAGGCAGAGAGAGGGGGGGAGAGAGAGAGAGAGAGGGAGAGAGAGAAAGAGGGAGAGAGAGAGAGAGGGAGAGAGAGACGGACCTGCAGAGTTTCAGTAATTGGCCAATTACAGCATATATGTTCACTACATGATGTTTGTATAGAAACAGACCTGACATGTTTAAAGTCACTCAGAAAGCACAGAATGTCCAATGTGTGTGTGTGTGTGTGTGTGTGTGTGTGTGTGTGTGTGTGTGTGTGTGTGTGTGATCAATGCATGTGTATGTATGGTGTGTTTGTGTCTTTATGATCAAACGCTGATCGATCAGAAGGGCAGAAGCCAGTCTGTACAATTACAACTCTCCGTCTGCCGGCGGAAACTTTTCCCTCTGTGGGTTTAAACTTACAGGAAACTGTAAGCTCTTCAGAAGTCTTTTATTTTGAAATGTGTTTTCATTTCTGTGTGACATCGTGGTCTTCAGCAGACAAACTCAACTTGAGCAACCGAGACTCATCTGTGACGTCATCTACAAAATACACATTCTTTATTAAGCAGAATCTAATTAATGAACAAATCAACTAGAAATCAACTAGAAATCACACTTCTGGTCTGGTCTGATGAATGAATGTTAGAGAGAGGTGGAGGTGGAGCTAGAGGTGGAGTTAGAGGTGGAGCTAAAGGTGGAGTTAGAGGTGGAGTTAGAGGTGGAGTTAGAGGTGGAGCTAAAGGTGGAGCTGGAGGTGGAGTTGGAGGTGGAGTTAGAGGTGGAGTTGGAGGTGGAGCTAGAGGTGGAGTTAGAGGTGGAGTTAAAGGTGGAGCTGGAGGTGGAGTTGGAGGTGGAGTTGGAGGTTTGATTCCCACATTTCAAATGCCTGCAGTGAATATTTTGTAGGTATTGATTATTATTGATTAAAAGGTATTGATTATTATTGATTGAAAGGTATTGATCCAGGTATCTCACCAGGTTCTTGCTAAGACGGTAAAGAAGTACTTTATGCTGAGTTGAGCTCAACATCCCCATCAGAGGGCGATTAGCGGGAGGCCGTAACAACCAGCTCAGCCGAGGCCCATCGCTCACGTTGAGGCACATTAGCGGCAGTCCTTGACTCCTAGTTGACTGGAGTCCCCCGGCGGCGGGTGGAGTGCGGCATGAAGTGGGTCTAAGTAGGTGAGATCCAGCTGAAAGGTCAGCCGGGATAATGTGATGGATTTGGTTCCCCGGGACCCCTGGGTGCCTGGGAGTCGGTGTGGCCCCGCTTCCCTGCCGAGGTGATGGATGGACGGGCGGCGGTACCTGTAATAAGGCCAGCGCTGCTCCGGAGCCCCGAGGCGAGACGTGTTCTCCCGGAGACAAACAGTCCACTGCCATCGCCTCTAATGACGGAGGGAAAGGTCATCCGCCACACCGTCCTCCCTCCGCCGCCGCTCAGAGTAACGCTGCCTATAGCGCACATACTGGACAGCAGCAGACAGATGACGGCGAATCCATCAGAACAGGAGGCCAGTTAGCGCTTCGTCATGTGGACTGCTGAGCAGACAGGATGGGACGTCTTACCACCTTTCATACACGCCACATTTAGTGGGATCAGACTGAGGGAAGGCTTGGAGGAAACAGGAAACAGGAAACAGAGTAAAATAATACTTTTCTTTTGTTCATACTGGAGGTTGTTTGACTGGTGAACATCGTGGAAGTCCTCCTGCACCAGTGCTGCAGACAATCCTTCCTTGAGTGTTGTACAGTAGTTCACTAGAGTCCATCAGGTGACTAACCACACGGTACAACGTCTCAGCCGGGGGGTCGAGACCCTCCAAGACCATGAACAACAACATGAACTGGGCGCCATTTTCATGTGTTTTACATGTCAAAGGGTTAGCTAATGGTTATGTTTAGAAAGTAAACCAGTCTGGTTCAGGACTGGTTCAGGACTGGTTCAGGACTGGTAACTAAACCAATCTGGTTCAGGTCTGGTTCAGGTCTGGTTCAGGTCAGGTAACTAAACCGTTCTGGTTCAGGTCTGATTCAGGTCTGGTTCAGGACTGGTAACTAAACCAGTCTGGTTCAGGTCTGGTTCAGGACTGGTAACTAAACCAGTCTGGTTCAGGTCTGGTTCAGGTCAGGTAACTAAACCGGTCTGGTTCAGGTCTGGTAACTAAACCAGTCTGGTTCAGGTCTGATACAGGTCTGGTTCAGGACTGGCAACTAAACTGGTCTGATTCAGGTCTGGTTCAGGTCAGGCAACTAAACCGGTCTGGTTCAGGTCTGATAACTAAACCAGTCTGGTTCAGGTCTGGTTCAGGACTGGTAACTAAACCAATCTGGTTCAGGTCTGGTTCAGGTCTGGTAACTAAACCAGTCTGGTTCAGGTCTGGTTCAGGTAAGGTAACTAAACCGGTCTGGTTCAGGTCTGGTAACTAACCAGTCTGGTTCAGGTCTGATTCAGGTCTGGTTCAGGACTGGTAACTAAACCGGTCTGGTTCAGGTCTGGTTCAGGTCTGGTAACTAAACCGGTCTGGTTCAGGTCTGGTTCAGGTCAGGTAACTAAACTGGTCTGGTTCAGGTCTGGTAACTAAACCAGTCTGGTTCAGGTCTGGTTCAGGTTCTGGTTCAGGTTCTGGTCATGGTTAATTGAACCCGGGTCGGCAGAGTTGAAGGTAAACGCCCATCGGCCCCCCAGACTTTCACACCCTTACTTTCCACCATGAAACTACTTCCTGTTTCTAGTCGTGGCTCCTCCCCCTGATCCTTTCCTGCTGGGTTCCTCTCTTTCCATAAACACTTCAGTCCTTTAAGGTCACGTCCTGTTGGTGACAAATTGTGCAGCTTGTCAGAGCGTCCTTGTGGCACATTGGTCTAATTGCGATGTCGTGGGTCCCATTCCAGCCTGAGACCTTCGTCCACGTCGTCCCCCGACCTCCACCGTCCAATAGAATGATCTTGAAAACACTTCACTACCTGTAATAACTTTTTTGTGTAAAATAATGAATGTTTCAATTGTGCCAAAGGTCGCCACCCTGCACATTTGCACCTGCAACCGGGGAGTCGTTGCTTCGTATTTTAGGGTCACGAGCCAAACAAGGTTGAGAAGCGCCGCAGTAATCGACCGCCCACGGTGAGATGCTCACCTTGCCCTCCGTCTGACCTTGGCTCTGAGTGGCGGTGTGTAGTCCGGACTGCTGCTCTCTCCAGGTGGATGCGAGTCCATGCGGGTTCCCCAGTTCCCAGCGCCTCCATGCAGCAGCTCACATTTCATGCTGTGACTGCAGTCTTTCATCGGTGCACCTCGCCTCCCGTCTCGCCTCCTCAGCCAGCCGGGATCCGAGCCAACACACCTGCTGGGAAACAACCCTGGTATTTATCAGCGATCTGCAGACACGTCATTCCAAAATACTGTGCAGTGGATTCCTTCTTCTTCTGTCTACCTTTTAAAAGCACTGAGTTTATGGGTGAAATGTTTCATCTTCCTAAACACATTTTATTCCAAAGATCACATTATATTGTCAAATCGGTCTGTCTGTATGAAAGCAGCCAGCTAGTCATCCCTCCAGACGTTTCTGGGTGCTGACTGCTGTCTGGCTCGGTGGCGTGTTAACAGCCTTCTCGCTCTGTGGCGTCATGCTTTCCACCGTGAAGCGGTGCAAAAAGGCAGAAATTGGCGTGGAGGCTGGCGGTGGGCTTCCAGAAAGATGAGCATCTATGAAATATGACACTCAGCATCATACAGTAGCACTTCAAACGCTCTGCCGCCACGGGGCGCCCGGCTTATGAATGCATTTTTAATTAGCCAGCAACGGATTCCCTGCTGGGCGTCGCAGTTCACGGAAGTTCATCGCCAGGCCTCCGTTTGATGTTCCCCACCACTGCAGCCCCGAGCTAATGGAGGTTTCTGCACTGAGATGTCAGGAAGCCCTCGACTTTTCACCCATGCCTCTTTTGTCAGCCGTTTCAGCGTTGGCTTCCAAAACCGACGGCTGATACCATCCAGACGTATCAATATTCATCAGAGGGAGTCTGTGTGGGAGTCTCAGAGAGCCTGGAGTCCCTGAACCCTGGATCAGACTCCTTATGAATTCACTTGTTATCAAGCTGAAGCCGGAGCAACAGTAACGCAGCTAAATTGGTGTCAGGGGATCGCGCCGCTGCTTCCTGTTGCAAGCCGTACAGATAAATCTGTTCTCGGGGGCGACGGCTTCACGCTCAGGAAGCTCAAAGACTTCAGCGGTTTGATTCTCACATCTGAGAGCTCGTAACGTTCACCATGGTGCAGACGGAGGTGCCGAGGACCCGGCTCCACTTCCCTCCACCCAATCAAAGGGGAGACGGCGGCGAACAGCCTCACATATCGATATGCAGAGACATCTGTGAGCGGGAGACACATTTCATATGAGGCTGTCTTCTCCATTCGCCATGTAAAGTTTAATGAGCACCTCCAGGGCTGGCACCACATGAATAATGTATACATTATTCTATTTCAGAGCCAACAAGAGGCATCTATCTTCCGGATGGACCAGAACCAATGTGATGGACTGGCTGGAAATGAAATGGCCCGAGGCGAGACTCGGCGTCGCGGCATCACAAAACACATTACAGGGATGTCGCCGCCGCCGGAGCGTGGAGACGGCGGGACTGACGGCGAGGGCTTCGTCCTGATCTGTCAGCTCACCTGAGGATGGAGTCGGTCTCTCTGGCCAGACATGAAGACGTTAACGGACGGATCACGGACATGCAGGAAGAAACAGGTCTTTGATTATTTAACCTCTAAATCCAGTTATTAGGGATTATTTTCACAATATAAAAACATAAACAGCCATAATGGTTTCTGAATGAGAAGAGAACAATCTGCTTTATTTCCTGGTTCCTTTTTCTTATTCTTCACATTCACAACTTTCATCAGCTGTCCAATCAGAAACAGGCTGGTTTCGACAGCTTTGGGGGATGTAGTCCTTTCCCCCAGCCCAGTCTGCTGCAACACACACCATCAACCCATAAACACAATCAGACACACACACACACTTTTTCACATACACACACACAAAGTAAAAAAAAAAAAAACACACACACATGACACACACTTTTCCCAGTTTCCATTATTTGGGAGAAGCAAGAGATTTCTGTCTCTCATCCCAAATCTTTCTGAGAGATTGAAGCTCTCTCTCTCTCTCTCTCTCTCTCTCTCTCTCTCTCTCTCTCTCTCTCTCTCTCTCTCTCCCTCCCTCTCTCTCTCTCTCCCTTTCTCTCTCTCTCTCTCTCTCTCTCTCTCTCTCCCCCTCTCTCTTTCTCCTGTCATTCCAGCTGGAAAATGTTTGGCCATTATCTTCCAAGCCTTACAGCCGACCTCATGACCCTGTGACCTCATGACCCCGTGACCGCGGGCTTAAAGGCCCAGTGACCATTACTGGGACCATCTGAGCTGAAGTCTATTTCAGTCTTTCTGTTCTCCCTCTCTTCTTCTCTCTTGTAAATGGGTGATGCTCCGTTGCCAAGGTCAAGGACTCTGTCACACTACAGACACCTACCGGGTCTCCATGGCAACCGCCTCCTGGTCTCCGTAGAGACGCCTCACCCCCACCACCAGTCAATACAACCCCTGTGGCTCAAATCCTTTGCAGGCCTAAGTGCCCTCTCGTTCTCTGATTGCCTATTAGTCCATCAATTCTTTTGGATCAATGGGAACGCCATCGGCCCCTGGCAGAGACGCTGCTGGCTGGATCTGTAATCCTCACATTTGCTGAAGTGAAAAATTAAAATTTGGTTTGAACTACGTGTTTCTGGGTTTGACCCGTAGTTGTCAGGACAACAATGGTATGGATGGGTTGACATAAATATCAATACAGATGTCTATGGATGACTGTTGTGGATGATGTACTGATGGAAACACACCAGTCTTGTCCCTTCTGTTTCCTGTGATCACATTGTGCGTTCATGTGCGATTAACGGATGCTTGACTTTCCCATCAGGAAGTTACGCTTGAACGCCTCCCTAAGTCGGGCACTGATATACGGACCAAAACGAGACGGCCGCATCATTAAAGAAGTACGACATAGTAATGTACTGTCATCGACCACAGTGGGATCTGAACCTCTAACCCAGGCAGCGTTAGAGCCTGTCAGTGAGCCACATGTAAACAGAAGGCTAGCCCACACACACTGTGACCTCTGACCCTTGACCTCCTTACATTTGATTGGCTGTAATGTTGGTGATGTAGGAATCGAGGAGTTTAAAAGAAAGGTGAAACCTTTTCTTCCAACCAGATTTAGTTTGGGAATGCACCATTCAGCTCCTGGTGAACAGAGATCACATTTCTGTTTGTTTTCCCTGTACGGCTCGGGCTGATGTGGGGTCAAAGGTCAAAAGGGGGGCCGCCGCCGGGGTGTCTGGGAAGGCAAAGCAGGGCAGGAAGAGGAAGAGGGAGGGATGGAGGGATGGAGGGCTCAAAATCTGACAGCAGACCAGTTCATCTATTCACCTTTCATTTGGAAGATTTTGAACGAGGAGGAAGTTGACTGACTCGCTGTGTGACCCCAACATGGCAGCTTAGACCAGGATAGGGTTTCACCCCCGTCATCACCCCCCTCATCACCCCCCCCGCCCATTCCCAGCAGTCCATGCAACCCAATAACTACTCACATTTAATTTTACATTTACATTTTACATTTAGCAGATATTCTTATCCAGCTTCAGTTCCTAGATCACCAACATTACTAGCAACCAACAGTAAGGAGGTCAAGGGTCAGAGGTCACAGAGTCCAGATAATAGATAGAACAAATATTCCCTAGAATGGTCATGGATGATAGAGAAGTGCTGGGGAGATCAAGTAAATAGAGGTAAGGAGAGGCAGGATGTCAAGATGAAAGCATATTAGAGGAGGAAACTGGGAGGTGTGCATCAGGGTGGGTGATTGGTGTTTCTACAGTTTTCAGCCTGAAACATCAGCTGGTTGTATAGACTGAAGTGATCTGACTCCCTGACCCGCCAAGACCCAACTTGTTTCTCCTGACAGACGAACAAGACGGAAAAACCACACTGAGCTCTTCGCCTCTGACCCCGAGAAACCCAATATCTGCCTCTCAAACAGAAATCCTACCTGGTAAAAACCCTCCTGGTTGACGAAGCTGTCCATTGCTGCAGCTATTTAGTGTCCCAGAGGACAACAGAGTCTTTTCTTCATCTCCTAAGAAATAGAGGATCTCAATTTAGTCTCATCTGGTGATCTCCTCCATCTGAAATGTTTCTCCTGAAACCCCTGAGGAGCAACGAGGAGACGACAGAGAGAGAGGAAGGAGATCAGTGTGAAGATGCTACCATGTGACATCTATAACGGTCATCAGCTCCTACTGTCTGGCTGCTGGCCTCGTGGAGGAAACAGGAAGATGAAACAGTGTTGAGTTTTCTCTGAGATCTTCCTCTGATCTCATGGTCTCATTCAGTTAAATGACTCTTATTCCAGATCATCTGGAGATCTGTTGTTGTGATGGTTTGTACACTGATGGAGAAACAACTGGAAACAAGACCTGCACTTTGAAATAACGTCTTGGTTAAACATTTAGACTGAGAGCAAAAGATATCAGGACCAGGTGAATGTGGACGGGAGGTACGAGCCCTGATTCATTTAGCTGTTAAATCCATGTAACCAGGTTTCACCAGCTCAGTATCCGGACGCCTCTCTAAGCTGTTGAACTCTGGGTGTATTCGCGCCACCCACCCCTCCTGGCGGACCCAATGCAGCCGCTACGCCAAGGTAAAGGTCGTCGGCGGGAACGGAGCGCGCTCTGAACTCTGACCTCCACCGCCCGATGCCCGATCCACCGCCACGCTCGACTCCAAAAAAAAAAACATCACAGAGAGATTAAATCAAAGTACTAGAGAGAGAGAGAGAGAGAGAGAGAGAGAGAGGAGGAATGAGATTACTAACCTCTAAATCATTCAGGCTAATGCAGGTCGTCGATACCGAGCAGCAGCTTTATCTCATAAAAAGCCCATCAAACATTTAACCAATGAGAGAGGAGAAACTGGGCCGACTGCCCTGCCGCCCTTCACCAAACACACTGATGAAGATTACATGTCAGACCGCTGAATTTTTAAAGGGGCGGAGCTGAAGCCACCAGGAGCCAATCATGAAGATTAATATGAACACAAGAAGAGATGATGACATGATGATGATGAGGGACACCAACATGATGTCAGGTGAGGATGATGAGGGACACCAACATGATGTCAGGTGAGGATGATGAGGGACACCAACATGATGTCAGGTGATGATGATGAGGAACACCAACATGATGTCAGGTGATGATGAGGGACACCAACATGATGTCAGGTGATGATGATGAGGGACACCAACATGATGTCAGGTGATGATGATGAGGGACACCAACATGATGTCAGGTGATGATGAGGGACACCAACATGATGTCAGGTGATGATGATGAGGGACACCAACATGATGTCAGGTGAGGATGATGAGGGACACCAACATGATGTCAGGTGATGATGATGAGGAACACCAACATGATGTCAGGTGATGATGAGGGACACCAACATGATGTCAGGTGATGATGATGAGGGACACCAACATGATGTCAGGTGATGATGATGAGGAACACCAACATGATGTCAGGTGATGATGATGAGGGACACCAACATGATGTCAGGTGATGATGATGAGGAACACCAACATGATGTCAGGTGATGATGATGAGGGACACCAACATGATGTCAGGTGATGATGATGAGGAACACCAACATGATGTCAGGTGATGATGATGAGGAACACCAACATGTATAGTATTACTGGTAGTATTAGTATTATTATTAGAGCTACTAATGTCTATATGTAGTGTATCTGTGTGTGTGTATGTACTGTGTGTGTGTATCTATGTGTGTGTATGTACTGTGTGTGTGTATCTATGTGTGTATCTATGTGTGTGTGTACTGTGTGTGTGTATCTATGTGTGTGTGTGTACTGTGTGTGTGTGTATCTATGTGTGTGTGTGTGTGTGTGTGTGTGTTGGGGGTCTGAAGGAGAATAACTTTGATTTCTCTAGAGAGAGAGAGAGTAGAAAGTGAATCTCTCTCTGTCCACTAATGGAATATTAAAACAGTATTGAAATCCTTTTTGGAAAAAATATATTGCAAGAAAGCAAAAAAGCATCATTCACCTTGACCCCCCCCCACTCCCCCCCCCCCCCCCACAACTGCGACCTACACCGCTGCCATGCAATATTAAATGCACTTTTCTGCCTGACGGAGCTGCAGTATGTTCACTACACAGTAATATATACATATACTGTATATATATATATATAATATACAGTAAATGGTCAGCCATGTGAAGATCAAATCAAATCTCCTCACAAGACTAAATACATGTTTCTCTTCCCAGAAATATAAAAAATGAATGAAATAGATAAATAATAAAATAAAGTGAATTTGAAGCAGCATGGAGCTCAGAACACTGAAAACAATAATAAACTTCTACAGTAATAATAGTAATAACAACATATCAATAATAATAACAAATAGACCTGCACACTCCTGGGCTCATGATCATGATCATGGTCCTGGTCCTGGTCCTGGTCCTGGTCCTGGTCCTGGTCCTGGTCCTGTCATCCTGGTCCTCGTCCTGGTCTGGTCCTGGTCCTGGTCCTGGTCTGGTCTGGTCCTGATCAGTGACCTTTAATTGGCGTTGTGCCACAACACTCCATCACATCATCATTATGGTCTGTCTGGGGATCAATAGGAAAGCCCTCCTGGCTGCATCAGAGGAAGCAGCCGACCGGCCGAGTCTCCAGACTGATTCTGGCCTCCTGCTGGTTGTTTTGGTGTTGAAGCTGCAGAGAAACGGAGGTGATGGACCAACCGGGATTTATATTTCAAAGAGAGCGTTTAAACTCCCTGAGTGTGTGTGTGTGTGTGTGTGTGTGTGTGTGTGTGTGTGTGTGTGTGTGTGTGTGTGTGTGTGTGTTTGTACTCATGCAAAGTGAATGTCTGCAGACCCCGACCAGGGAAGCAGCGATCAGCAGCAGATATCTTTTCCTCCGTCTGCTTTATTAAAGACACGCAATCTGTATGCATGACATCCACTCACTCTCCTCCTCCTCCTCCTCCTCCTCCTCCTCTTTCTCCTTCTCCTCTTTCTCTTCCTCCTCCTTTTTCTCCTTCTCCTCCACCTCTTCC
Source organism: Hoplostethus atlanticus (assembly GCA_034670405.1). NCBI lineage: Eukaryota > Metazoa > Chordata > Actinopteri > Trachichthyiformes > Trachichthyidae > Hoplostethus > Hoplostethus atlanticus. Next base: position 240,689 of record JAXDDX010000129.1, on the reverse strand, counting down.
TCTTCCTCTGTCTCATCCTCATCCTCCTCCTCCTCCTCCTCTTCCTCCCCCACCTCTTACTCCTCCTCTTTCTCCTGCTCTTTCTCCTCCTCTTCTTCATCCCCCACCTCTTACTCCTCCTCCTTCTCCTCCTCCTCCTCTTCTTCGGTTCGTAGCGTCTGGTAATGGGTGCAGTGCAGAGAGGTGGAGGAGGCAATGAGTTCATGGGGATTGACATTTTTAAAAGAAATGACAGCATCACGTATTGATTCAGCGTGCACACACACGTGCGCACACACACATTCACACACACACACATGCACACACACACACATGCACACAACTCCACCGAGGGAAGTGAGGGAGGGGAGGGATACTTAACAGCCCTTTTCTCTGAGTATCACTCATCACGCTCTCACACACACACACACACTTTCACACACACACACACACACACACACACACATTCTCACACACACACACACACACACACACACACACAAATGCTCTCTCTCTCATCGAGTGGTTTGTGAGGCGACTGTAAACCAGAACAGGTTTGAGATCAGGCTGCAGGATTATCGTAGATCCTGATTTTAGTTTTCAGTTAATAATTGCAGATTGTATTATATTATTATTGTATTATTATATTATTATTGTATTATTGTATTATATTATTATTATATTATTATTATATTATTATTATATTATTATTGTATTATTGTATTATTATATTATTATTATTATATTATTATATTATTATTGTATTATTATATTATTGTATTATATTATTATTGTATTATTGTATTATTGTATTATTGTATTATTATTGTATTATATTATTATTGTATTATTATATTATAATTCTATTATTGTATAATTGTATTAGATTTATATTATTATTGTATTATTATATTATTGTATTATTATATTATAGTATTATTGTATTATATATTAAATTATGATTGTATTATATTATTATTGTATTATTGTATTATATTATTATATTATTGTATTATATTATTATTGTATTATCATATTATTATATTATTGTATTCTTGTATTCTTGTATTATATTATTATATTATTATTATATTATTATATTCTTGTATTATTATATTATTATATTCTTGTATTATTGTATTATATAAACCATAGTGAAATATTTGATTTAATGTAGAATTTCTGCTGTGGTTGAAAATAGTCAAGAAGTTGATAAAAGATTCAAAGAATTAATTAAAATCCCCAAATCCTGATTATTACAGTTAATAATGATAAAATGAGATTATCATGTTGTGACGGGTCGATTCACAAAGCAATAATTCATTTGAAAGATACTTTAAAGTATCAAATCAGTTCCAACTGAAGTGAATCTGAATGTCAGGTGGGTTCAAAGATTGTTTATATCTGCTGACCTGCAGTGATCAATACTGTCTGGTTACCCTCCAGACCCTTCATGGGCTTAACCATTAACAGTTGGCTACGAAACAAAGAAGAAGAAGAAGAAGAAGAAGAAGAAGAAGAAGAGGAAGAATCTTCCCGCTGTTACTGCAGCAGTTACTTTAAATATTAATACATTAACTGAGTCAGGTGTCTCCATGTTGATTAGCCGCTGTTCAAAGATCTATTGAACATGTTCAGCATTCCTTCCTCTATCGCTTCAAACAGGCAGGAAACAACTCTGAGTGTTAACTTATAAAATAAAATACCGTAAAATCTAAAACAGTATGTCACTGTTACGGTTACTGTAAATATAGATACCGGCCACGGCTAAGATGTGTAAAAACTAAACAAATAACGGTAAAAGACCAAAGTTGCATTGCCAGGCTGTAATTATACGATAAACTTGACTTTTATTTTCCTATCTCTCCTTTTAATTATTAAAATGTTTCCTTTTAATGTAAAAGACTTTGCGCTGCATGTTTTTGTATGAAAGGTACAAACAAATATATTACTATTAATAAACATCTCTGCAGCGGGACGACATCTCACTTTGACTCTGCCTTTAACACCAATACATTGAGAGATTTCCTGGAAATGGAGGCAGAGTGAGAGATCTCTGCTTCTTCTCGTCTGATGCTGCGTTCAGGTTCTCTGTTATAAATGATTTCCCAAAAAAACGTCAGAAGAACTGTTCAGAGCTAATGACGCCATGTTTGTAGTTTTCTGTCAACTTTTGGTGCTCCTGATCAGTTTTTTCTCTTTTCTCTTGAACCTGCGACCTCCTGGGTACGGGACAGATGGGTGATGGATGGTTATGCTCCGCCCCCTCCTCCTGATAAACCTAATCCCAGGGGGTCAAGGGTCAAGATATAAGGGACGTTTTGTTTATGTTTGAGCTTAGCCTGGCCTGAGGACACACACACACACACACACACACACACACACACACACTGGTTCCACTGAGCAGCTCTTCTTCTCCTCCTTCTTCTTTGTTGGTTTTAAAGGAGGTAGAATCAGCTGCATTACCACCATCTTCTGAATCATGGAGACCAGAGATTTCTAGCTTACAACCTATGCACTGAACCACATGGGATTTGAACCAGCAACCTTCTGGTCACAAGCTGCCTCTCTTCCAACGCCCCCCCCCCCTTAGACAGCAGCATCAAACTAACACACATGATTATTGATTATAGGGTTAATATAAATTTGCATTGCAACTTTGATTCACTGATAAAAGTTGTCCTCACAAAATCTTCACACACACACACACACACACACACACACACTCACACACATAATAATTTAAGCATTGAAACTGGGGAACATCTTTGCCCATTAAGCCTCACACAAAAGGCCTGTGTGTGTGTGTGTGTGTGTGTGTGTGTGTGTGTGTGTGTGTGTGTGTCGGGGGGTCCTCCTTATTCAAACATAAGGCCGTCAGTCACTCTCCCTCATCTCAATAATTCACCTTCAGACTTTCATTTATTCACATTGGTGAAATTTATTTTAATTCTTTATTTCATTTATATTAAATATGTATAAAACCTAAAATAAAATAATGATAAGAGTCAGTCCACTGACTCGACTCCACTGACTCGACTCTACTGACTCGACTCTACTGACTCAACTCTCTCCTGGATCCAGCACGGCTGCGGCCAGTTAAACCTGCAGACCTTTAACCTGAATGTGATGTGAGATGTGACTGACTGAGTCCAGTCTGTGGAGAGAGAGAGAGAGAGAGAGAGAGAGAGAGACAGAGAGAGAGAGAGAGACAGAGAGAGAGAGAGAGAGAGAGAGAGGGACCAGCAGCAGCGGAGGACGCAGCCGGGGGGGGGGGCCTGGAAGAGCCGGTCAGTCAGGGTTGGAGCGGGAGGTTCCTGGAAGAGCCGGCCGGCCCACCGGGCTACATAGCAACTCAGAAATGTGTCTTATGGTTCTGAAAGGCTGAAAACGGCCTGGAGCGGAGAGCTAGCTGTTAGCTGTGTTAGCTAGCGGAGCCTCTCTGGTGTTGGTGGGTATTCAGGCTTCCTGTACAGCGTAGCTCCTTCAGCATGTGGCATCATCTGGAGCTTCTAGCAACTTTAAGGAGCCAATAGCTACTTTACATGGAAAAGAGTCTGATGTGAATCAAACATGGCCGCCGTATGAATAAAGAAAATTGTCAGTGTCAAATTGCGATTGAACAGTTCAGATCAATAAGTTAGATCAACACATCCATCACATGACAGCTAGTCGGCTTTCTATTTACATCTTTGAATGTCTTTACTGACTGCAGTCTGAAGTGTCGACTCGTTTCACCTCCGAGGTCAAGCAGACGTACCCCCCCCCCCCCTCCTCCCATCATGCAGCCATGTTCCATGACATCCGATCCCTCCGGTATCCGCCGCCTCCGATGAGCCGAGGTGGGTGATGTGCAAATCTGAAATTCATGTTCTGCCCTTTATCAAATCAAATTACTCCTTTGTGTCAGAGCGGCTGATTGCCTGACGGGGAGCCAATGGCGTGGCGCCGCCGCCTCCCGAGCAGGGAAATATGAACATGTCACATACTAGATCCTCGGTCGCGTCGCCGCGGCAGCTATTACAGTAGACACCGTGAGACACCCGGGCATGAGGACGTCTCAAATGACCTCATGCATGGAAAGACACGATCAGTAACGATCAATAACGATCAATAACGATCAACGGGCTGGTCCGGTCCAGTCTGGTCCGGTCCGGTCCAGTCCAGTCCGGTCAGGTCCGGTCCAGTCCAGTCCGGTCCAGTCCATCACAGGTTAAACACAGACAGACAGACAGACAGACAGACAGACACTCCCGTTCACACCTATGGACACACCTGTAGAGTCTCCACCCATCCTGACTCGTGGAAACCAGGAGAACGGACCGGGAATCGAACCCACAACAGCCTCCTCTACCACGACAGCCTGGTCACGTTCTCCCGCCAGACAATGAGTGTTTTGATCTGGTCGTCTCGTCTCGTCTCGTCTCGTCTCAGATAGTTAGCCGTCTGTGATTTGAGTGGGAGGAGCTACGGGGGCGTGAAGGGGCGGCGGTAGAGAGAGGGGCGATACGTCGGGAACGCCGTTCATCCAGTTGTCCGTGGATCAGACATCACTTATCCTGGCAGGGCCAATCGGAACGCTATGGATCGACCTGTTTCGACTGATTAGCCTCCCGTTGTCTGTCTGATGGTGACGCTCGGAGAAACCACGTAACTGTCGATACGCCGGGATATTACCTACAGAGGGCGGCGACTTTAACAAGGCCTAAATAGTGTTTGACTTTTCTTCTTCGGTGTTTTTAATTGGGTTCATGTCGCAATTAACCTCGTTGGGGAAGCCGACTCTTCCTCTGTGGTATTGATCTGGTTCACCAGGGACGGATCCCTCATCAGCGGATTTCTGGGATTACGGCTTTAAAGATGGAACTGGTCTGTGATCAGTATGGGCACCAAGACTCATTTAGACACAAATAAAGACAGAAGAGGGAGTAGAGTAGAGTAGAGTAGAGTAGAATAGAGTAGAGTAGAGTCCTTTCTTAGTAAAAAAAAAAAAGGATTAATTCCTTCACATTACTGTAGAGCCTCTACCAGCCTGTCAGCCTCTATCAGCCTCTACCAGCCTCTACCAGCCTCTACCAGCCTGTCAGCCTCTACCAGCCTCTACCAGCCTCTACCAGCCTGTCAGCCTCTACCAGCCTCTACCAGCATCTACCAGCCTCTACCAGCCTCTACCAGCCTCTACCAGCCTGTCAGCCTCTACCAGCCTCTACCAGCCTCTACCAGCCTCTACCAGCCTCTACTCTCATTCTACATTGTGTCCACCGGGTCGATCTGGAGGGAAATCTGCTGGATTGCTTTACGGCACCAAACAGGAAGAGGGCGCTGTTCTTCCAGCGCTAACGGAGCTAAAGATAAAGAGTTTCTGGAGACGGCAGATGGAGGAAGGAGAGAAAGGAAGATGGAGAAATCACTTCAACATGTTGATCCTCTTCAGGAAAGACAAAGACGCCAGGGAGGGGGAGGGGGGGACAGGAAGTAACGGGGCTGATGGGAAATGTAGTCTTAATGTGGAGGAACACTAGTAACAATACCACTGGTGAGATAGAGGCTACCAGTCGTCTGGTCTCACTGGTTTATGGTCACTATCACCAGCAGACACTCTCAAACTAATGTTCTTCTTCATGTAGTTTTAAGATTACTTTGTCTTCTTCAGTTTATCTGACAGACGACATGAAGAAGAATTATTTGATAAAAAAGAAAATTAGCTGTTTATGGTGGTAATTGTATTTTATTGAGATCCTGATATGAAGACAGTATTACTGAAGCGAGACGACGACAGCTTGATGGATATAGATGTTATAAATAAGACTTGAATAAAGCTCCATGTTCTCACTCAGCCTGTCCAGACAGACTCAACCCTCCCAATGTAAACACCCTGAGGTCAACACCTCACCTGTCTGATGGTTTCAGAGCAGACGGGGGCTGATGGGAGCTGGCCCAGGCCCCCCGGGGGTCATGTCCAGGTCCCTGTCCTCCTCCAGACAGGAACATGGCCGGTCATTGACCCGTTACAGAGGTCCTGATGATGGAGGAGGGATGGCAGCACCGAGCTGGCCCACACTGCAAGAAATGTCAGTTATTCAAGTAAAATCACAAGAAAATAAATATCCTGACCGCAAATACGTTCCTGTGAAAAGAGTCAAGTCAAGTCAGTGGAAAGATGTTAACTGCTTGATATCATTTCTGTTGTTTCAATGCAGATCAGCAGTAGGACGATATACGATTTTATCTTTTATCGCGATAAAAACAGTCAAGATAATTTTATCGTGTTGGATTTCCATTATCGCGATAATTGTGAATATCATGAACCCTTTCCAGGGCTGCTGTACCTCTGTCTGTGTGATCTGAAAACAAAACAAGTTATTAAAGACGTGTGTCCAATGATGCAATAAAAATATTTGCTTCTTAACAAAATGTAAGGTAAATTGATTCCAGTATGTTTAAGAGTTTTAAGCATATTTTGATGATTATCGAGATAATATCGTGAATCGCAATTATTTTGGCCAGGATAATCGTGACATGAAATTTTCATATCGTCCCATGCCTAATCAGGAGTCATTGTGCTGATACTGGAGAATGCTCCAGTATCAAGAGAATGGCAGAATATTTCCCCTGGTTTGAGAAACGTCAGGTTTAGTAAAAGACGTGTTCAGGACATTTCTTGCAGCGGGCCGGTTCAGATGTAGTGTGACAGTCGGCTTGCTGCTCCGCTGAACAGATTGGATGTGTGATGTGAATTCATCTACCCACAATGCCCCTCTGAACAAGTCATTCAGTCGGACGTTGAGACCTGAAGCCTTCGAATCTCGTTTTCCTTAAAAGAAGTGCAGACTTCTTTATATCACGCCACTCGCTTCACTGCAGCTTCGCTTGTTTCAGGAAACCTCCAGAATTAAAGTGCCAACATGTTGAAACCAGGCGGATCGCTGCTCTGCTGTCAATAACATGTGATTTCATTTCTGAACGAGTTTCAGTTTCAGGACATCGGATCATCTCCCTGATTTGCTGACCTGACGTCTTCAACATATCATCTCATCTCATCTAGAGTCTTAAAGTCTTAAAGTCTTTCTTCTATTATTATCTCTTGAAGGCATATTGACATGAAATTAGCAATAAGATAATTTGACGAAAAACACTGAAATAAACTTGATATTCAGGAATGTGACATGGTGGTTTCCTCCAGTAGATCACATGACAACACAACACTACATGCTAGCATCACAGTATATAAAAGTAGAACTGTAGCGAGTCGGTCTTTTCCAGGTAGCTAATGTCATTTTTGTGTCTTGTAGTTTCTTTGCTCATTATAAACCTATAGAGTATTACAGACCCGTCCTGTCGACCATCTCTCTTCCCTCTCTGCAGCTTTTCCCCTCATAATCCGACTCAACGTTTCTTTCCACAGCAAATTAAGCGTCAGGCTTTGCAAAGTGACAGTTATGAATCCTACGCTCCGGGCGGCACCAGAGTATCGGACACCAGAGCGTTGACTGTTCTATCGATCCTTCCTCATGAGTGCTTTCTTTGATTGCCAGACTGAAGCAAACACCAATACCGAGGGGAGACGAAGCACAGCGGCCTGCGTTGAGCTGACTCGGCTTTTCTCAGGCTAATCTGTTACTTGTAACTGGAGCTGCAGCGATTTGTGCCGCCGCCTGTTCTGGAGCTGAATCCAGTCCAAGGTGAGGCAGATCAATAGCAGTAGGTGAAATGCGTCTGGTGACGTCCTGCTGTACCCAGAACAGAACGACAGGCCACTTCCTCCTCAACGTTTGAGAAAATGTGAATCTGTGAACGGAGTCAAGAGTTTGATGGACGAACCGAAACATGAGGAAATCAGCAGCTACAAACCACGTCGTCGTTACCGGATCTGAACGTCACTCATGAAGGAACAAATATCTTAGTTATGTGGTGAGGCGTGTGGTGAGGCGAGGTGTGTGGCGAGGCGTGTGGCGAGGTGTGGCGTGTGGTGAGGCGAGGCGTGTGGCGAGGCGTGTGGCGAGGCGTGTGGCGAGGTGTGGCGTGTGGTGAGGCGAGGCGTGTGGCGAGGCGTGTGGCGTGTGGCGAGGTCTGTGGCGAGGTGTGGCGTGTGGCGAGGTGTGGCGTGTGGCGAGGAGTGTGGCGAGGAGTGTGGCGAGGCGTGTGGCGAGGTGTGGCGTGTGACGTGTGGCGTGTGGCGAGGTCTGTGGCGAGGTGTGGCGTGTGGCGAGGCGTGTGGCGAGTGGCGTGTGGTGAGGCGAGGCGTGTGGCGAGGTGTGGCGTGTGGCGAGGAGTGTGGCGAGGCGTGTGGCGAGTGGCGTGTGGCGTGTGGCGTGTGGTGAGGCGAGGCGTGTGGCGAGGTGTGGCGTGTGGCGAGGAGTGTGGCGAGGCGTGTGGCGAGTGGCGTGTGGCATGTGGCGAGGTGTGGCGTGTGGCGAGGTGTGGGGTGTGGCGTGTGGCGAGGTGTGTGGCGTGGCGTGTGGCGTGTGGCGTGGCGTGTGGCGAGGCAGCCGTAGAACAAAGTGCTTCTCACTTCCTGTTTAAAGGTTCCCGTACTCCTGATCAGCGACAAGCAACCGGATCGGCTTTTTACAACCTGCAGCCCAATCAAAACCCAATCAATCAAATCAATCAAATCAATCAAATCAATCAAATCAATCAAAACCCACTAAAAGAGCATCCCACTCCCCAGACCCCCTGCTGGGGCGCCAGCGGCTCCTGACTGGTTTTAATCTCGACCGACCAGCGGTTCAACCGGCCATGCTCGCTGTTTAGCTGCGTAATTGCTTTTAAATTTCAACCCCTCGTTAAACGTCTTCCTGGTCCCGCCCACTGACACCTGACCTATTGTGATTTACGACTCTCATCAGCCTCCATGTTTGTTCGCACATCTGAGGTCACATTAGTGTTTCAGCGTTCCTCACCTCGCCTTGCTAAATGCTAAACAGGACCTCCACACCATGACATAGTGGGGCTGTGCCACCATGCACCGCGGTTAAAACAATCCCACTGATTGGCCTGATGGAGGCGCTATAATTAAACCTTCACCACCGTCTGAAGGTGATGAAGCCAGACAGATGACAGAGACATTCAGAGCGAACCTCTCCGATGCTTCCAGGTTTTTTTGGGTGTTTTTTTGCTTTCAGTTGTTTTTCTTGTTTTTCACTTTCAGATTTCCTTTAATAAAAACAGTTTGGTAAATAAAGCCGTTCATATCTCCTCTGCTCCTCGGGGGGGTAACATCCACTCTGAATGAAGCGACTCGGTTTCTATTCTTCATGTGACAGAAGCATCAGGCGACGCATTCAGACGTTATTGAACGCAGCAGCACAATGCACACGGCGGCGGCCTCGGCTATCAATCTACCGCCAGGGAACGAATCTGAAATGGAAAAGCCGTCACCTGTCTGCTGGCCAGATCGGCAGGCGGGTTCAGACCTCAAACCAGCGAGGCGTTTTGAATGAGAGCCAGTCAGGGTGGAGGAGAAGCTGCCATAACCGCAGGTAATAACACAGAGCATATGTCCAGGCTGACAGGAGGGCTGCCCATCCATCCTCCAGCAGCATAATCCCATACAGCGAGCTGAAGGGTCCGAGTCCTGACCCGGGGTCTGTGCACCGAGCTGGAGGGAACGAGCCGCCCCTTTGGCCCAGCCCGGCGTGGCCCGGCTCGCTCTGCTGGTTTTTGGCGCCTGGGGGATTTACACTGCCAACGTTTTACCAAATTTCTCCGGCGAGGGTCATTGGAAATTTGATTCAGGAGTCCCCGGGGAAATAAGCATGCGGGGGTTCGGCTGTGGCGAGGTGACGGCGCTGCTGGGAGAGTTTGCCCGTCAGGCAAAGCAATATCCTCAGCCTGTTAGGCAGAACAATAATCTCCACAGGCCTGTGTGGGGGAGGGGGGGCATCAGCTCCCCCGGGACCCCGAGGCGACGCCGGGGGAGAGCCTGCTGGTGTTTATTAGGCCATTGTCATGGAGTGGTCACACTCCTCGCCACGCTGGGAAATCGACTCTCTTCCCTGCAGCTCGTCTGGCAGGCAGAAAATAAAAAGGGTAAAATATGAACTCAATCATACGGAAACTAACCAACTACCCTGAAAATAACAAGCAATTACACTTTGAGAACAGCTTTAATTACTATATATATATAGTAATATATATATATATATATATATATATATACTCTATGTGTAGAGAGTTGACTGTAATACCTGATGGACCAGCAGTTCCTCTCCTGTTCTGACAGAAGCATTGGGTGGTATATCACTTAGCATTAGCATTAGCATTAGCATTTATGGGGAGAATTTTTGTTGAAATGAAATCTAAATCATAGTTAAGACTTCTATATAGTAGCTACTGCTGTTCCATGCTAGGGTCGTGTCCATATCACCAGTCATGTAATGATGACCTGATAAGACAAACCGTCCCAGCCTCATATATATATATACTGTATATACTGTATATATATATATATATATATATATAACATACAGCAGTTTGATACAACTTACATGTAGTTACCTTAGAAAGACTCATATCAGCATAAATAAATGCATATATTCTCTTCTGGTGGTGAGTTCAGGCGTCACAGTAAAGATGCATCAGAAGGAGGTGAGGTTACGGAGCGATGGGACTGGTGAAGCAAATCACCGAGCCAACACATATATGGAGATACGAGCTTTATGTGCTCCACTGCTGACAATGTGAGGAGACTCAGTCAGGAGCTGGCCGTTAGTCAAGAGTTAAATAGAAGGCTTCCAGGTGATGTAGCCCCGCCCCCTCTGGCGGCCATGTTGGAGGTCCTCAGCTCTGTGAACAGACATGGTTCGTTTCTGTCTGTTTCTGACTGGGATCATTTCAGTAGCAGGCTGGTTGTACTGGTCAGCTCCCAGTCTGAAGGTGTTGAACTGAGTGGAGCTTTAACTGGATAGTTAGGGTTCGTTTTAGTTAGTAATATATGATATGTGCTGCTGAACAGGCAGACAGATATACTCAGACAGACAGGTAGACAGACAGGTAGACAGACAGCACCAGACCACCAGTCATGGCCGACCACCTTCTCTTTGAGTTTCCAGAGCGGTGTAACGTGGCTGGAGGCGATGTGACAGCAGGACGGAGGCGAGGCGTCGGTCCACCGCCTCCCGGGAGGAACAGGCCATTTATTTTCCACCCCAGAGAGAAAGAACGAACACAGAGAGAGAAGATGGAAGGAAGAACTGAGGGAAGCATGGAGGGAACATGGTGTCCATGAACCACCATGGGACCGCAGCCTAGCATCACATAGACCTGACAGGCTATGGAGGCACTCAACCCTCAACCATGACCAGGGTAAGTAGGTTAACGTTCTGGGGACGAAGTGGAGCCGAGACTGAAGACCTTTCTGTTTAGTCAGTTAGGGTACAAGGAGACATCATTCCTGTTCACAACAACTTGCTAGCTATCTGATTAGAAGAAGAGGATGAGGAGGAAGAGGCTCCATGACATCCTGCTGGAGAACCGACAGCTTCATCGCCTCATCCAGGACCCTCATCATCTCCTCCTAGAGCTCCTCCTAGATAGCGACATTTCAAGGACTATTTTCATATTGATGTAATGCAGCGTTGAGTTGTGTTCAAGTCAACACACCACGTCCAAAACACCAGGAGCCGTTTGGAGACGCTCGCTTGCCACAACAAAAAGACCTGAAAAGGAAACATCGTCCTGAGATCGCAGCCTTAGAGGGAACCTGAACATGTCCAACTACTTACTTTTTTGCTCTCCATGATAAAGATAAAAACTACAGCATCAGATTCAGACCTGGGTGCCACCCCTCACCCACGGGTGATGAGGAGAGCAGAGCAGCGATATCAAGCCTGTTTCCATCCCACTGCCCTCCCCCTCCTCCCCCTCCTCGGTATCTGGGAGAGCCATGCAGCAGAACCCCATCAGGGTCGGATCATACAGAGCTGCTCTGCACCGGCTGCATCACTACTGCCCCCTAGTGCATGAAGCCTGGTGGAGCTCCAACATGCAGGGGGTTGTTACAGGTAGGGGCAGAGCGATACGGGGTTTTGAAGGCTGATAACGCTGTCTATTTCAATACTGCACGCACACACACACACACACACACACACACTGCCTACTTCAATCTCTACCTACACACAGTAACACAGATACATGGACTGTTACTCTGGACTGTTCCTCCACAGCTTCCTGCCTCCAGCTGCATCATGTTCTCCACCAGCAGGACTGAACCATTCAGAACCAGGGAGGAACAATTCAACGATTCAGAGAGAAAGGAGCAGAGATAAAGAGAAGGGGGGATGGGGGGGGTGGAGTCTGATTTGTCTCCAATTGGACGGTTCCTGAGACAGCGGGGGGGTCAGAGAGCAAAGTGTGATGGATGCCATCTCATTACAATAGGGAAGCCAGGCTTTAATTTCCTCGCCGTGCTTCGTCTTTATTAATGTCAGGACCAGCAGGTAGTCAATGGCATTAGGCCTTCGATCTGCGGCTGGGCGGCCAACAGGAAGCCAGAGCTTCACAGGACGGCTCAACACATTCACATTTCACCAGTTCATTTCCTAAAACGCCACAAACCCTTGATGGTTTTACACTGAAGGACACCGAGCTGACACAGCAGGGCTTTTACTATATTTGTTGGGTCTTTATTGGAGAGTTGACAGTAGAGAGACAGGAAGGAAGCAAAAATCACCACCTGACGTTCATCACTCAACATCTCTCTGGAGGCTCCGGTCTGTAAAAGTGTCTCGTTGAGTCACCCAGGAAAACCATTTAGTTTAGTGTCCATTTATTTCATCATCATCCAATAGCTTGGGGTTGGAAATGCTCAGGATACGAGCCTGCATCACCCCCAGTACTACTCCACCGGCACTGTGGTCTATTTATTCATCTGTTCAAATCAAGCAGCTGAGTTGATTCATGGGGAACGGGGAGAGCCGAGCGCTAGCGGGTCCCTGGGCGGCGGCACAAATGAATTCCCATCCAGCCACACTGCTGTTAAGATTAGTGGACCTGCTTTTCATGGAGATGTAACAGCGACTCCCCCATAACTCCCCCATACCTCCCCCCTCCACCGCTAAATCTCCATGTTTTATGGCAGCTGTGAGCACAGTTGATGGCCTCATACTCCTACAGCAGGTAGAGAGGTGGGGGGGGTGTTTAGGTATTCAGCATGTGAACGTCTCCCCGGTAGGTCTTTGATAACGGCTAGCAAATCATCGGCCGTCACACAAATCAAGGTAGTTCAGGGCGCTGGGGAAGCTGGGAAGGAACTTGACCGCCAACCGCCTGGATTAGCTTCCACCAGCTCTGATCCTCTGATCCTCTGAGGCGTTGACGCCGTTAGCACTGGGGGAGGAGCTTCACCCCAAAGAAAGGATGTGGTGGAGAGAGAGGTAACGATAGAGTGGAGAAAAGTGCCTCTTACTCAAACCCAACCTGATGGCTGCATTGCATTCTGGTCTATCTCGCCTGCTTAACATTTTACATTTCAGTCATTTAGCTGAGGCTGTTATCTTCCAGTGAGGTCAACAGTAGGAGGAGCTTCAACTCCTAGATCACACTACAAGCAACCAGTAGTGAAGAGGTCAAAGGTCAGAGCCATAACTCCTTTACGTTATTCCTCTGACATTAGAATGATCATGTACGAGCAAATGCAAGGAAAATAAAAAAATAAGATAAGCGGTAATGAGTGTGTGTGTGTGTGTGTGTGTGTGTGTGTGTGACAGGGTGCACGCTCAGGCTGAGCTTCTCCCTTTGCCCTTCAGGACGGCAGATGAGGGATGTGAACATTAGCGTTAGCCGACAGCGCTGACAGGTGGGCGGAGCTCTGCACTGAACAGCTCACATGTGACTGATGGTGATGATGTTGAGATGCATCATGGGATGACCGGATGTAATTAGAGTAAACAGTCCAACAGTCGAGACTCGGCTTGAATCCCTCTGACAGCTGCAGACTGGTTGGACTGGGCAGCTCCCAGTCTCAATGTGTAGACCAGTAAGAATGTGAAGCTCCGTCAATCGTCCCTGGATAAATAAAGGTTTAGAGAAGAAAAAACGACTGATTACATCTAAAGGGTTTCTTTAATCCAACAGTCATTCTGTAAGAGGAGGAGTCACATGACACTGAATGGTGTTATAAGTGATGATGTAATAATAATAATAATGAATAACAATGTTATAACTGATGATGTCATAATAATAATGAATAACAGTGTAATAACTGATGATGTTATAAGAATAACAGTGTAATAACTGATGATGTCATAATAATAATGAATAACAGTGTAATAACTGATGATGTTATAATAATATTAAATAACAGTGTAATAACTGATGATGTCATAATAATATTGAATAACAGTGTAATAACTGATGATGTTATAATAATATTGAATAACAGTGTAATAACTGATGATGTCATAATAATATTGAATAACAGTGTAATAACTGATGATGTCATAATCGCTGGTTAATGTAGGTACAAAAGTAAAGCAGGGAAAATAATAAAAGCAAAGAAAACAAAGGCAATAAAAACAGAATCTATTCTGGGTTATGATCATGTGACCAGCCTCGTCAGCCTGGTGGCCACACAGGGAGGCTGATTGCCATAATTTAGCTGGTGAGAATAATGCCTGAACGCCTCACATCCGCCTCACCGCTGAGGCTTCCCAGGCGGGGTCAAAGGTCAGGTCCAAGCTCAGCGTTGTGACTGGCTGGTTGGGGGGGGGCGGGGTTAGGATCACACAGCTGCCTGCCTGTCTAGGGACTCAGGTTAAGATGTTCAAACAGAGCAGGCCAGCACATGAACAGACTCTTTCTTCACCGGGTCAACGCCGCCGGTCACTCAACGCCATACATCTTCCTCACTCAACACTCAATGGGAGGTAAAGACAGATGGACTGGAGGACTGGGAGGACTGGAAGGACTGGGAGGACTGGGAGACTGGAGGACTGAGAGGACTGGAGGACTGAGAGGACTGGAGGACTGGAGGAGGAGGAAGTCAGCCCACATCAATTCTAATCAACAGCCGATAACGAATGCAAAGAAGCCACTGAGGGAAGGGGGGGGGGCGGTCACACTGCAAAAGATGACACGAGACACGAGACAAGAGATTTAGAGATTTAGAGATTTAGAGATTTAGAGATTTAGAGATTTGAGCTCATTTCAAGATATTTGTTAGGTTGGTAACATCTGGAAGTAAATCCATTCAGATCATTCCTCCTCTTCCTCCTACTGGACACTTTCATCAAGTCAAGTGAATAATAGAAAACTCAACAGAAATACATCCAGATCAACTGGATGAACTGGATGAACTGGATGAACTGGATCACCTGGATGGTATACCAGTATAACTACGTGACCACACAGCCAGTGAGGAGTGACTACAGTAGGAGGTCCTGCTGTACCAGGAGCCCCAGAGGTGAGAGCAGCCAGTGGATGTGTTTTTGGGCTTTATATTTTTGGAAACTGGGCCTCAGGGCGATATGGCCGGGTGAGGAGCCCCCCGCCGGCCCCCCCGCCGGCCCCCCCGGCGGCTCCACCCCGCCGGCCCCCCCGCCGGCCCCCCCGGCGGCTCCACCCCGCCGGCCCCCCCGCCGGCCCCCGCCGGCTCCCATCAGCCCCCAGGTCTCATACTGGTTTGGTTCTACCATGACTACCACTGTATGAGCTGTTTTAACCATTTAATCACTAGCCACAGTTACAATCTGACTAGTCAAAATTAGATTCTCACTAGTTAAAATGTAATTAGGACTAGTCAGAATATCTTGACTAGCCTTAACCAGGCTGCTGTAGCGTCTCTGTAACAATGAGCCCTTCATCTCCCTGTTCCTTCAATCCCTTGTTTTGAATGGATCCATGTCCCTTGTGTTAAAGCTTCAGCTCAGTCCCTCTGTTGGTTCAGTTTCAACCTCCAGCTCGTCCGTCCGTCCGTCCAGCTTCAGTTTCCTCATTTATCTTCCAGAGAAGAAAACAACCTCGGGGTAGAAACAGTCAAGCATCCTTCAGTTTGTGAAGGTGGCAGGAAAAATCATGTCAGATTAGTTTAGCCCTGGTAAAGCAGCCTGAGATCCAATCTGTGATAAATTATGGATTGAGTTCATCTCAGTCGCCTGGAGGAAAATAAATCGATGGCGGCTGCATGCAAACACAACCGAAGAACCTTTAACTGTCTGAAGACATACAGCTCAGCAGAAGAGTATAGTATAGTATATATATATATATATTAGTAGTAGTATTAGTATAGTATAGTGTATATGTAGCTTCCACCATGTCATCAGGGAATGGTTTGCTGTCCACCAAAGGATGCTGACGGCGTTCCTTCCACCATATTCTCCATTCCTGAATCCAACTGAGGAATTATTTTCTGCATGGAGGTGGAAGGTGTTCGATCATCGGTCTCAAGACCAAATGTCTCTGCTTGCTGTGATGGATGCTGCTTGTGGTGACATCACAGCAGAACATTGCAGGGCATGGTTGCGTCACAAGGGAAAATATCAGGTGTGATGTCACTGAAAATCTGTGGCCAGACAGTCTTCAGTGTAGCACTCCAGCTTTACTGTGTTACAGTAGGATGTACATTATTTTCCTTTTTTTTGTATTGATGTATTTCTGTATTATATTCTGTTTACTGTTTATTATAAGCTGTTGTGACAAATGCACCTAGAGCTTTGAATACGTTAACACTGCTTCAAATAATGCTTTGAACGCACCAGTTTCCCTCTGTGGTCAGATTCTGACAGCCACTAGAAAAGTGTCGCGTTGCCTCATTTTAGGAAAAACGCTCAGAGATTACTGAAGGAAGAGCATGAGAGGCTAGCAGGCAGTGTGTGTGTGTGTGTGTGTGTGTGTGTGTGTGTGTGTGTGTGTGTGTGTGTGTGTGTGTGTGTGTGTGTGTGTGTGTTGCCTGCAGATTTCAAGTGTTTTCCTTTAATCGTGTCTTGTTTCATAGCGTGTTTGAAGATATTAGCGCCGGGACAGAGGGAGCTAGCATGTTCCACACTGAGCGCCTTGATCTCTCAGCCATCGCTGCAGTCAGGAGTCATCGCTGCTCCTGACATGATAGGAACATTTCATATCGCTTGGTGGTTTCAAAGAGAAGAGTCCGTCTTTAAAGTGCATGCTGCATGGAGGCTTCACTTCCATGGAAAATCAGTTTGACTGTGTTTTCTTTCTGTCCAGATGAAGCAGGAACTAACACACGTCCAGAGATGGTGTATTGGTTAAGACCCCCGGCTCTGAGGCCCCTGCTGGCCTGGGGTCAAATCCCACCAGATCCTCCTCCACTGTCTTTCTCTGAGCTTCATACAACCAAACGGGTTAATTTCTTCAACGATCCATGGGTAGAGGTTGTCCTAAATCTCCAAAGCCCTTTATACTTGTCACTGGTAGAGACAGAAGCAGTGGGGGGGGGGGGTTAACTAGAAGGTTGTTGTTCTGTTATAAAACATGGTGCTTCATTGGAGGTTTGATGCTACCAGACTGAAAAAGCTAATTCTGATTTTCCTAAAAACGAGACCTTCGGACCCTGTGGTCGCTCCGGGTAACCCTAACCCTTCTAACCAAGGTTGTGCAATGCAAGAAGAGCCTAGTGGGATGGAGTGACCCAGAAGATGGTTGTTTCCTCCATCGGCTCTCCTGCTCCCAGTGGTCCCGTTCGGGATGGGGGGAGGGGGTTTGGTGGGGGGGGAGGGGGTTGGGGGGGGGGGGGGTAGCGACGACAGCACCTGAGGTTGATTAAAGTTGACCTTGAGAGCGAGGAGAGCCGAGAGGAGAAGCTAAGCGAAGCTGGCGGTGATTGGCAGCAGAAAACACCAGCAGACGGATGAGAACTAATTGTGGTGGAAAAGACGAACGGAAATCAATGACAAGGAGGATCAATGACTATTTGATTTTTTTATCGCTAATTTCTAAAGAAGAAGAAGAAGAGGTGGTGGGGGGGATTGATCCGATCCCTCCTCCCCCTCCTCCCCCCTCCTCCTCTCTGTATCGGCACATTTGGGTTATTAATTGAGAGAATTAAAAGAGAGAATCTAGCCGGTGGAGATAGATCCAGAGGACGAGGCGCCTGGTGACCTTGAGGTGAATCTGCAGCCACTTCCTGTGGAAACGACAAGGTGACTGGACGTCTGGATGTCTGGTAGCTAGATGTCTGGATGACTGGATGACTGGATGTCTGGATGTCTGGTGGCTAGATGTCTGGATGTCTGGATGACTGGATGACTGGATGTCTGGATGTCTGGTGGCTAGATGTCTGGATGTCTGGATTTCTGGTAGCTAGATGTCTGGATGTCTGGATGTCTGGATGACTGGATGACTGGATGTCTGGATGTCTGGTGGCAAGATGTCTGGATGTCTGGATGTCTGGTAGCTAGATGTCTGGATGTCTGGATGTCTGGTGGCTAGATGTCTGGATGTCTGGTAGCTAGATGTCTGGATGTCTGGATGTCTGGTAGCTAGATGTCTGGATGTTTGGATGTTTGGTAGCTAGATGTCTGGATGTCTGAATGTCTGGATGTCTGGTGGCTAGATGTCTGGATGTCTGGTGGCTAGATGTCTGGATGTCTGGATGTCTGGTAGCTAGATGTCTGGATGTCTGGATGTCTGGTAGCTAGATGTCTGGATGTCTGGATGTCTGGTTGTCTGGATGTCTGGATGTTTGGATGTTTGGTAGCTGGATGTCTGGATGTCTGCATGTCTGGATGTCTGGTAGCTAGATGTCTGGATGTCTGGATGTCTGGTAGCTAGATGTCTGGATGTCTGGTAGCTAGATGTCTGGATGTCTGGATGTCTGGTAGCTAGATGTCTGGATGTCTGGTAGCTAGATGTCTGGATGTCTGGTTGTCTGGATGTCTGGATGTCTGGTAGCTAGATGTCTGGATGTCTGGTAGCTAGATGTCTGGATGTCTGGATGTTTGGATGTTTGGTAGCTGGATGTCTGGATGTCTGGATGTCTGGTAGCTAGATGTCTGGATGTCTGGATGTTCGGATGTTTGGTAGCTGGATGTCTGGATGTCTGGATGTCTGGAAGCTAGATGTCTGGATGTCTGGATGTCTGGATGTTTGGTAGCTGGATGTCTGGATGTCTGGATGTCTGTTAGCTAGATGTCTGGATGTCTGGATGTCTGGATGTTTGGATGTTTGGTAGCTAGATGTCTGGATGTCTGGATGTCTGAATGTCTGGATGTCTGGTGGCTAGATGTCTGGATGTCTGGATGTCTGGTAGCTAGATGTCTGGATGTCTGGATGTCTGGATGTCTGGTGGCTAGATGTGGGGATGTCTGGATGTCTGGATGACTGGATGTCTGGATGTCTGGTGGCTAGATGTCTGGATGTCTGGTAGCTAGATGTCTGGATGTCTGGATGTCTGGATGTCTGGTGGCTAGATGTCTGGATGTCTGGTAGCTAGATGTCTGGATGTCTGGATGTCTGGTAGCTAGATGTCTGGATGTCTGGATGTCAAGATGTTTGGATGTTTGGTAGCTAGATGTCTGGATGTATGGATGTCTGGTAGCTAGATGTCTGGATGTCTGGATGTCTGAATGTCTGGATGTCTGGTGGCTAGATGTGTGGATGTCTGGTAGCTAGATGTCTGGATGTCTGGTTGTCTGGATGTCTGGATGTCTGGTAGCTAGATGTCTGGATGTCTGGTAGCTAGATGTCTGGATGTCTGGTTGTCTGGATGTCTGGATGTCTGGTAGCTAGATGTCTGGACGTCTGGTAGCTAGATGTCTGGATGTCTGGATGTTTGGATGTTTGGTAGCTGGATGTCTGGATGTCTGGTAGCTAGATGTCTGGATGTCTGGATGTTTGGATGTTTGGTAGCTAGATGTCTGGATGTCTGGATGTCTGAATGTCTGGATGTCTGGTGGCTAGATGTCTGGATGTCTGGATGTCTGGTAGCTAGATGTCTGGATGTCTGGATGTCTGGATGTCTGGTGGCTAGATGTGGGGATGTCTGGATGTCTGGATGACTGGATGTCTGGATGTCTGGTGGCTAGATGTCTGGATGTCTGGTAGCTAGATGTCTGGATGTCTGGATGTCTGGTAGCTAGATGTCTGGATGTTTGGATGTTTGGTAGCTAGATGTCTGGAGGTCTGGTGGCTAGATGTGTGGATGTCTGGTAGCTAGATGTCTGGATGTCTGGTTGTCTGGATGTCTGGATGTCTGGTAGCTAGATGTCTGGACGTCTGGTAGCTAGATGTCTGGATGTTTGGATGTGTGGTAGCTGGATGTCTGGATGTCTGGATGTCTGGTAGCTAGATGTCTGGATGTCTGGATGTCTGGTAGCTAGATGTCTGGATGTCTGGTGGCTAGATGTGTGGATGTCTGGATGTCTGGATGACTGGATGACTGGATGTCTGGATGTCTGGTGGCTAGATGTCTGGATGTCTGGATGTCTGGTAGCTAGATGTCTGGATGTCTGGATGTTTGGATGTTTGGTAGCTAGATGTCTGGATGTCTGGATGTCTGAATGTCTGGATGTCTGGTGGCTAGATGTCTGGATGTCTGGATGTTTGGTAGCTAGATGTCTGGATGTCTGGATGTCTGAATGTCTGAATGTCTGGATGTCTGGTGGCTAGATGTCTGGATGTCTGGATGTCTGGTAGCTAGATGTCTGGATGTCTGGATGTCTGGTAGCTAGATGTCTGGATGTCTGGATGTTTGGATGTTTGGTAGCTAGATGTCTGGATGTCTGGATGTCTGGTGGCGAGATGCACATGCAGAGGAATAAATGATCAAAGCAACAAAATCAAATAAAATAGAAATTTAAAAAATAATATTTCATCCCGACAGCAGCAGAGCTGAAACATGAAGGCTCAGTAACACCAGGGTCTCTATCTGGATCTACCTGATCTGTAAATAATCTAACTCTAAAGTCAGAATCGGTTTCACCGCGCGGTTGAATCGCTGCTTAAAACTGGGGATTTCACCGCTTCCTCCTCTTCTCCCTCTTCCTCCTCTTCCTCCTCTTGCTCCTCGTCCTCCTCTTCCTCCTCTTCCTCCTCCAAGTGAGCACACAGACCAGGGAGCAGGATCTGACAAGGAACTACACACTTCTTTAAAACCCTCTATCTGTACTCTGCTGTTCCCACTGTGTTTGTGTGTGTGTGTGTCCTCAGCGGTACCTGGATGATTGACATGTCCTCCTTCCTCCTGACTACCCATCGCTCCGAGGCCATTAATACTAATACTGCCAACAGTCAGTCAGTCAGTAAACCAGTCAGTCAGTAAACCAGTCAGTCAGTCAGTAAACCAGTCAGTCAGTAAACCAGTCAGTCAGTCAGTCAGTTAGTCAGTCAGTAAACCAGTCATTAAACCAGTCAGTCAGTAAACCAGTCAGTCAGTCAGTAAACCAGTCTATCAGTAAACCAGTCAGTCCGTCAGTAAACCAGTCTGTCAGTAAACCAGTCAGTCAGCAAACCAGTCTGTCAGCAAACCAGTCGTCTGTCAGTAAACCAGTCAGTCAGTAAACCAGTCTGTCAGTAAACCAGTCAGTCTGTCAGTAAACCAGTCTGTCAGTAAACCAGTCTGTCAGTCAGTCAGTAAACCAGTCAGTCTGTCAGTAAACCAGTGTGTCAGTAAACCAGTCAGTCAGTAAACCAGTCGTCTGTCAGTAAACCAGTCAGTCACTAAACCAGTCAGTCTGTCAGTAAACCTGTCTGTCAGTAAACTAGTCTGTCAGTAAACCAGTCTGTCAGTCAGTAAACCAGTCTGTCAGTAAACCCGTCAGTCAGTAAACCAGTCTGTCAGTCTGTCAGTAAACCAGTCTGTCAGTAAACCCGTCAGTCAGTAAACCAGTCTGTCACTAAACCAGTCTGTCAGTAAACCCGTCAGTCAGTAAACCAGTCTGTCATTAAACCAACCAAACTGATGGATCGCATCACACGGTCGACCTCAAACGACCCCGGTGGTTGTGGTTGAACTGGTCAGCTCCCAGTGTGGCGCTCTGTCAACCTTCCCTGGATAAATAAAGGTTTTCAAATGATGATAGGAAGTGAGATCAATATTCGACTCAGCGCTGCGTTAAACCGACAACATGAATTAAACGTGTGTGTGTGTGTGTGTGTGTGTGTGTGTGTGTGTGTGTGTGTGTTCATATTTTTCCTCAACGCTCCTCTGAGCTGCGTTCGATGCCTTTGCTTTCAACGCGACCGATCAATCACCGGCTGCAAACTTATCATTTATTGATAGAACTCAGAGGACATGAATTCCTCCAACAGTCCAGATGGAGAACGCCTGGAGGAGAACCACTAAGCTCCTCTGAGGTTCCTTCAAGCAGCCGGCAGCTACTGGGCCGAGCTGCGTTCACCCTGAAAAACAAGGGTTCCTCCAGGGTTCTTTAGCTGGGGTAGTGGTTCTGTATGGACCCGCAATGACTCAAAGAACCCTCTGGTGTGTTTACAAAGCAGAATAAGGAACCCAGTGTGGTTCTTCAGTTTAATACAGCTTCTAGAAGTTTGTGCATTCTCAAAGGTTCTTTCAGCACCAGAAGGTTCCTTCGTAGAACCATTACAGCCTGGTGCTGTAGAGAACCTTTCTAACTGGGTTCTTTCAGCACCATAAATAGTTCTGCTATGTTTCAAGACTGAAGACCATTTGTTGGTGCTATCTGGAACCCTGTTAGGTAGTTAGTTAGGATGGAGATGGGTGGGGCAGGTGGGACATAACATAACATAACATTACAAAACAAAACAAAACAAAACATAACATAACATAACATAACAAAACAAAACAAAACATAACATAGCATAACAAAACAGAACATAACATTACAAAACAAAACATAACATAACATAAAACAAAACTAAACATAACATAACATAACATAACAAAACATAACATAACATAACATAAACAAAACATAACATAACATAACAAAACATAACATGACAAAACATAACATAACAAAACATAACATAACATAACATAACATAACATTACGGCAGCCTGACAGTACATGGAACAGTCTGAAACAAAACGACTTAGGAATCAATCATTTGTTGTCCGTGCTCAACAGGCCATAGTGTTGAGAACAGAGACTATAGGTGAGTCACTGACGCCCCCTATTGACCTCCACCGAGAAGACAGCCATCATTCCTCAGCCATATAAACCATCTATTTATTTCATTTGTGTTTCCAGTTTTATTGTAATATATTGATCAGGCTTTTTCCTTAACAGTTTTGTTAAAATAATAAAACAATAATGAATTAATTAATACACAAATTAATAAATAAATAATATAGTTAATTAATTTAATTGATTACATTAATGAAAAATAATACATAAATAAAATAAATAAATTATATATATATATATTGTTAATGTAAAGACATCTTCATCATCCAATCAACTCTCGGAAGGTAAAAGGTTTTAATTGCCTCTCCTGATCCTTCATTTGCATCTTAAATGACTTCGTAATGAGGAGGCCGGGTTAACGAAGTGAAACGGTTGGCATGGCAACATCAGAGAGAGAGAGAGAGAGAGAAAGGGGGAAAGCGGGGGGCTCTGTCCTCCATGCTGGGTTATGGCCGAGCATCCAGCTGTAATTTGTCACATCAGACGGTTGACGGTGACCTTTTCTAAAACCAGAGCGCTGAGTCAGCAGTCACTCACTCATGTGACACACTCCTGCCAGTGTGTGTGTGTGTGTGCCTCGTTCACAGTCTCATTCTACATTTTGATCAGATAGCATTAAAAATATCTTAAAACGTCTTAAATTTGCCTGCAGATACAATTAAGATAAATCAGAGACACAAGAGCTGAAAATAATAAATCAATAACTGATTGATTAAATAAATCAGCGTCTGGATTCAACCCACCAGGTGACCTACGTAACATTACCAGTCACCAAATCTATCACAACGTATTGCATGCTAACACAGTGTATGCTGAAGTGTTAGCATGGAGCCCAGGATCACTCAACGTAGTGTATGCTTAAGTGTTAGCATGGAGAACCAGAGCCAGCGATCCACCGGGGACACAGAGATGATTTACGTTCTCATCATTAGCTAAGTTGACCAACAGGTCGATCTCACAAAAACTCACCGTTTCCCTTTAACATGACACCAAATCATCATACCTTCCTCTTACAAATGACTTTTAAAGGATCAACTGAAACTCCTTTGAGTTGTTCTTGTTCCGTTGCAGAGCTTCGTAGCGTTGCTGATGGCGTCGGCGGTGTGCCACTTACCGTCTCCCTTATCGGTAGCAGAGTCTCAGTTCACCATCGGAGGAAGAAAACAGATGACAGATTCATACTCATCATCTAGTTTACTCTCATGACACCGTCACAGATCAACTTCAGCCTCTGGAGAGTTTGAACCAGAGAACTAGTCGTTTATCTGACTCAGAATCAGCTTCAGGTCCCAGATCACCAACATTACAAACAACCAACAGTAAGGAGGTCCAGGGTCAGAGGTCACGGCACCCTGACATGGACGTGATAGTGAAAGACTGAAGAATCAGGAAGAAAAGGTAGAAAGGGTTTTTTCAACTTCAGATTTTAAAGGGATCCACCGTAGAAAGCACCAGTTTCAAAACGCCCACTAGATGAACGATGACTGATTGGATCTCGTTGAATCAGCTGGACGAGGCCTGATGGGATCTGCTTCAGCGCTTCAGAGCATCATTACTCCAGGACAACTGGGAGAGTGATGCTGGCATGATAATGTAGCGACGGACCGCTGGTGTTATCTGGGAGGAGGAGCCACAGAGACGAGGGAATTCCCAGAATGCTTTACTGTCGTCTGGATGCAGCGTTCAGAAAACACTGAACTGATCTGAGACCAGATAGACAACATCTCTTGAGAGGAGTTTTAGTCCACAGTTATTCTCTCTGAAGAAAATGAGGTGGCTGCTCTTCATAATATATTATACATTATATTATGTTATGTCATGTCATGTCACGTCAACACGTCACCATACGTTAGGTTGTCATGTCATTCTATGTTACGTTGTGCAGTGATGCTGTCATATGATGTCATGTTACGTTGTCTGGTTATGTTGTTGTGTAATGCTGTTATGTTACATTGTTATATCATGTTGTTATGTCATGTTATGTCATGTTATGTTATGTTGTGATGTTGTGTTCTGGGAGCTTGTGTTCATTTCAGTACTAGACCCATCAATAATCAGTTCCAGCTTCATCATACTTCCTGTCTAGTTTTATTTAGTATCCATACACAACGTCCAGTCAGCCGGAGTTCCTCCTCCGGTCTGGAACATCTGGAACGTTCCAGACAGTAAACAGTGACTGAAGAGCTCAGCAGGCCTGCAGAGGTTCTGTGTGTTTCTTCACAGTTTGGCGGCCAGGCTAGCGGTGGGCGTCGGCTGACCCCAGAGGCGGAGCCTGCTGACCCCACCGTCCGGGGCGATGACCAGGCGGACGTGACTGACAGCACGGCTCAGCCTCAGGTCCGCCACGGCGTAGTGATGTCGATGATGAGGACGGAGCTACGGCGCCAGGAGGAAGACAGCGAATTAGTTTCAGTAGTAAATATCTAAAATAGATCCATCATTTACTCTTCAAACCAGATGAAACAAGTGGAGACCAGCCAGGTGGGGAGTAATCCACTTGATCCCAATGTAAACCAGCTTGTTTCAATAATTTCCTTTAATTGTCATTTTCTTGATCCCAGACCAGCGATCTGCCTCATTCTGCCTGATTCAACATACTGACACCTGATTCTAGAAAAGTCCAAATGGAATAATGGAATAATCACCAGTAGACTTTTTAACTTGTGTTGAGAAAAATGAAATTTTAAAAAGTGTCCTAACAAGTAATTTAATCTTATTTTTCCTCAAACCAGTGAAACCGTCAAACCCTTATTCCAGATAACGTCTTCATTCAAAATAATTCCTGAAATCAGTGAAAGGATCCGCTGAGACTCACAATGGTAAACTTTCATTTTCATTAAAATAAGATTTAAAGACTCAAAACCAGATTAAGTGATTTATATATTTTGGGTACAAAGTGCTGCCTGATGTTCGATTCTTCATATTTAACCTCTCAGTCAGTATGTTTTCAGAGTCGATTTCAATCCTCATCAGTCGTTTCTTCGTGTCATGGTTCTCAATGGTGTTTATTTTATTTTGGAAAGGTACGATAAATTCTGCTCAAATCAAATGATATTTTACTCTCAGTGGTTTAAACTTTCTCATCATTTGGTGTCTTGGAGCTGCTGAGCTCCTCCATAAGGACGGAGGAGATAATGTTGGCTCTCTGAGGTTTAGGAGTTGGTCTTGGCCGGCGGCCATGTTGGCAGACGAAGCAGCTTCCAGAAACGTGGGTGAGAGTCTCACCCGCCATCTGCCAGCATCTCGTCTACTCATCATATGCACACACAGCGCTATATTTAAACAAAGCCTACGTGTTTTAATCCCTTCCCGTCTGTCTGCAGGACATCAGACAACATCATTCATTAAAACGTTCGGAGAGGCAGAATTCTTTCAAAGCTGTTTTGAAAATTAAGTTATTTTCCAAAACGATGTACAGGAGATGCATTTGAAAAGAAATAAATCATCACCTGAACTTTATCGTTCAGTTTAGTCAACCAAGAACGTCACTTACCGATCATTTGGTTTTAATTTAGACATCGAACTGTGGACGAGTCTCTGTTCAGTAGAAACTCTTCAATCAGAGGCGAGTGCTGAACTCAACATACCTTCTGAGGAGGCAGGAGGTCCTGCCATTTCCCAGAAGTCCACTTGTTCCTGATACGCTGGGCTTCTTCCTCAGGGGTCAAAGTGCACGCCTCGATCCTGCAGGAGTCTGGGAAGTTACCTGGATGGAAACAGATCACAGTAACCGGGACGTACATCAGGTCACTGCTGCCTGTTGGACAGAGATGTCAGTCTACCTTTAAAGTGGTTGGTGTCAACCTCGACGGCGCTGATCAGCCCGGGGCAGCCCAGACGAAACACCGCCCACTCCCAGCCGGGCACCTGGAGGATCCCCTGTCCATCCGCCTGGAGGATGAAACCCAACCACAA
The DNA here is from genome assembly GCA_034670405.1 of Hoplostethus atlanticus. NCBI lineage: Eukaryota > Metazoa > Chordata > Actinopteri > Trachichthyiformes > Trachichthyidae > Hoplostethus > Hoplostethus atlanticus. The sequence goes on along the minus strand of JAXDDX010000129.1, from coordinate 213,732 downwards.
CATGAAACAACAAACTCACTGCAACAGAACAGCAGGCTGAAAACCCACCTCTTCAAGAAACACTACCCTGACCCTTCCTCTTCAAGAAACACTACCCTGACCCTTCCTCTTCTAGAAACACTACCCTGACCCTTCCTCTTCAAGAAACACTACCCTGACCCTTCCTCTTCTAGAAACACTAGCCTGACCCTTCCTCTTCAAGAAACACTACCCTGACCCTTCCTCTTCAAGAAACACTACCCCGACCCTTCCTCTCCAAGAAACACTACCCTGACCCTTCCCCTTCTAGAGACACTACCCTGACCCTTCCTCTTCCAGAAACACTACCCTGACCCTTCCTCTTCAAGAAACACTACCCTGACCCTTCCTCTTCCAGAAACACTACCCTGACCCTTCCTCTTCAAGAAACACTACCCTGACCCTTCCTCTTCCAGAAACACTACCCTGACCCTTCCTCTTCAAGAAACACTACCCTGGCCCTTCCTCTTCAAGAAACACTACCCCGACCCTTCCTCTTCAAGAAACACTACCCCGACCCTTCCTCTCCAAGAAACACTACCCTGACCCTTCCCCTTCTAGAGACACTACCCTGACCCTTCCTCTTCCAGAAACACTACCCTGACCCTTCCTCTTCAAGAAACACTACCCTGACCCTTCCTCTTCTAGAGACACTACCCTGACCCTTCCTCTTCCAGAAACACTACCCTGACCCTTCCTCTTCAAGAAACACTACCCTGACCCTTCCTCTTCCAGAAACACTACCCTGACCCTTCCTCTTCTAGAAACACTACCCTGACCCTTCCTCTTCAACAAACACTACCCTGACCCTTCCTCTTCTAGAAACACTAGCCTGACCCTTCCTCTTCAAGAAACACTACCCTGACCCTTCCTCTTCAAGAAACACTACCCCGACCCTTCCTCTCCAAGAAACACTACCCTGACCCTTCCCCTTCTAGAGACACTACCCTGACCCTTCCTCTTCCAGAAACACTACCCTGACCCTTCCTCTTCAAGAAACACTACCCTGACCCTTCCTCTTCCAGAAACACTACCCTGACCCTTCCTCTTCAAGAAACACTACCCTGACCCTTCCTCTTCCAGAAACACTACCCTGACCCTTCCTCTTCAAGAAACACTACCCTGGCCCTTCCTCTTCAAGAAACACTACCCCGACCCTTCCTCTTCAAGAAACACTACCCCGACCCTTCCTCTCCAAGAAACACTACCCTGACCCTTCCCCTTCTAGAGACACTACCCTGACCCTTCCTCTTCCAGAAACACTACCCTGACCCTTCCTCTTCAAGAAACACTACCCTGACCCTTCCTCTTCTAGAGACACTACCCTGACCCTTCCTCTTCCAGAAACACTACCCTGACCCTTCCTCTTCAAGAAACACTACCCTGACCCTTCCTCTTCCAGAAACACTACCCTGACCCTTCCTCTTCTAGAAACACTACCCTGACCCTTCCTCTTCAACAAACACTACCCTGGCCCTTCCTCTTCAAGAAACACTACCCTGACCCTTCCTCTTCAAGAAACACTACCCTGACCCTTCCTCTTCTAGAAACACTACCCTGACCCTTCCTCTTCAAGAAACACTACCCTGACCCTTCCTCTACAAGAGACACTACCTTGACCCTTCTTCTTCAATGTTGAATGCACTTATTGTAAGTCGCTTTGGATAAAAGCGTCTGCTAAATGACTGTAATGTATTGTAATGAAGTTTACACAATGTGGCAGACTGGAGGTGGGGGACCTTGGGCTGGATCCAGCACGGCTGCGACCAGTTGAGTCTGATTGCAGCCGAGTCCTTTTTAACCTGTGTGTGATGTGTGAGAGGGTGGTGAATGACTGAGTCTGACAGGCGGTCGAGAGGATCGGGTGTTGGACTATGCAGGAGAGAACCAGCGGAACCAGCAGCAGTGGCGACCGACCGACCGACCGAGGTCTGTGGAGGGTGCAGCCTGCGAGAGATGGTCGGTCGGGGTTGAAGCTAGTGATGTTACGCTTGATACCGGGGCTTCGAAGCGCGTATCGAGAACGTAGGGCAGTTTCTCGTGAACCTATGTATCGAGGCGTGTATCATTTTAACGTCATTACGTCATCGATGACGTTTGAAGCCTCATTCACGTACGTGCTTCAGGAATGGATTCGGGTTTGGCGGGCAGTTCTGAATCACGGATATAAGGAAAGAAATTCCCCCCATAATTCGTGGGTTGTAGTAGGACAGGAGACTTTTGTGACAGTGTTGATATAGTGGTGAGATCGGTTTGAGATGGAGCCACAGAGAAAGCGTAGATTTTCCCCAGTATGGGCATACCTTGATTTAATTTCTCCCAATAAGGTATGTCTATGCATAGGTGTCATGCCATAACTAGATACAGATATCATGTCTACTATCTATCTATATTAAATTGCTTGGGAGGGTCCTTACTTTGCTTTTTAACAATGTATTTTATTCTTAAGGTGAAGTGCTTGTTGTGCACCAAGGAATTGATGTACAATAATAATACTTCAGGTATGCTTAGGCATTACCGTGTCTTGCATGAGTCTAGGGAGGACAATGCTGTTCCATTCATTGAAGGTAGGCCATCTTCAAAAAGTTGTATATAATGTTAACAAACGTTTTATTATGAAGTAGTGTTTGCTTAATAATTCTGACTGAAATTAATAAATTCATGTCATTTTGTCCTAGCAACCAGGCAGCATGAGCTGGATGAAGCACTGGTGAATATGGTTGCAAAGGACACAGCCATTCTCAGTGGTGGAGGACGAGGGCTTTCGGGAGTTGGTACATAAACTGGACCCTACCTATGTTCTCCCTACTAGGCAGGTTTGTATGTGTGTATGGAAAAAGAAGAGGACACATTTTACATTTTTGACTGGACAATCAAGCACTCTTCTTTTCTTTTTCTTCAGGCTTTAAAGGCCATGGTTGAGGCCAAGTACAAGGAGTCCAAGGAGAAGGCAAAGGCTCAGTTGCAGAAGGTAGCTGCAGTGAGCCTCACTTCTGACATGTGGACATCCATTACCATGGACGCATACCTTGCTGTTACCTGCCATTATGTGGATGACCGCAGTCAGTTGTGTACCGTTCTGTTGGGAGTGGGAAAATTCCCACAGGCCCACACAGCAGAGAACATGGCTGCTGTGAAAACCTCTCTTATGGAGGACTGGGGCATAAAGGAGAAGGTAACTTGCATTGTTACCGATGGAGCTGCCAATACGATTGCCTGTGCCCGGGACCTTAAACTGAGGCATGCAATTTGCATTGCACACACGCCTTAAACCTGGTGGTGAAAAAGGCTCTTGAGCAGACCCCTGGGATCCATGACATTAGAACAAAGGCGAGGAAACTGGTTGGCTACTTCAGAAGCAGCACCACTGCAAAGGTATATGGCATTTCATTAATACTATATATTTAGTATCCTACTGTATCTTTATTACTGTGTCTCCTTGTAATTCAATTTGTTTTGGATGCAGCTATGTTTCTGTGTTACTGCTACGTTGACAGTAGAATTTACAATAAATTGTACTGAATCAAAGGATAGTAACTGATTTACCATCCTATCCTCTTAAGGAGCGGCTTACCCAGGTCCAAGAACAAATGGGGCGACAAAAATTGAAACTCATCCAGGAGGTGGAAACACGTTGGAACAGTTCATTCCAAATGTTCCAACTTCTCTATGACCTAGAGAGCCAGTTTGGGCAGCCTTAGCATCACTTCAGACTGAAATCCCCCCACTGACAGCAGAAGAATATCATAATGTAGGTGAGTGCCTGCGTGTGCTGTCCCCCTTTAATGATGCTACTGTTGAGCTGTCTGAGGAGAAGAGAGTTTCTGGCTCCAAGGTGATTCCTCTCTTGAAGATGCTGGAACAGTCATTGCAGGAAGAAATGCCATCAATGGCTACAGTCATGGCAGCTCAGCTAGGAGAGCAGCTCATAAGGCTGTTGAGAGAAAGGCTTTTCACGATTCAGTCCATGAGCATAATGTCATTGGCAACACTGCTGGACCCCAGGTTCAAAACGCTTGGATTTTTCAGCCACCACAAAGCTAATGAAGCTGTAAAACGGCTGACATCAGAATGTGCCACAATCCTGAGATCGACACCTTCGCCACCATCATCAGCACCATCACAACCATCAACCTCACAAAGTGCAACACCATCAGGTGATGTTTCTTATACATTTTTGAGTTGCTGACATGTAATTAATTACTTTTATATTAACAGGGTAGGTACCCATGTCACAAAGTTAGCTACATTCACTAACAATGTTTGCCAACATTTCTTAGGCAAAAACCTCTGGAGGCATCTGGACAACAGTGTGGTTCAGACCACAAATACACAGAATGGGACTGCTGGCGCCACAACGGAGGTCCAGCGATACTTGGCTGAACCAAACCTCCCAAGATCTGAGGACCCATTAACATACTGGTCTGCACAGCGAGCCATCTACCCCCACCTGTACCAGCTGGCACTGGGATTTTTGTGCACCCCTGCATCATCTGTTCCATGTGAACGCGTGTTCTCCAAAGCAGGGGACATTGTAACCAAAAAAAGAAACCGTCTGAGCCCTCACACTGTGGAACAAATGCTATTTCTAAATAAAAATCAATAATTTTCATCCCTCTGAATAATAATCAATCATTGTCATCCCCCATCACCTATGCCCAGTTACACTAGCACTTTCCCTGTCCTCAAACCAGTTACACAAGCACTTTCCCTGTCCTCAAACCAGTTACATAAGCATATTCAAAACCCCATACACCACCCAGTTAAAAGAAGCACTGTCACTCATCAGTTGAAGGCTTCTGTAGCCACTATATGCCTTGTCCTTCTGTAGTTATATTTAAATCTTATCATACTGATAATTACACCAATGGACTATACAACTGGTACATTTGCCCCTTTACTAATCATAGCATTATAATAATAAGCCATATAATGATATGCTGCATCATAAATAAGTAACATTTTGTTGACATGCCAGATTCAAACCCATGAATCCCATGTTTGCTGAAGGGCACTATGAGCGGTACAGAAGCCACTGCACGTGGAGACATTTCTACGGCATTATTGAAACAATGATTTTTGTTGACTTATGGTTTTATAGCCTAATATGAATATATACATTATGCAGTAATTTAATATGATTACATCAGCGGTTTAATTCATTGGTCTTTGATGGCCCGAGCTTTGCACACATCGCTGTGCTGCCAGTCTTGCCTGCTCTAATTTTTTAGACCAGCAGGTGGCCCTAGTGTGCACTTGAAGCCTCGAGAAATGAACCCATTTTCAACCCATTTGGCTGGAATGCTTCAATGCTTCAAGAAGCTTCATCTCGCCATCACTAGTTGAAGCTGGGATGCTCCTGGAAGTCTGGCAGACTGTCCGGCTTTGGTGCTCCGCGGCTCGCCCACCGGGAGAGAGGGAGGGGAAGGAGGGGTGCCAGCCAATCGAGACGGAGCTGAGAGCAGCCATCAAGATCAGGACGAATTATCTTGCTATGTTGCAAATAAAACGTCCTGCTGGCCAGGTGACTCTGCCCTCCTGCCTTGTCTCTGTCTGTCACAGCCCCACTAGTACATTGCTACACACACACTTGTACCTGTACCTGTGTGTGTGTGTGTGTGTGTGTGTGTGTGTGTGTGTGTGTGTGAACCTTCAGTTCCCTGGGTCTGTCTAGTCTTCGGGCTGTTTCCCATCCATCAGCCATGTTGGCAGCTCTGCCCAAACCTGGACACATATAAACATATAGACCAGTATGAACACTGGGAGCTGACCAGTACAACCAGTCTTCTACTGGTTCCACTAATTATATGATTATGGATGACAACAACAACAACAGCGACAACAACAACAACAACAACAACAATAATAATAATAGTAATAATACTTCAGGCTGTGTGAACTGATCTCACATTCTTAACACACAGTGTTTCCTACCAATCATGTTGCGGGGATGTCCAAAGTGGGCGTCGCTGTAGCCCAGGCAGACTCCCCCATTGGTTAGCGCCACCAGGTCGACCTCCTGGTGGGCGGAGCCAGACGACCAGTCTCTCTGACCGACGCCGTAGACCCGCAGCCTGGCGATCCCTCCATCTGGTTCCAGAGATAAACACTGTTAGGTGGGAGGTACCTGGGGGGAGGTGGGAGGTACCTGGGGGGAGATGGGAGGTACCTAGGTGGAAGGTACCTGGGGGGAGGTGGGAGGTGGGAGGTACCTGGGGGGAGGTGGGAGGTACCTAGGTGGAAGGTACCTGGGGGGAGGTGGAAGGTACCTGGGGGCAGGTGGGAGGTACCTGGGTGGGAGGTGGGAGGTACCTGGTGGGTGGTACCTGGGTGGGAGGTGGGAGGTACCTGGTGGGAGGTACCTGGTGGGAGGTACCTGCTGGGAGGTGGGAGGTACCTGGGTGCATGTTGAGGCGGAGGTGGGTGACCCTGCCAGGCCGGTTGACCCGAAAGTAGTTGTGGCAGGAGTCTGAGTAGCCCGGCTTCAGCGGAGACACAGGAAGCAGCTCTGGCCAGGAGTCTGACCCCAGCTGTCAATCACAGGGGTCAGAGGTCACTGGTGTGTGTGTAGTACTTAATGACAAATATTAATAAATATTTACCATTTCTACTACTACTCCTACTACTACTCCTACTATAATAAATAAAGGTAACCTTGGCAACAGCAGCCATCTGACTGTCGGAGGCGGCCATGCCGGTTCGGTCTCCCTCCAGGGTGATGGTGGGGGGGGCGTCTGGTCAGAGGGAAGAAAGGCAGTACAGTAAATGTAAGTACCATATAGTACCCATACTATGGCTGTGGTACAGTATCAGTACTATGTAGCAGTAGTACTACAGCAGTCCTACTAGTCCTACTAGGGTTACCTTACTGGTTGGTTGTCCTGACCCAGGTGCTTTGGGAGGTAAACTAGTTACTTCTACTCCATTACTTAATGTTAGTGTTTAGTACTGAGAGCGGTCCGTACCCAGACAGCCGGCCTGAATGGAGACGAAGGGGGAGTGGTTTCCTGTGAAGAAGGACGTGTCGACATCGACGCCGTGGACCAGCCCGGCTACGCCCAGCTGGACGATGCACCAGTCATGACCTTCAGGAGACACCAGAACATCAACCAGCTGGTCCAGAGACAGAAGCTCCTCCCGATAGGAAACTCTTATTATTATATTATATTACTCGTTAACCAATCAGGAAGCCTTTTATGAAGAAATGCTCTCCTGTTCTATGTTGGGTGACCATTCACTCCACCATGTGTATATAGTTGAATGAACGATGTTGGATCTGATTTCTGCTTGAGGGATTTATATCAAAGTCAAATCGGCCAACATGTGATCAAACCGTCTTGGAAAGCTTTTGGATCTGTTCACTTGGTAAAGCCTGCGTGGTGCGTCTCGACCTGAACAGGGCAAATCGTACTGATCGTCACTGACACACCCCCTACTCATCGTCACTGACACGCCCCCTACTGATCGTCACTGACACGCCCTATACTGATCATTACTGACACGCCCCCTACTCATCGTCACTGACACGCCCCCTACTGATCGTCACTGACACGCCCCCTACTGATCATTACTGACACACCCCCTACTGATTGTCACTGACACGCCCCCTACTGATCATTACTGACACACCCCCTACTCATCGTCACTGACACGCCCCCTACTGATCGTCACTGACACGCCCTATACTGATCATTACTGACACGCCCCCTACTCATCGTCACTGACACGCCCCCTACTGATCGTCACTGACACGCCCTATACTGATCATTACTGACACGCCCCCTACTCATCGTCACTGACACACCCCCTACTGATTGTCACTGACACGCCCCCTACTGATCATTACTGACACACCCCCTACTGATTGTCACTGACACGCCCCCTACTGATCATTACTGACACACCCCCTACTGATTGTCACTGACACGCCCCCTACTGATTGTCACTGACACGCCCCCTACTGATTGTCACTGACACGCCCCCTACTGATCGTCACTGACACGCCCCCATACTGATCGTCACTGACACGCCCCCATACTGATCGTCACTGACACGCCCCCATACTGATCGTTACTGACATGCCCCTACTTTGCATCAACTGAGGAGGAGAAAAGCAAATTAAAAGAACAATCTGAATGAAAGTGCAGGATCAGTTTCATGCTTAATATTGTGGTTTTGCTGCTGACAGAGTGTACTACACTAATACTAGTACAATACAAGAGACTAACCAGGTATTCGTTTTCTTCTGGTCTCCCATCCGTCCATCCATTTCCCGTACTCAGTGAAGGCCTCAGCGACGAACTGAGGCAGGTTCCTCTGGACAGGAACCACAGTTAGCATCCGCATTTTGAATGTCCACACATCATTTCTAACATCTGTGTGTCTAGTTTGGGACAACACACACAGTTATAGGCTTTCAGGTGACATAGCTCCGCCCCCTCTGGCAGTCATCTTGGAGGTCCTCTGTGAACAGCTGGTTGTGTTTCTGTCAGAATTGATATCCGTATTTGATATTGATATCATCACTGATACATCTGATTGATTTAGTGTTTAGATCATGTAGCTTGTTAGCTAGCTAACCATAGTATCTGGTCAGCTAACCATCACTGTCTTGTTGTTAATACATCTGGTTAGCACACTAGCTAACGTATCTAGTAGAAGCTAGCGTTAGCAGTGGCTAGTAGTCCTATGTTAACAGTAACTAACCTAGCCTGCTGGCTGACCAGTACAGCCAGTCTTCTACTGGTTCCACTGAGCAGTGCTCAAGGGCTCCTCGGTGGTAGTTGAGGGGTTTTATATTCTCTAGTCATACTTTCCCAGCTGATCTGGGAATTCAAACCATCGATCTTCCTCTGTGACATGCTGACACATCCTGTTATTATCACTGTTATTATATGTGTTGCGTTGAAAAGTAACATGCATGTGTTTAGTCCCAAACTAAAACAGAGTGATGGAAACGGTGTTGTACCTTCAGCAGGTTGGCAGCAGGAGCGAACCATTCGTCTGTAGCAAACAAGACCTGGTAGGAAGAGAAACCACAGGATCATCAGCATATATAACAATATCTAACAGTTCAATAACTGAAAACAGGCCAGTGAAACTATAACATCATGAGGCAAACAGCCAGTAATAGAAACACTAATATATTCATTTAAAATGTATTCCCTTTCCCCTTAAAGACCTTGTGTTCATATTACATAATTTAAAAAAAGAAGTAATAAATATTTCAATTGCAATTCAACTGAAGCGAGGACCATATTAATTTAGTCCATATCTGGTATTAGTTGTTAAAGACCAAAACAATTCACACTAGCATACATGTGTTCATATTTGAATGAAATATATGGTGACAACAATTTGAGAAAACCAAAAGATATTCAGATATATTTCATTTCCATATATTTCATATTTCCTTCATACGAGCATTTCTCATTTCTCATTTCTCATTTCTCAAAGATCATAAAATGTTGATTTGTATCAGTTCTAAATAATGTGTTCTTGAATCAGAAGTAAAACATTTTATTAGTTTTTGATAAATGATGAAGATTCAGACTCTGCTGAACATTATCAGTGGTCTTCAACCTGGTCCTCAGGGCCCACAGCCCTGCTGGTTTTCCTTCCTACCAGGTAGTTCATTAGATTCACCTGGTGTGCCAGGTGTTAATCAGCCCCTGATGAGACGGCTGGAATGAAGACCAGCAGGGCTGTGGGCCCTGAGGACCAGGTTGAAGACCACTGTTACAGATAATTAAACAACATTTCAGACGGTCAATGTTGCTGTCATGTTGTTACTGTGTGTGTTAATGTTTAACATTTCAGACTGTTGAACTGGTGAGTTATTGATCACTGAATCTCCGGAAACATCCTCATTCCCAAAACTGGATATGTGACATTTGGAAATGAATTCTTTAAATATTTCTTCTAAAAGTGTGCACTGTCTGTATGGAGACCACATCGACTAACTAACTAAGTAACTACTACTAGTCTACACATGGGAGACAAAATCAGCTGCCAATCTGATATTAAAATATATTTGCGAAAATACTATATATACTATATATTCTAAGTCTTTACTAATTGTTATGTAATGTCTTGTTTTCTTGTAATCTTTTTAGCTTTGTTATACTTTGTAAATGTTTTTGAAAAGTAATATATTACTTTTTAAATTTAAGGAACATGTTTCAGTGTATTTAAACTCACCTTGCCCCCCGCCGCCTCACAAGCCAAGTCGTTGAACTGCAGGAAGTCCGTCTCTCCTGCGTTCTCAGCTGGATTCCTCTCTGCCATGTCACTCAGCTTCTATTGAAGCTCAATGGAAAGACTCCTGCAGCTCAAACTGGCGGCCGGTCGACGTCCTGCAGGTCAAAGGGCATCGGCAGGAGAGTCAGCAGGGGGTTGTTTATCTGGGGACACCGGCTAGACTGATACATGGACCGATACTGGCCTTTTACTAAAGATCACACCTCAGACTAGACTGATACATGGACCGATACTGGCCTTTTACTAAAGATCACACCTCAGACTAGACTGATACATGGACCGATACTGGCCTTTTATTAAAGATCACACCTCAGACTAGACTGATACATGGACCGATACTGGCCTTTTACTAAAGATCACACCTCAGACTAGACTGATACATGGACCGATACTGGCCTTTTACTAAAGATCACACCTCAGACTAGACTGATACATGGACCGATACTGGCCTTTTATTAAAGATCACACCTCAGACTAGACTGATACATGGACCGATACTGGTCTTTTATTAAAGATCATATATCAGTCATGTGGTCCCCTGATATGATGGAGGTTCCTCCAGACCAGATAAAGAAAACCAGTCTGGGAAACCTGAAGTGACATTTGATTTTCTTTACACATATTTTCTCAGGAAAATGTTTTTGTAACTTAACCCTCTGGCTGCCTTAAGTCTTCATTAGTCTCGTTTCAATGGGGAGTTTAGTGTCCCATGATGTCTAAATGTTGTATAAGTGAGAGAGATATGTATAGTTACTGACTATATAGATGATGTATAGTTACTGACTATATAGATGATGTATAGTTACTGACTATATAGATGATGTATAGTTACTGACTATATAGATGACATGTATAGTTACTGACTATATAGATGATGTATAGTTACTGACTATATAGATAATATATAGTTACTGACTATATAGATGATATATAGTTACTGACTATATAGATGATGTATAGTTACTGACTATATAGATGATGTATAGTTACTGACTATATAGATGATGTATAGTTACTGACTATATAGATGATGTATAGTTACTGTCTATATAGATGATGTATAGTTACTGACTATATAGATAATATATAGTTACTGACTATATAGATGATATATAGTTACTGACTATATAGATGATGTATAGTTACTGACTATATAGATGATGTATAGTTACTGACTATATAGATGATGTATAGTTACTGACTATATAGATGACATGTATAGTTACTGACTATATAGATGATGTATAGTTACTGACTATATAGATGACATGTATAGTTACTGACTATATAGATGACATGTATAGTTACTGACTATATAGATGATGTATAGTTACTGACTATATAGATGATATATAGTTACTGACTATATAGATGATATATAGTTACTGACTATATAGATGATGTATAGTTACTGACTATATAGATGATATATAGTTACTGACTATATAGATGATATATAGTTACTGTCTATATAGATAATGTATAGTTACTGACTATATAGATGATGTATAGTTACTGACTATATAGATGATGTATAGTTACTGACTATATAGATGACATGTATAGTTACTGACTATATAGATGATGTATAGTTACTGACTATATAGATGATGTATAGTTACTGACTATATAGATGACATGTATAGTTACTGACTATATAGATGACATGTATAGTTACTGACTATATAGATGACATGTATAGTTACTGACTATATAGATGATATATAGTTACTGACTATATAGATGATATATAGTTACTGACTATATAGATGATGTATAGTTACTGACTATATAGATGATATATAGTTACTGACTATATAGATGATGTATAGTTACTGACTATATAGATGATATATAGTTACTGACTATATAGATGATATATAGTTACTGTCTATATAGATGATGTATAGTTACTGACTATATAGATGATGTATAGTTACTGACTATATAGATGATATATAGTTACTGACTATATAGATGATGTATAGTTACTGACTATATAGATGATATATAGTTACTGACTATATAGATGATATATAGTTACTGTCTATATAGATGATGTATAGTTACTGACTATATAGATGATGTATAGTTACTGACTATATAGATGACATGTATAGTTACTGACTATATAGATGATGTATAGTTACTGACTATATAGATGATGTATAGTTACTGACTATATAGATGATGTATAGTTACTGACTATATAGATGACATGTATAGTTACTGACTATATAGATGATGTATAGTTACTGACTATATAGATGATGTATAGTTACTGACTATATAGATGATATATAGTTACTGACTATATAGATGATATATAGTTACTGACTATATAGATGATGTATAGTTACTGACTATATAGATGATGTATAGTTACTGACTATATAGATGACATGTATAGTTACTGACTATATAGATGATGTATAGTTACTGACTATATAGATGACATGTATAGTTACTGACTATATAGATGATGTATAGTTACTGACTATATAGATGATATATAGTTACTGACTATATAGATGATATATAGTTACTGACTATATAGATGATGTATAGTTACTGACTATATAGATGATATATAGTTACTGACTATATAGATGATGTATAGTTACTGACTATATAGATGATGTATAGTTACTGACTATATAGATGATATATAGTTACTGTCTATATAGATGACATGTATAGTTACTGTCTATATAGATGACATGTATAGTTACTGACTATATAGATGATATATAGTTACTGACTATATAGATGATATATAGTTACTGACTATATAGATGATATATAGTTACTGACTATATAGATGATGTATAGTTACTGACTATATAGATGACATGTATAGTTACTGACTATATAGATGATGTATAGTTACTGACTATATAGATGATGTATAGTTACTGACTATATAGATGACATGTATAGTTACTGACTATATAGATGATGTATAGTTACTGACTATATAGATGACATGTATAGTTACTGACTATATAGATGATGTATAGTTACTGACTATATAGATGATGTATAGTTACTGACTATATAGATGATGTATAGTTACTGACTATATAGATGATATATAGTTACTGACTATATAGATGATGTATAGTTACTGACTATATAGATGACATGTATAGTTACTGACTATATAGATGATGTATAGTTACTGACTATATAGATGATGTATAGTTACTGACTATATAGATGATGTATAGTTACTGACTATATAGATGATGTATAGTTACTGACTATATAGATGATGTATAGTTACTGACTATATAGATGATGTATAGTTACTGACTATATAGATGATGTATAGTTACTGACTATATAGATGACATGTATAGTTACTGACTATATAGATGATGTATAGTTACTGACTATATAGATGATGTATAGTTACTGACTATATAGATGATGTATAGTTACTGACTATATAGATGATGTATAGTTACTGACTATATAGATGACATGTATAGTTACTGACTATATAGATGATGTATAGTTACTGACTATATAGATGATGTATAGTTACTGACTATATAGATGATGTATAGTTACTGACTATATAGATGATGTATAGTTACTGACTATATAGATGATGTATAGTTACTGACTATATAGATGATGTATAGTTACTGACTATATAGATGATGTATAGTTACTGACTATATAGATGATGTATAGTTACTGACTATATAGATGATGTATAGTTACTGTCTATATAGATGACATGTATAGTTACTGACTATATAGATGATATATAGTTACTGACTATATAGATGATGTATAGTTACTGACTATATAGATGATGTATAGTTACTGACTATATAGATGATATATAGTTACTGACTATATAGATGATGTATAGTTACTGACTATATAGATGATGTATAGTTACTGACTATATAGATGATGTATAGTTACTGACTATATAGATGATGTATAGTTACTGACTATATAGATGATGTATAGTTACTGACTATATAGATGACATGTATAGTTACTGACTATATAGATGATGTATAGTTACTGACTATATAGATGATGTATAGTTACTGACTATATAGATGATGTATAGTTACTGACTATATAGATGATGTATAGTTACTGACTATATAGATGACATGTATAGTTACTGACTATATAGATGATGTATAGTTACTGACTATATAGATGATGTATAGTTACTGACTATATAGATGACATGTATAGTTACTGACTATATAGATGATGTATAGTTACTGACTATATAGATGACATGTATAGTTACTGACTATATAGATGATGTATAGTTACTGACTATATAGATGACATGTATAGTTACTGACTATATAGATGATGTATAGTTACTGACTATATAGATGATGTATAGTTACTGACTATATAGATGATGTATAGTTACTGACTATATAGATGATGTATAGTTACTGACTATATAGATGATGTATAGTTACTGTCTATATAGATGACATGTATAGTTACTGACTATATAGATGATACATAGTTACTGACTATATAGATGATGTATAGTTACTGACTATATAGATGATGTATAGTTACTGACTATATAGATGATATATAGTTACTGACTATATAGATGATGTATAGTTACTGACTATATAGATGATGTATAGTTACTGACTATATAGATGATGTATAGTTACTGACTATATAGATGATGTATAGTTACTGACTATATAGATGATGTATAGTTACTGACTATATAGATGACATGTATAGTTACTGACTATATAGATGATGTATAGTTACTGACTATATAGATGATGTATAGTTACTGACTATATAGATGATGTATAGTTACTGACTATATAGATGATGTATAGTTACTGACTATATAGATGATGTATAGTTACTGACTATATAGATGACATGTATAGTTACTGACTATATAGATGATGTATAGTTACTGACTATATAGATGATGTATAGTTACTGACTATATAGATGACATGTATAGTTACTGACTATATAGATGATGTATAGTTACTGACTATATAGATGACATGTATAGTTACTGACTATATAGATGATGTATAGTTACTGACTATATAGATGACATGTATAGTTACTGACTATATAGATGATGTATAGTTACTGACTATATAGATGACATGTATAGTTACTGACTATATAGATGATGTATAGTTACTGACTATATAGATGACATGTATAGTTACTGACTATATAGATGATGTATAGTTACTGACTATATAGATTACATGTATAGTTACTGACTATATAGATGATGTATAGTTACTGACTATATAGATGACATGTATAGTTACTGACTATATAGATGATGTATAGTTACTGACTATATAGATGATGTATAGTTACTGACTATATAGATGATGTATAGTTACTGACTATATAGATGATGTATAGTTACTGACTATATAGATGACATGTATAGTTACTGACTATATAGATGATGTATAGTTACTGACTATATAGATGATGTATAGTTACTGACTATATAGATGACATGTATAGTTACTGACTATATAGATGATGTATAGTTACTGACTATATAGATGATGTATAGTTACTGACTATATAGATGATGTATAGTTACTGACTATATAGATGACATGTATAGTTACTGACTATATAGATGATGTATAGTTACTGACTATATAGATGATGTATAGTTACTGACTATATAGATGACATGTATAGTTACTGACTATATAGATGATGTATAGTTACTGACTATATAGATGATGTATAGTTACTGACTATATAGATGATATATAGTTACTGACTATATAGATGATATATAGTTACTGACTATATAGATGACATGTATAGTTACTGACTATATAGATGATGTATAGTTACTGACTATATAGATGACATGTATAGTTACTGACTATATAGATGATGTATAGTTACTGACTATATAGATGATGTATAGT
Source organism: Hoplostethus atlanticus (assembly GCA_034670405.1). Taxonomy (NCBI): domain Eukaryota; kingdom Metazoa; phylum Chordata; class Actinopteri; order Trachichthyiformes; family Trachichthyidae; genus Hoplostethus; species Hoplostethus atlanticus. The sequence goes on along the minus strand of JAXDDX010000129.1, from coordinate 197,497 downwards.
TACTGACTATATAGATGATATATAGTTACTGACTATATAGATGATATATAGTTACTGACTATATAGATGATGTATAGTTACTGACTATATAGATGATATATAGTTACTGACTATATAGATGATATATAGTTACTGACTATATAGATGATGTATAGTTACTGTCTATATAGATGATGTATAGTTACTGACTATATAGATGATGTATAGTTACTGACTATATAGATGATGTATAGTTACTGACTATATAGATGATATATAGTTACTGTCTATATAGATGATGTATAGTTACTGACTATATAGATGATGTATAGTTACTGACTATATAGATGATATATAGTTACTGACTATATAGATGATATATAGTTACTGACTATATAGATGATGTATAGTTACTGACTATATAGATGATATATAGTTACTGACTATATAGATGATGTATAGTTACTGACTATATAGATGATATATAGTTACTGACTATATAGATGATGTATAGTTACTGACTATATAGATGATGTATAGTTACTGACTATATAGATGATGTATAGTTACTGACTATATAGATGATGTATAGTCATCTATATATACTCACTGTGAAAACAGAAAACCAACCGTTCAGGTTTACTTCACGTTATCCAGAACCTCTAATGGCGGGTTCAGACTACACGATATCAGGCCGATTATAGCCCGATTCGGCAGACGTAGGGCGTCGGGTCGATTCGGGAACGACAGGGTGCGACAATCTATCGTTTTATCTTGTGTAGTGTGACATAGTGGACGACAACCGACGCCGCATCTGGGACGCCTCACGACATCCCGACAAAAGACTAGCAAGTTAGAATTTTTTTTTGTGCCGTCCACGACGTGTTCCGTCTCCGTGACGTTGACCAATAGGAGCACGGAGCGCTATAAACAAACACGGCGAAGCGAAAGAGGAACGAAGTTGTTGGTGCCGCCAGGTGGAACTATGAAACAGAGGAAAGCTTTGTCGAGCTCTGGCTCCTGTGGAGGCTAGCCTAGCCAGCTATGGCGGCATATGAGTGACAAAATCCGCGAGCGCAATTGAGATCACCGCGCGCGTAATTCAAACAGCCGCGCACACATATTATTTTTGAGAGCGCTTTCACAGCACTCGCGCGCAGAATATATCTGCTCGCGCGAGCAATATTGTAACCTGAGAGGAGAAATCCATGCTTTGAGCGCGCGCACAGAATCCGAAGCAGCGCGCACAACTATCATTGCTCTCCTGCTCGCGAAACTTTCACCTGCTCGCTCGCGAGTGTTTTTTCTTTTTGGCAGTAAGTGGGCGGACCCAGTCACAATTGTATCCCTAAATCTAATTGGTTACAGTGATTGGCCTTTTTGTATCGGCGCAAGTAAACAAGGAAGGAGAAACAATAAAGCTTTATGTTCTATGAAGTGGTTGATGGAAGAAAAAAAAGAGTTATGTCCACTCTTTTATTTAATGACTTGTTTGATCGATTGATAGCGTGAAACGTATAGGTTGTGAACGAATCGCGAGCGTCCATGCTTCTCTATCTCCATCAGATGAATGGCAAATGTCACTGTGATGTGTGTAATGTCCGATAACAAACTCGTCGCGTCTGTTTACGTAAACGTCATCGATGACGTATCAGGGTCTTGAAGGGTTGTCCCATTTCATAGGGGGAGATTTCAACCACTACCCCTTGTGACTCTGTTCCGAGGGCCAAGCCGAAGGGCGAGGGGCCTCGAAAACGAGGGGTAGGGGTGAAAATGAGAAATGGGATTCGGCCTAAGTAGCCTTAATCAAATAAATACGTTGATGAATATATATACATGAATCATTGCATACATACATGAATCACTATAATAATTCGTGTTCGCGCCCTTTGGCAATTTATTCACAATCAGTTATGGGAAAGTGGCAGAAATATTACTGTATAACAGTTATGAATTATGTTCATTCTTTAGGCTATTTGTTTATTTATTTAGTTTAGCTCTCCTTAAATTGACCGCTGCTGCAGCCAACACCCTTCAAAACGCGCAACTTTTACTTTGAAGGCGAGCTGTCTCTGGTTGCGAGAGGACTGAAACCAATAATTGTGACTGGGTCCGCCCACTTACTGCCAAAAAGAAAAAACACTCGCGAGCGAGCAGGTGAAAGTTTCGCGAGCAGGAGAGCAATGATAGTTGTGCGCGCTGCTTCGGATTCTGCGCGCGCGCTCAAAGCATGGATTTCTCCTCGCAGGTTACAATATTGCTCGCGCGAGCAGATATATTCTGCGCGCGAGTGCTGTGAAAGCGCTCTCAAAAATAATATGTGTGCGCGGCTGTTTGAATTACGCGCGCGGTGATCTCAATTGCGCTCGCGGATTTTGTCACTCATATGCCGCCATAGCCAGCTAGCTACATTTAGGTTCACTACAGGATAAAACATCGTTATTTTTCACCTCTTTGAAGGATTGACAACCCATACTGTTCTCTTCATGCGACCCAAGAACGGGTCCACAGTCGTTTTTTCTTTTTTTTTGCCTTTTCGGAACACAAGACAGCTGCTTCGGACGCCATTGTTTGTTTACATTCTCGTTGCCTAGCACCTGCTTTCCGATGACATCACGCACGTCAGCAAGCGATTATTGGTCGGTGACCAACGTGTAGTCTGTCATGTCTGTCGGGGCACGAATTTATCACTATATCGCCTAATCTGACACAGTGACCATCGTAACAGACAAAGATATCGTGTAGTCTGATCCCGGCATTAGACCTTGAAACAAGCTGAAACGTGACTCGACATCTGAAGTTGTGTCTTGGATTGGTGACATTTTTGAAATTCCACAATTAGTATGTTTTCATTAAATACTGTATTTACTTGTTCATAGTTTGTCATTGTTTGGTGGAAACCCTTTCACTATAACTCATCTACAGTACGTTGAGCTGTTCAAGCCACGATTCCAAAGTTAACTCAAATTATCTCAACTTGTAACACCAGCCGGAGGAAGAGCAACATGCAGGTCAGGAGGAATGACTCTTCCAAGGTGGGTAAAAGGCTTTGTGTTTCTCTAGCGCCCCCTACTGACAGCTGAAGTAGGTCATGAAGGTGCGAACAGGATAAAAATGTCCTTGAGCTCCATTTCTTCTACCAAGGGCTCAGACTGTTTTTGTTCAGGTTGTTAAAGCCATCAGTCCACTTTAGTTCATATTGATGGTAGAATATTTGCCTAGACAGTATTGAAACTTGTCCTATTGAACATCTAGTGAGGTCAGATGGAAAATGGGGATTCAATATATTTTTCCTCAAATCTGCAAACTAACTTCATACCAACTATAACTCAACACCAGAGGGGTGTTCCACAAAGCGAGCTTACCACTTATCCAGGCTTATTTCGCTTAGTCTGGCTCATTTTCAGGCTTATTCGGTTCCACAAAGCAAGCTCAGCATAGTTCAAGCTAAGTTGCTGTGGCAACTTATGCTTCGAAACTAGCCTGCCTCGGGGCAGGCTAGATATCAGGCTAAACCACAGTTGAAGCTGAATCGGTGCTCCCGTAACACTGATCCGACTGAAACGCAATGATTTTCAAACAAGGTTCCGCCATCCTAATGTTCAACACTATTACCCTAGACCTACACTATCAGACATAAAATGTAACGTTAATAGAAAATAAAAAATATACAACGGACTGTTTCAGCTGCTGCGGTCAGGCAAGCGCCTCCGTAGTCACGCTGCCAAAACAGAGAGACTGAGACGGAGTTTCTTTCCTCAGGCCATCAGGACTGTGAACTCTGACCTCACCAGGGCCCCCACCAAGACACACACACTGCCCCTCTTATGCACACACACACTTAGGTAAAGACTACACATAATTTATAGTATATTACATTCATACAATTTCCCTTACTACTATATTTTAATTTCCAAAGTGCTCTTACTGTATATATTGTGTTGTTTTTTTTATATAAGAGCTCTTACTGTAATTACTGTAATACTGTAAATATTGTGGTTTTTTTATTGTAAATACTGTGTACTGTTGCCTTTTGCACATTCCCGTTGAGCATTGCCACTTTTCATTTCACTACACACCCCGTGTGTGTATGTGACAAATAAAGTTCTTGAATCTTGAATCTTGAATCTTGATGTAGGCTGTATCGGGGATACAGTCACGGTTCAGAGCGTTGCTAGGCAACCCCATTTAACCATGAGTGTCCAGCGAGACCTCAAGTGCCGTATTGCTTTTAGAAAACGGTTACAACTTATAGAAATAATTATTTGATGACACAATATTATTTTATTTTCTAAATTATTTTTATTGAACAAATTCATTGAAATAATAAAGTATCTTGAATATATGTCAAGATGTTTCCACGGTTGCTAGGAGACGCATTCACTGTTTCTGTATGGGATTTAGTCACTGTAGAACAGCTTTCATCTGATCAATTTCCAGGATGGAAACAACCGATTTCATAAAAATATAATAAAAGTAAGAACCAACCCGAACAGCTCAGTCAGGTTGTGAGTTCGATCCCCGTATAGGGTCTAGTACAGTACGATGACTGTAATGTAGTAAGATGAAACCTTACGTACAGCCTTTACTACATCATTTATAGCGATAGATAGTACATTTACAGTCTTGAGGTTTCATATATGGCATGGTTTCATTTATAATATTTTTAGCACAGCTTTTCAGTTCTTTAATATTGTTGGAACACATTATTAATAAGGTCTATAAAATTCGTTCGTTTTTAATTCAACAATTACTTACGCATTCAATCTAGCAGCAATTCGTTGCCAATCTTTCTCTCTCCCTTTATTTATGGCAATCGTATTTCCCTTTTCATTGTAATATGGCTGAATTCTCCATAGACCTCCACTAAAAGTTGCTGTTCAGTGGCCGTGAACATTGCGGCTCTGTCTTTACCGTCATTTTTCGCCATGATGAATCGATCAGATCCATGCTCGACCACTCGGGCTGCTTAAATAACCCGTGTACAACTGTGCACACGCAATTATCTGGATTGCTTCAGCCTGGCTCGGTTTAACCCGATCACGTAGCTTCACTTGGGCTTTGTGGAACCGCTTTAGCCCTGATTGATTTGTTAGGTTAATTCAAACCAGGCTTGCGAGGTTGATCGCCGCTTTTCTAAGCCTGCTTTGTGGAACAGCCCCCAGGACCAGTTGGGTAATGTCAAGGAGAGATGCATTAAGAACCAATGAAGAACCAGGAACAGGAAACCAGAACGACAGTAAACAAATTTATTTTGTCATCTGCAGCTTAAAGTTGGAATTCTGGGAATTCAAAAACGACGTCTTTGCCTGTGAGCTTCTTGTAGACACCGGAGAAGGTCTCGACCTGCAACACAGGAAACAGGTTGGTCAGTAAAGGAGCCTTTGGTTGGGTTTCACTTTCTTTACAACTGGAGTTGGACCAATATTGGATTAAGGATTAAGGACTTCCATATGGATCAATTCCACAATATGTAATCTATCTTGGACCAGTTTTAATAAAATGAAAAATCGGTCAAACCCCAGTCAGACAGTCCAGAGAGAGACTACATCACTGACAGACGGAGGCTGTGCACTGCATGGTTTAGCTCCCCAGTAACGGCCCAAAGGACTCTGGGAAGATGTAGGAATATGCAGGACGCCCGTCCTCGCCGGCCGACAGCCGGGGACAGAGCTTCATCTCCAACGTTGTGGAACGGGATTGTACGTCACAGCAGAGCTACGCTCCCATACGCCACCAGGACAGAGCCATGAGAGCAGACTCACTGGATGTCCACGTCGGGTCAAACTTTATTTACACATTCAGTACGTTCAGTAGTGATGGTTCAAAAGAACCGAATCAGTTAAGTGAGTGAGTTGATTCGACTCGCACACGCAACAATTGATTCAGCAGCGGTTATAGCAGCGCCAGAAAAAAACCAGTTAATTTATCAAACAACATCTTAAACATTACAAAAACTGTTGTCAATGTATATAGAATGTAATAGATCACTACATTATTACATTGGCCTTTTTCATAATCCAATATGGCTCCTTGATCCGGCGGGTACGCGGAAGTAGTCTCTCTCGTTCATCGGACGAGAACCGCTGATCCGACTGAGCGGCTCGCGAACGAGTCGAGAGAGCAGATGAACGAGAGAGCAGATGAATATCGGACTTCTCGGACTCAATCGGACATCTCGCGAACCGAGAGAGCAGATGTCCGAGATGTCCGAGCGGTTCACGTCTGATGAACGAGAGAGACTACTTCCGCGTACCTGCCGGATCAAGGAGCCATATTAGATCGTGAAAAAGGCCAATGTAATAATGTAGCGATCTATTCTGCACACATTGACAACAGTTGTTGTTAAGATGTTGTTTAATAAATTAACTGGTAACTGGGTAAACAATAAGCCATTTAACATTTAACATTGGTCAACAAAACTGTCTCTATTAGAAAAAGAAAGTCAAGAGCACACGAAACAAAATGAAATCAATAGCAATACTCTGTGTAAATATTATTATTGTCATTAACCTGTGGTTTAGTTGGTGTTTTACAGTTGGTTACACATCTGGTTTGAAAGGGGTGGCGCTCATGTGATTCCATTACTAGTATAGCTCAGTTAGTAGAGCAGCAGACTCTCATGCTGAGGATTGTAGGTTCAAACCTCACATGGGCTGGTATGTTTTTGTTGGTGAATCATAATGAATCAATTCAGAATCGATGCACTTCTATCGGACGCTCGAAAGAATCGAGTTAGTTAACAGAGTCGGTCTTCCCATCACTAACGTTCAGACGCAACACGCTTCACGTTGAGAAGGGTTCAAAGATGACAAAGGTAAAAGATTAAAGCTAAAATTAAAAGTGATTCAAATCTAAAAATGAATCAAAATCATTTGTAAAGTCCTGAATCACATTTAGTCTGAAAGGGCTTTACGACGCCCATAAGGAGAATACATGGGGGCACATGACAGCCAGCCAATCACAAGGCTCTTTGGAATACTCAAATCTGATTGGTTAGATTTGACAGTCTATATGAACATGTTCGAGGAACCATTATTATTTTAAAGTGTGGTAACGGTTCTAGTCATGGTAGATCAAGTCATCAGCTTGTGCCACCAGACCAGGACTACTGATCCTGATCCCGTCCGGCTATCGGCACGGCGCCATCCAGACGTTTCAGAAGCTCGACTCACTTTGTGTTCGACGTTGTTCTGCTGCGCCTTGTCCAGATGGACCTTAATGAGTCGGCTGCTGTCCAGCTTGACCCGGATCCTCTTTCCCACGATCTCGCTGGGGAACACCAGGTCCTCCAGGATGGCGTCGTGGACCGCGGTCAGAGTGCGGCTGGGGACGAACCAAACATCAGGTTAACACTGAAAACTCACCAGGACAGGAAACCAAGTCCAGGTTGTCTGCAGGGCTCAGGAGGACAAGGGTGAGACCAACATCTTTTAATGCTGCCTGGAATAAAACTCAAGACCAAAGTAAAGAGACTAAGCCGGCAAGACGAGCTGCTTTCTAACCGAACGAAACCCTGAAACTAAGACGGTCTGAAGGACAGCAGGACGTCAGACAGGACGTTTATTGAAGCAGATGCACTGAAAACATGTTGGCCTGTATTAACCTGTGTGTGTGTGTGTGTGTGTGTGTGTGTGTGTCTGCTGCCAGTCTGTTCTATGGACATGGACTCAGTGACAGTTGATCTTAAGACACGACCGACTTGATGTTCAGTATCACGTCTGCTGGGAAACAACCAGACAGAAATAATCTGGACTTTTTCCAAATTGGATTCAAATTTCAGATTTCCCACCTTCAGACAGACATGATCAGAACCATGTGATTCAATGTGATTCCAGACTGGATGATTTCAGATGTTTTGACAATCAAGAGCAGAAATCAAAACTAAGGTAACAACCATCACTTGGAGTCCTATTCTGAACATCTGGCTGGTTAAACAGTCCAAGTGGCTGGTGAACCTCAGGATCCACCAGCCACTGTAGTTCCCTGCTGGTGCGTTCAGCAGCTTTTAGTTTAGTTTCAGTTGAACATCAGGACGTTCTTCCCTGTAGAGAAACAGATTAGACACCAAACCAAAGAGTTCAATGACACTCAGTCCAGAGAGAGACTACATCACTGACAGACGGAGGCTGTGCACTGCATGGTTTAGCTCCCCAGTAACGGCCCAAAGGACTCTGGGAAGATGTAGGAATATGCAGGACGCCCGTCCTCGCCGGCCGACAGCCGGGGACAGAGCTTCATCTCCAACGTTGTGGAACGGGATTGTACGTCACAGCAGAGCTACGCTCCCATACGCCACCAGGACAGAGCCATGAGAGCAGACTCACTGGATGTCCACGTTGGGGTCTGACGAGCCGGCCAATCACAAACAGGCTTACTAGCCTACAGAGTCCAGTGGTTTTTAAATCAGGGTTCGGGGAGGTTTGAGTCTGCAGGGTTTAAATCCAACCAAACAATCAGCTCATTTCACTGGTTAGGTCTTCCTCTGGGTTAGTTAGTGAAACCAGTCTTCCTCTGGGTTAGTTAGTGAAACCAGAGTGTCTAACAGAGTTGAAGACTTTTAAATGTCAGCAACAATCAAACTTAAGATCAATTTTGCCACTGAAATTAAAGTGAAAATAGGTCTGGGACAGAGTGTTGAGTTTCACCAAGTTAAATCCACTACTAAGACTTTTCTGATTCCACTTGGAATTAAACAAAAGATAAACTTAGCAATACTAATAATAAAAGTTTAACCTAAAATTACAGATAATCCAGGTCTGTGTGTCTGGGCTGATTTCTCACTGGGAAACAGCACACTACATCACTTAACCTTGAAAACTGAACTCAACACTTTATTTAATGGTATTAAGACCTCGTAAGTCACAGAGTCTATGTAGTAAAGTTTAACACCTTTCAGATCTCAGGACCTTCAAGCTCCCTGGAAAAGAGCCTCAGGAGGGTGTGGTAGGAATGAAAACTAGACTGTCTCTACGGACCATGACTGAAAACCACCGGACGTTTCCATACAAGCCGTCTTGCCCATCGGCATCATGGGAGACGTGCTGTTTGACTCACCTCCTGGGACGCTTCTGCTTATTCTTTGTGCGGCTTTTTCTGGTGGGTTTGGGCAGGATTCTCCTCTGAAAGACAAGAAGGATCAGTTACTCCTTTAGTTAACAGGTATCCCACTAAAACTGATGATCTGTCAAGACAACTACCTGGCCAAGAAACCAGCAAACATTCAAGTTTGAAACAAGTATTACCAACTCAGTCCTAGAACAGCCTCAGATATCAGCTTCAGGCTGTCAAACCTAACCTGCCTCAACCAGCTGATAACTGAGTCTGGTTTCAGAGGAGTTTGTGTCCCATGATGCTCTAGATCAGCGGTGGGGAACCATGAGGCGTGGGAGGCTGGGAGTCTGCAGGTTTTCACTCCTGCCGAACACGACACCGGCTGATTTCACTGGCTAGCACCTTCAAGCTAGTCGGGCTAGCCAGTGAAATCAGTCGGTGTCGTGTTCGGTTGGAGTGAAGACCTGCAGACGCTCATCCCTCCACGGCTCATGGTGACCCACCTCTGGTCTAAAGGCTTCCTGAGGCTGTGAGGAAACACTGAACACTCGTCAGGTTTTGGAATGAAAATGATCGAATTCACACATCTAATATCTGGACAACATATTGACAGCTTCATAACAATCTACTAGCCTTCACAAAGCCACATCGGTCGACCCCCCTTATCTAGTGTGCACTGCATGGTTTAGCTCCCCAGTAACGGCCCAAAGGACTCTGGGAAGATGTAGGAATATGCAGGACGCCCGTCCTCGCCAGCCGACAGCCGGGGACAGAGCTTCATCTCCAACGTTGTGGAACGGGATTGTACGTCACAGCAGAGCTACGCTCCCATACGCCACCAGGACAGAGCCATGAGAGCAGACTCACTGGATGTCCACGTTGGGGTCTGATAAAGCATCAAGTCTAACAAGCACACAGAAGAAGCTACTAATGACGGTCTCCATCTGTTCAGGGTTTGTTCTTCCCATATTGATCAATTCTACATTAAATATATAATCAAGCTGCATCATATCAGTACAAGAACAACCAGACCACTTACAGGTCATAACTAACTATTAGTGAAGTCAGCTGTAGACCTGCAGACTCCTGGTCTCTATGGACCATGAAGAAGAACCTCTACTCTGGACTACAGATGTGTGATGAATCACTCGGCCTCCAGTCACGTTTGAGGAGGATCTGAAACACCTCCCCTCTCAGAAACATGCAACCTCTTCCAATTGGTGTCAAGTGTGTGATTTTAACTTTCCGGTCCACCATCATCATCCTCACCTGTGCAATGAAGACCACGTGCTTGCCGCTGAACTTCTTCTCCAGCTCCCTCACAAGTCGCACCTGAATCTTCTGGAAGGACTTCAGCTGAGGAACAGGAACGAAGATGATGATGGCTTTCCTGTTGCCAGTAACCTCGATTTCCTGAAAGAAAATAAATTCAGTATGACAGATCAAGTCAACACAACATCTGTAGCGCTTCCTTCCTTTATAGTGGCTGGTGAACCTCAGGATACCAGCCACTGTAGAAGAAGACAAACAGTTTATTTTCCTGCTGGTGAGTTCAGGAGCTTTTAGTTTCAGTTGAGCAGGACGTTCCAAACCACCAAACCAAAGAGTTCAATAACACTCAGTCCAGAGAGAGACTACATCACTGACAGACGGAGGCTGTGCACTGCATGGTTTAGCTCCCCAGTAACGGCCCAAAGGACTCTGGGAAGATGTAGGAATATGCAGGACGCCCGTCCTCGCCGGCCGACAGCCGGGGACAGAGCTTCATCTCCAACGTTGTGGAACGGGATTGTACGTCACAGCAGAGCTACGCTCCCATACGCCACCAGGACAGAGCCATGAGAGCAGACTCACTGGATGTCCACGTTGGGGTCTGATAAAGCATCAAGTCTAACAAGCACACAGAAGAAGCTACTAATGACGGTTAGAAGTAGAAACACCCTACCAGACTGACTCATTTTAACACTCCTACCTTTGCTGCAGTGATGTTCAGCTCTCTCAGCTGAGCCTTGAGGTCAGAGTTCATCTCCAGCTCGAGGAGAGCCTGCAGGGAATCAAACACCAATCAGCGATCGCATGGAAGAGATGCAGCATGTAACACATCTAGGACTTCACCATTAAAGATGTGACAAAGGTACATTCTGTTTTAATAGTATTTCTCTACAATACTTCTTGGATCAGCCAATAGTGAGATAAGCTGCTACAATGATGGGCTGGGAGGGGAAACCTGCACTCTGAGGACTCCATGGCCCATGATGGAGAACCGGCGGAGTAGATGGTTTATTTTCTTACCTGGGAGATCCCAGACTCAAACTCGTCTGGCTTTTCGCCATTGGGCTTCACGATTTTGGCGCTGGTACTGAACATGGCCTTTGTCTCTGTACAGGGAAACAGGACAGATGCGTTACACACGAGGACATAATTCCTAGAAGAGCTCCTTCCAAACAGCATGAACGTGCTAAGCTAAAGCAATCTGACACGTTCAGTGCTAGCCTGAAGTAGCTAGAAGGATAACGTTGACGTTACTTGATGGGAAACATGTTTGCTAAAACCGAGTAGTTGAGGATCACTAGAGCCAAAATAAACGTGGCTACTGCTAAAGAATAACGAAAGCACATGAGTTCCCGAGTCAGTAAGCTGCCGGTTAGCCCAAACAGGGAGAACAGGGAGAACTACCTTACATGCAACTTAGCTGGCTAAGGTAGCCTGCTCCCGTCTCTGCTCGGGTTTCAACGGCTAGTAAGCAGTGGCTAGCATGGTACCGAAGGGCTAGTAAGTGGCTCGTATGGTACCGAACCAAGTTACATTTCATAGAAAACGAGTCGTATACTAGACTAAACATATTGAACTGGAGGCAGCGTCCTCCTGCCGCTGTCCTGGCTAGTATCTGAACACACGCATGGGCCCGCTAACATCTCCCTCTCACACAGAATCCACCTCAGCTAGTTTACTACGCTTTATATTGTGATATAAAACGTCCATCCAACGCCACAAATGAGACAATCTAAGGCATCAGTGGCTTAAGATGCATTACGAATGAAAAATAAAGCCACGTAACGGCATTAAGGAAAGTTTAGACATAAAAGAGGCAGCCCTGTGAAAAATGTCACGACCAACCTCTGTCAACGACGGCCAAGGAAGAGGCCGGAACATCGCGAGAGTTGCATTAATCCACGGTGGGAACACATGGGAACATCGCGAGAGTTGGATTGATCCACGTTAGGAAATACATGAATGTCGCGAGAGTTATATTAACCTATTGGGGGCTACGGGAACACCGAAGTGTCGTCCATGTCAATAGTTGTTGTTTCCTTAGCTCAGAATGCAGCATTTTGCGTAATTCAAACAGTGTTTTTATTGTGGACACTTATCTGGACGGATATAGCAGAGGTAGCAGTGTCCTGTTAATAAGACATTTATTTTATAGCGTTCGTAATTTGTCTGTGAGTCAGAGATCTTGCTGGAGTCAAACAAGCTAGCTAGTAGCTAACGTTGCTAGCTCACTGTAAAGTCTGTGTGTATGCAGCACTGTTGGACCTCTAGGTCGCCTAACATTTTCATAATTTCATAGCAAAAACATTGACCAGTCAAACAGAGTGGGATTCTATTGTTTTAAATAAACAACAATGGTAGGCGTTCCTACGTTTCTAATCTGAGGTATGCTGAGGCTGACTGGTCTTTACAGAGTGGTGCGCAGGACAGTCTGCATCGCTGCTGACGACATGGTGAAGGGCAAGTTTTTCTACTCCGTGAGGAAAGGATTCAAACCGGGAGTCTACACAACCTGGTGAGGCTGGTCACGTTTTTATGTCCAAACCTATCCAGTATTTTCCCGGACACTAGAGTCGTTAGCCCTGAGGTGTCCTAAATTATGACTTGCCAGACTCCATTCATTACTCTGTCAGTTTAATACTGCCTTGCTTATTGGTGAAAAGTACATCAACTATAGAACATGACTTAAAATCTTTTGCGAATCACAAGATGGTCTCTTTAATTCGGCATACATCTATGGTTTTCAATTAAAGTTCAGTTTCAGAAATCACACTGAACACCGACCAAGATCAAATCCACCCAAGGAAATAAGGACTGGAAAAAAGTCTGAAATGTGGAAATGGAAAATGTGTATGAACCCTAGTTTAATTTTCCAGAAGCTGCTCAATAGTTTTGTTTTCCCTGTAGGGATGAATGTAAGAGCCAGGTGGACAAGTTTCCATGTGCCAGTTATAAGAAGTTTGCCTCGGAGAAGGACGCCTGGGCGTTCTTCAGAGGAGTCGACCCAGCACCCGTCCCACAGGTGAACAAGGGTAGGCTGGACTGTCACTAATTGGTTTCTGCAATTTTTAATTGTGATGAATGTTTTTCTTTTGAAATAATCCATCCATACGTGGAGCCACAGCTGGATGATGTTTCATCATGAGCCAGCTGTGGTCTCCGCTTAGACATTTCTGATTCTTCTTCCTCTGTCTTCTGACGTCAGAAGCTCCGAGTGGTGAGACGCCGGCCGGTCTGCTTCCTAAACGAGGACCGGAGCCCCTGGAGTACATCCCGATTGGTCGGAAGAGATGTCACTCAGACGTGGAGGCAGAGTCTCGGTCCAAACGAGTCAAACAGTCTGAAGAAGACAGTCGCTCGTCTTCAGAAAACCCTGATGGATTCACATACATGGGTAAGATGATGATACTGGGGGGGTTCAGGTGTATGAGGCCAGCAGCTTCTAAAGGACGAAAGAAATGATTTCCAGTGGATCTCTTAGATCAGTAGATCACCACAGTGCTGCAGACCCGGGTTCCATTCACATTTAGTCTTCTGGATTAAATCCATTAGACGTTGTGAGGTCAGAAACTCTTCTTCTTTCTTTTCAGTGAATCTCTTATTCCAGAGTCCCGGTCCGGCATCCCGGTCCGGGGTCCAGCTAGCATCTAGTCTGGTTTAAACCAGTCTGTCAACATGTTTAATGTCTCTGGTGGTAGTTGACGTTGCAGCACTGAAACTGTTTGGATGTTTGAGCACAATAAAACATCCTGAACATCAGGACTGAACCTCTGGGAAAAGTACTAAGACACGTTACAATGCAGAACAGGGCGAGTGAACATCCTGACCAGGTGAAGCTGTTTGATTCCTGATGGATCCTGATGGATTCCTGATAGATTCCTGATGGATTCCTGATGGATTCACCATGGATTCACCATGGATTCACTTCGGTCATGAAGTGCTGATGGGGCTGAAGGATCGGAGGCGTTGGAGGGTTTGGACTGTGTGAATGAGGTCAAGGTTCTGTGTTTGTGCCTCCAGGCGATGCGGTGGTGGTTTATACTGACGGCTGCTGTTCAGCCAACGGACAGAAGGGCGCCCGAGCCGGCTTCGGGGTGTACTGGGGTCCCAACCACCCGCTGTGAGTTTTTATCACATGAATGAGGCTAACGTGTTTTATATGTCCAGTAAATTCCAATTTTTCTTTCATAATCTGATTATTTTCTCATTCGTTGTAGATCTTTTAAAATGTATTTTCATGCTTTATATATTTTCATATGTTATATATGTTTTTATTTTCTATGAATTTTCTGTGTCTCAGTATGTTCTAGTGCAGGGCTACTCAACTTTACATAGCTCAAGGGCCACACAGCAAGATACAGCTGTGTCAAAGGGCCGCAACGCACATTTTTTGGTCATATAAAACTATTTTGTAGTGTTATTTCAAGCCACATGGATATCAAATGATTAAATGACAATAAGGCTTTATTCATTAAATGTAAAAGTGTTAGATTGCTGTTGCAATAAATCACAAGAATGTTTAATAAAATAAATATAGGCATATTAAATTGAAATCAGGTCTGAGTATATCAAATTACCCCAGATGGATATGTAATTCCAAGTCAATGTGATAGATATCATGGTGACGTGAACGTTTGCCCGTTTTGGTTCTGCTATTGTTCTCTGGCAAAGAAGGCACATTGGTTTGTTATTTACCTCAACAAAAGCGAATTCTTCCTCCCATGCTTTTTGAAATACCCTGTGTTCATCAGAAATGTTACGTTTTGCCGGTTTTGCCATGACTTGAGAGTAGGCGAGGCTAGACTTCCTGCACAGTTGGGGCTTTCACATGATCCATGCAAAGCGTCGGCGTCAACACCAGGTTGAGCGCGACCCCTTCACGTGGTCAGCGCCAGGAGAATTACATTACATTCATTACTTTCACACTGTCGAGTTTTTAAAATGACAGCATTCAGGAAAGAATAGAGTGGAGTTCAATTTCGGACTACAGCCCGCATCAGCCGTAGCTAACCACACCGCCAATGATCATACTAGCAGCCATAGAAGTGAATATAGACTGGCTGCATATACGACCTGTACTAAGCTGTCAACCAGCCTGGTAGTCTCGTCTGTAAACCGACATCATTCCATGCCAGACTTTTTAGTCAGATCTTGGCAATATCAAGACAATATCAAACTGTGATGTGATTGGTTGCGAGTCGCAGAGATCAGCGTCGCGAATGTCAAAGTTGAATATAGTTGAACTTTGAGCGCAGCGCGAGAGGCTCTGCCAGCGTCACAACGCCGAGGGCGCAGCGACGCTTCCCACTAGGAAATGAATGGCAGTATCAGCGCCGAGCGTTTTTGTCGCTGATCATGTTGTTGGTTTATCTTCTTTGTTGATCCCACGATTGCTAAATAAGCACAGTATGCACGATCGCCATCTTGTGGTCATTAAGAATTTAGTTTAGAAATGGTTTGTGTTCATTGAAATGAGAATATTATATTTTTATTGGCAGTTGCTATGACAATAAAAATTCAACCAAGGGCCGCAATAATATTAACCTCTGGCCGCGTGTTGAGTAGCGCGGTTCTAGTGTATAGATGTACCTTGTATAGTCATCCACTTTAAACTGTAGATGGTTTTTAGCTGATCTCTGACCAGATCCCCCCTGGGGTGATTGAAGTCTCATCTAATCTAATCTGAGTAAGAAGCGCCACAGCGGCGTGCGACTGAAACATCAGTAATTTAATGATTCTGTGTTTCTGCACGTTGGCGTTGCAGTAATTTCCTCTTCCTCTGCAAAGTTTTTGACTTTGACAAACAGATCAGGAGTTTGGATTCGGTCCCTGCTGTGTTTGATCTGCATGAAGCCAGGAGGTGTGAGAAGAGATGGAAGGAAGTAGCTGGGGAGGAAATACTTTTTATTACCTCAGGGAAACATGGAAACCAAGCCTGTTCACTCGTAGTACAGAAAGCATCTCCCCTGTCTGGGAGAAACTGAGAGCAAGAAAATCAAAGCTGTCCTTAACCGTAACCGAGGGAAACAGGAAGTAGTGGTGATGGTCGTGAAGCTCAGCAGGCCGAGCCTCCAGACCGCTGGACCGCTAGGGTCGAGCGACTGGACTGAAGCCATCGCCAGTAGAGACGCCCTCCCAATTCTTTTATCAATTTGAAATTACTTTGATCTTTGGACATTTAAAATGGAGCTTAGCACCAAAAACTAAGGGTTTCCTGCAGAAAGCTGATAGATGGCTGCCTCCTCAGAGAACATGACTCTTCTATTTGAGTATATTTTCAGTGAGACCAAGGTGTTGAACTCACGGTTGTGACCAATGAGGAGATTTTATTTTGGGAGCGAGCATCAAATTGTGTGAGGTTACATGTTACAGCTTCAGCTAAAGACAGACCTCAGCAGAGTAACACCTCATTTAGCAAGTCATGCCTTCCTCTCCGTCTGGGATACTTCACCAACCTAGAAGGAAAACGATACTAAGCAAACTAATTCAATGAAGTTTATTTCCTCTTTAATCAAACAGAAATGGCAGATCAATAAGCATGTTACTTCTAAAGGTATTGGTGTTTGTCAGCCATCACCACAGAGCGACGAAGATGAGGTTGATCTCCACCGTGGGAGGAGCCGATGGGTTTTCTCCTCTCCCTCCTTTATTTGATTGGATGAACCTCCTGGCGGTGGCGGTGGCTGATCTGTCTGACTCTGTTTCCTCCAGAAACGTTGCAGAGCGCCTGGAAGGAAGACAAACCAACCAGAGAGCAGAGATCCAGGCAAGCACCTCCAATCAGCTTCACATCACAATCAGAAGACTGGAGAGGAAGCAGTTCACAGACCAAGAAAACCTTTTAATCTTGGTTCAAACTGAGTAGATTTTATTTTTTTTACCCCACAAATACAACTGAAGCGTTTTGTTCTGACATGAGACCAAGTCTGACGAAATGATCGGTTGCAAATGACAACAAAATTAGTAAAGTGTCTTTTTAAGGAGAGTGAAGGAACGAAGTCCTGGCTTGACTAAAGCAGACAGACTGGATCTTCTGAGATTATTATTATTATTATTATTATTAGATTATTATTATTATTATTATTATTATTATTAACTTAACTTTTCTCCAATAATGGATATGTAGGGTTTTGGAAATGAAGTATTTTCTTTTCTGAACATTTTTTAAGTGTTGAAAAAGAAATCCTGTGTGTCACAGCCCATACCAGCAGAAAAAAGGCAGTGATTTTTTATTTTGTTGAGGAGATTCAGTCCTACGACTTCTTCATGCAACACCATCATCAACTCAGAGTATTAATACTAATAATAACATGTTTTTGTGTCTGAGCAGGCCGCCTGCAGAGCCCTGGAGCTGGCCAAAGAGAAGAACATCAACAAGCTGGTTCTCTACACCGACAGCAAGTTCACCATTAACGGTAAGAAGCCGCCCATGGATGCCAACCTGAACCCCCGCAGCACTGAAGCAGGGTCCCATGGAAAACCTGGGAAAGTCACGTCATTCAAAAAATGGAAAAATGTGTTGCTGATCTTTCCCTCCAACCAGTGAAATTATGTTTTTATTCACCAACCAATCAGCCAGAAAGCTTTGAGCTGAACACAATTCCTAAGACCTCCGGCTGTTTCCCGCAGGCGTCACCAGCTGGGTGAAAAACTGGAAGCTGAACGGCTGGAGGCTGAAATCTGGAGGTCAAATCACCAACAAAGAAGACTTTGTGAAGCTGGACCGACTGAATGCAGAGCTGGAGGTGGTTTGGGTAAAGATCAGTTTCTCTTTCTGTTTCACATAGCTGGGTCTAAATATTAAGGAA
Organism: Hoplostethus atlanticus; assembly: GCA_034670405.1. Classification (NCBI taxonomy): domain Eukaryota; kingdom Metazoa; phylum Chordata; class Actinopteri; order Trachichthyiformes; family Trachichthyidae; genus Hoplostethus; species Hoplostethus atlanticus. The sequence goes on along the minus strand of JAXDDX010000129.1, from coordinate 179,384 downwards.
CCTTCACTTCCTTCTTTTTGGTATTTGAGTGTTTTTCCTTAGTAGAAATGTAAGAGAAAAGTAAATTCAACCACAGAAACTCATCTAGACTAGCTATATACCACTAGCTATATACCACTAGCTACACACCACTAGCTACATACCACTAGCTACACACCACTAGCTATATACCACTAGCTATATACCACTAGCTACACACCACTAGCTACATACCACTAGCTACACACCACTAGCTACACACCACTAGCTACACACCACTGGCTATATACCACTGGCTATATACCACTAGCTACATACCACTGGCTACATATATACCACTAGCTACATACCTCTAGCTATATATACCACTGGCTACATACCACTGGCTATATATATACCACTAGCTACATACCTCTAGCTATATATACCACTGGCTATATACCACTAGCTATATACCACTAGCTATATACCACTAGCTATATACCTCTAGCTATATATACCACTGGCTATATACCACTAGCTATATACCACTAGCTATATACCACTAGCTATATATACCACTGGCTACATACCACTGGCTATATATATACCACTAGCTACATACCACTGGCTACATACCACTGGCTATATATATATATATATAGCTACCACTAGCTACATACCACTACATACTACATACCACTAGCTATATATACCACTGGCTACATACCACTGGCTATATATATACCACTAGCTACACACCACTAGCTACACACCACTGGCTATATACCACTGGCTATATACCACTAGCTACATACCACTGGCTACATATATACCACTAGCTACATACCTCTAGCTATATATACCACTGGCTATGTACCACTAGCTATATACCACTAGCTATATATACCACTGGCTACATACCACTGGCTATATATATACCACTAGCTACATACCTCTAGCTATATATACCACTGGCTATATACCACTAGCTATATACCACTAGCTATATACCTCTAGCTATATATACCACTGGCTATATACCACTAGCTATATACCACTAGCTATATACCACTAGCTATATATACCACTGGCTACATACCACTGGCTATATATATACCACTAGCTACATACCTCTAGCTATATATACCACTGGCTATATACCACTAGCTATATATACCACTGGCTATATACCACTAGCTATATATACCACTAGCTACATACCACTGGCTACATACCACTGGCTATATATATATATATATATATATATATATATATAGCTACCACTAGCTACATACCTAGCTACATACCACTACATACTACATACCACTAGCTATATATACCACTGGCTACATACCACTGGCTATATATATACCACTAGCTACATACCTCTAGCTATATATACCACTAGCTATATATACCACTAGCTACATACCACTAGCTACACACCACTAGCTATATATACCACTAGCTACATACCACTAGCTACATACCACTAGCTATATATACCACTAGCTATATATACCACTAGCTATATATACCACTAGCTACATACCACTAGCTATATATACCACTAGCTATATATACCACTAGCTATACCTCATTGTCATTGTTGAGTCCAACTGAGCAAAAACATGGAGGGAAGCGGCCCGGACAGCTCAGTGGGTAGAGTATGAGACTCAGTCTCAGGGTCGTGGGTTCGACCCCCACATAGTGTCAACTATCACCTTTGTAAATCGTTTTAGACAAAAGCATCTGCTAAACGATAAAAGAAAATGACTGTTGTTGCGTCCCTGCCTGTTCGATCTACCGCCGACAGCAGGATGTGGCGCTCAACGCCCTCGCCAGTAATCCAATCTATCTATCTAATAAAATATATATCAATTATATGTGAAATGAAACTACAGTCAGTTAAACACATTTAAGCGGGAAAATACATGTTTTTAAAATATTATTTCTTTAATTCACAAAAGACATTAGCAACACACTTGACCCTTCCTCATCAGCTCGGTCTCTCCATCGCCGGCCTCGCTTGGAGAGTTTACATCTTTGTCCTCATTTATTGATGACGCTATGTATTATGGGAAATTCCCCCTGAAAAGGGATTGCAGACTCGCATGGAAGTTCCCATCAGAGCCCCGAAACACTTGCCTGGTCGACTCTGAGATTCAGCCTCTTTCCTTGTCTCCTCCCCTTCCTTCTTCCTCTCCATCCTTCTCTCTTTACTAATCGTCTCCCTCCTCATCTACTTCCCCTTATCATTCCTCTTCTCCCACCTTGTCCTTCCTCACCTCCTCTGCTTCCTCCTTTTGTCCTTCATCATCTCCCTCCTTGTCTCCTCCCCTTCCTTCCTTCCGCCTGTCTTTAATCCTCGTCTCCTTCCTTTTCCTCCTCGTCTCCTTCCAGCTTCATATCCCAGGTCATGCTGGCTACAGAGGCAACGAGGAGGCCGACCGGCTGTCCAGAGAAGGAGCAGCCAAGACTTTAGATTAGCTAAATGGAGAGGAGTCACAGCTAGCATGGCGACATCATAATGACATCATAATGACATCATACTGACATCATAACTCTTTGTACTTTGCATTCTTGGTGAGCAGCTCATCATATCAGCTGGTTTATGGATTTAATATCCAAATTGATCTCTTGAAAGCTTCTCCTTTATTTCCAGTGATATTTGTGGTGATCAGTGACTCGGTGAGTCTGTATCTTAGTGAGTTCATGTGTTGAGTTATTTTGTTTTGTGTTTCTCTTAATAAAGTTTGATATGTTTTGACTCAAACCTTCATTCTGGTTTGGATTCAGATTGGATGTAAAGCGACAAATTATTCAACCACCTTGACATTTATACTTTTTGTCGTCTTACAGCCTCAATAGAAAGTGGATTCTATTGAGGTTTTTTTTTTTTTTTTACTACTGTGTGTATATATTTTATTTTTTTTTACAAATTGAATAAAAATGAAAAGCTGAAATGTTTTGAGTCAAAGTATTCAACCTCTTTCTGCCACTGGATTTACCAAGGTTACTATCATGAACTAAGATGAAAACTATGTTTAGGTTTTGGGGGAAAAACAAACACAAATAAACAGACAAATAGACAAAAATATTATTTACTTGTAAAACTAAATACAAATGTTTTTGTTTATTGGCGGGGATAAAGAAGGAATTTTGAGGTGAACTTTAAGTTAGTTGAGGATGTATTGAAAAATGATTGTAAATAAATTTGAAGAATTCATGATTTATAGTTTATTACCCAATACCTATTGCAAGCATATACATTATACCTGTTTTGAACTTCTAACAATATTGCTATAAAAAAAATACAATTCTGCCAAAAACACACAAACTAGAACTGAAACTAAATAAACGAAACCTAAGCATCTTAAAAAAAGGAAACCAACATCACTGCTATTGTTTAGTTGTGGGGTGTAATCCTCTCCACCGGCCAGCAGGGGGAGCTGCAGGTTACTAATAGAGATCAGAGAGCGAGTGTGTCTCTGAATCCAAATCCTCCCTCCAATATGCCCCAGAGGGAGCAGTAATCCCTCTCAGCGCCTGTAATGCAGCATAATAACGAACAGAAATTAATTCCCCTATCGCAGAATCTTTCCCGGGGATTACGGCGCCCGGTGTGACCGGTAGTTTGGACCAGTGGTCCCGTTAAGTCCCGAGTTCCTATGCTGTCTGTGGGATTGTACTTGTGTCATTTATTGCTGGAAGTATGCTCCAGCATGGACTGGAACTTATCTGCACCCTGTTTCCCCTGGAGAATTACAAGGGAGGCGGAAAGATTTCATCTCTGCAGCACTTGGAGAGAGCGCTGCAGGCGGAGGGCATCCTGCCGGCCGGTGGACGTCCTGCCATCCGCTAAGCCGCCGTCTAGACAGCCGACAGCAGACCTACGTGTTCCAGAGAAATAACCACGGCTTTGTTTCTGCTGCTGGAAAGAAAAGAGAGAGCGAGAGAAAAGATAGAGACTCCAGTGGCCTTTCGCCTCCTCCTCCCCACCTCCTCCTGCAGTTGCCGGCGTTGGAAACCGGAGGACGGAGGCTAGAAGTGCCTCGCTCCGACCTTGACCGCTGCCTCCCGGCGAGCGTGGGGCATCGCGACCCCGCCCGAGGCAGCCGAGGCTGAGAGATAGCGCCTCTCAGAGGTCAGAGGTCGCTCTGCAGCAGCTTCACCTCCTTGTTGGCTGAGCCTCGTTAGCACTCCTCAGTGCGCACACACACACACACACACACACACATGCCTCCTCAGCAGATGCGCCTTGGCATCCGTCCGTTCGATACCCAGCGCTGCCCTGCTGGAGCCACGCTCTCCCGGTCGGTGATGCTGGAGGGGGGGGGGAGGCTGTTCAGACTGCAAAGTTGATGCAACGCACACAAACAAAGTTAACAAATCAGACGGTAGAAACATCCTCGATATAGTTTGGAGTTTTTAGACGATTAGCGGCTTTGTTTCCTGGTGGAAAACAACCAGAATGTTCTGTAGAGTTGAAGAAGTCTGACTTCACAGCAACATCTGACATCTGGTGAAGCTCCTTGCAGCACTGAGGGGGAATAGAGGAAACTTCATGCATACACTGAATAACCAAACAGAGTAGAAGTCGATCCTACTCTGACTCTCATGTCCATCCAGTATTTCTACTTTTCCTGGAAGACTCCTGATCTTCTCCGAGGCCTTGAGCTTAGTTCCTGGTTGATGATGTATTTGACTCTTTAAGGACTCGCTGTTTTTCACTTCTTCCAAACTCTTCATCTCAGACTGTCTGACTCTCCTGTTACCCGCCTGGACCGGCTCTGCCCACCGAGCTGCACAGGACCACCAAGTTGGACCACACCTCAGGCATGGCCGTCAGTGGTAGCAGCAAGATGACATCCGGTTCTTCCACGTTTTCAGATGTGACTTGAACGCAGTATTAGATCCCAGCACTCCATAACAGAATAACATGGTGATCATGTGATATAGCAAAGTGTGGCGTGTGAACTGGAGTGGTCAGAAACTGTCCTGTAACTGAAAGGTTGCAGGTTCAAACCTCTGTCCTGTCAGCCAACAATCCCCACACTGTTAACAAGAAGGAAGGGTTCTGTATTGAGCCAGAAAAGGTTTCTACTGTAGCAGAACCCTTCATGGTGCTGTAAAGAACCATTTAAGAACGCATGAAATGCTCCGAACCAGCAGGATTAACAGTCCTGGGCTCGTCATTACAGTTCTGTATTGATCTACTGCCCAAAGAACCCTGAAGAACCCTCCTTCTTCTGGGTGTACCAGCGCTCATTGCAAGTCAGTGTGGATAACAGCATCATCTAAATACCTAAAGAGAAACCTGCCGTTAGTTTGCGTGATGTCATTAGTGCACATCTGGTGTCGACGCCGAGCCGAGCCCGCCTCCCCTCCGGTCGCAGAAATTCACTGCAAATTTTCCTCCATCCAATCCGGTGGTGGTGTTTACACGGGGGCATCCTATCTGATGTGGCATCAAGGGGAAGGCTCAGCTCAGCATTGGGGCGGGGGGGGTGGCGGGGGGGGGGGGGTTCGTAATCAAAGCCAGCGGATGGAGCGCCTCCACTGAGCGAAGTGGCATCTCTGAACAGACGTGGCATCTGTTTCCATGACAGCTGTCTGCATCCAGCTCCAAACCCAACTCCCCCGTCTCCTCCGATACCGACGTGACCGCTTCATACGACGGCGGGAGGAAAAAATCAACGGTCCTGTCAGAAATATACACCCAGAAGAAGGAGGGTTCTTCAGGGGTTCGGTGGTTGGGGTAGTGGTTCTCTATAGAAGCTCATGGACTCATAAGAATCCTCTGGTTTGTTGAAGTAGGGTTCTCAACCACGTGGCACCATGACCCAAACCTCCACGGGTTTTCATTCCAACCAATCACGACAGCAGCTCATTTCACCGGTTAGTTGACGTGTTAGGTGTTAAACAGGATCTCCATTTCTGCAAAGGTGATTCAAGATCACGATTTAGGATCTTTACCATAAGAGGACTTTCCATCTGTCCATCATGACACTCAATAGGTCCTTGGTCTTGGAGAGCCGGTTGAGAATATGTCAAGAAAAGACAGAAAAACACTTAAAACACTTAAAATAGAAAAACTGGCAAATCAGGATGAAGAACCCCGCGTGGTGCTGTAAAGGTTCAGCAGATTTGGGACATTTCATGCACCAGAAAGGTCCTATATAGAACCATTTGAGCATGGTGCCATAGAGGACGTTCTTGAAGGTTCTCTACAGCACCATTATGGATGGTGCTGTAGAGAACCTTTCTTAAATCGTTTCTGTACAGCATCATAAGGCGTCCTGCAATTGTACAAGAACCAGTTTCCGGTACTATAAAGAACCTTTTTTTTTAAGAGTCTTCTCTCTCCCGGGAACAACAGCAACACGGTTGTTTTCTCGCCACAACATCTCCTCGTCATCGCCATCCAGTTAATTGGTTTGCGGGTTAACGAGGGTCAGTGTGGCGAAGGCGAGTCTGAGGTAAACAGTACTGAGATGGACGAGTTTCATGTGAACACACCGCGAGAAGAAAGATGAAAGACAGGAGGGGGTTACTTCATCAGCCTCTACCTGTCTCTCTCTCTCTGTATCATATCCTGTCTGTCTCTCTCCAGTCTTCCTCTACCTGTCTCTCTCTCTCTGTATCATATCCTGTCTGTCTCTCTCCAGTCTTCCTCTACCTGTCTCTCTCTCTCTGTATCATATCCTGTCTGTCTCTCCTGTATTCCTCTACCTGTCTCTCTCTCTCTGTATCATATCCTGTCTGTCTCTCCTGTCTTCCTCTACCTGTCTCTCTCTCTCTCTGTATCATATCCTGTCTGTCTCTCTCCAGTCTTCCTCTACCTGTCTCTCTCTCTCTCTGTATCATATCCTGTCTGTCTCTCTCCAGTCTTCCTCTACCTGTCTCTCTCTCTCTCTGTATCATATCCTGTCTGTCTCTCTCCAGTCTTCCTCTACCTGTCTCTCTCTCTCTCTGTATCATATACTGTCTGTCTCTCTCTAGTCTTCCTCTACCTGTCTCTCTCTCTCTGTATCATATACTGTCTGTCTCTCCTGTCTTCCTCTACCTGTCTCTCTCTCTCTCTGTCTCATATCCTGTCTCTCTCCTCTCTTTCTCAATCTCCCTTCTCTTTCTTTCTTCTTTCCCTTCTGGAGGGACTACATCTCCCAGCATGCCTTGGGAGCGCTTGGGGATCCCGCTGGAGGAAGCTGCTGGGGAAAAGCACACTGGTGCCACCAAGACGCTGACCTGGAGAAGAGGCTAGGAGATGGTGGATGGATGAACAGGAACAGAGACCTGCAGGTCCTGAAAACCTCTTAACTCAAGGTCTTAAAAGGTCTCGGATGCAGTTGAAAACATGTAAGTCTTAAATTCAGTTCAGAGGTCTTGGTGCTGTTCAGTCATCATGAAAGCATGAAAATAAAACTCATCATGGAAATACTTTTAACTCACTGAGTACTCACACTGTGTTTCTGACGTGATTCCTAATATGGTATGAAACATTTCAAAATAAAAGACTATAGAGTTTCCTTCAGTATGATGTCTCCAGTAGGACTCATGGACTCAGGACTCACCAGGTAGTAATACTGATCCAAAATGGATGTACAGCGTAGTAGTAGTAGTGGTAGTGGTAGTAGTGGTAGTAGTAGTGAGAGAGAGAGAGGATGAGGTGGTGGCATGGTCCCTTTAAAGGCAGCGTCTGGTTGGCAGGTGTGGCGGGGCCCCGGTTGGCCCCGGTTGGCTCTGGTCGGCCCCGGTAGGCCCTGATCGGCCCGGTGTGCCGTAGTGATGCCAAGGTCGGTGGGTTGCAGCGCTGCAGTGCCATCCATCACCCGCCACGGCTCTAACTATGCAGCAGATTCCTAACCAAGCGTGAGATGTCATTACGCAGATGGGAGCTCCAGGAGAGAGAGGGAGCGAGTGTGTGTGTGTGTGTGTGTGTGAGTGTGTGTGTGTGTGTGTGTGTGTGTGTGTGTGTGTGTGTGTGTGTGAGACTGGGTCGGGGTCTGGGTGTCTCTCTGTGTGTATTTGTCTGTCTAGGTGTGTGTATGTCTGTATCACTGTTTCTATTTGTGTGTGTGTGTATCTATGTGCACAGATACAACACTGCTGCCCTTGAGCAAGGCACCAAACCCCAGTCATGTGTGTGGGGCGATATATGTGTGTGTGTATCTAGTCAGGGGTGTGTGGAAAACTGCATTTCGTTGTTTCATCTAGTCTCCATCTTCGTCTCTCAGCCTCACTGTGGTGTTCCTCACTGTGGTGTTCCTCACTGTAGTGTTCTTCACTGTGGTGTTCTTCACTGTGGTGTTCCTCACTGTGGTGTTCCTCACTGTGGTGTTCCTCACTGTAGTGTTCTTCACTGTGGTGTTCCTCACTGTGGTGTTCTTCACTGTGGTGTTCCTCACTGTAGTGTTCCTCACTGTAGTGTTCTTCGCTGTGGTGTTCCTCACTGTGGTGTTCTTCACTGTGGTGTTCCTCACTGTAGTGTTCCTCACTGTAGTATTCCTCACTGTGGTGTTCCTCACTGTGGTGTTCTTCACTGTGGTGTTCCTCACTGTGGTGTTCCTCACTGTAGTGTTCTTCACTGTGGTGTTCTTCACTGTGGTGTTCCTCACTGTAGTGTTCCTCACTGTAGTATTCCTCACTGTGGTATTCTTCACTGTGGTGTTCCTCACTGTGGTGTTCCTCACTGTAGTGTTCCTCACTGTGGTGTTCCTCACTGTAGTATTCCTCACTGTGGTGTTCCTCACTGTAGTGTTCTTCACTGTGGTGTTCCTCACTGTGGTGTTCTTCACTGTGGTGTTCCTCACTGTAGTGTTCCTCACTGTAGTATTCCTCACTGTGGTGTTCTTCACTGTGGTGTTCCTCACTGTGGTGTTCTTCACTGTAGTGTTCCTCACTGTGGTGTTCCTCACTGTAGTGTTCTTCACTGTAGTGTTCCTCACTGTGGTGTTCCTCACTGTGGTGTTCTTCACTGTGGTGTTCCTCACTGTGGTGTTCCTCACTGTAGTGTTCTTCACTGTGGTGTTCCTCACTGTGGTGTTCTTCACTGTGGTGTTCCTCACTGTAGTGTTCCTCACTGTGGTGTTCTTCACTGTGGTGTTCCTCACTGTGGTGTTCCTCACTGTAGTATTCCTCACTGTGGTGTTCCTCACTGTGGTGTTCTTCACTGTGGTGTTCCTCACTGTGGTGTTCCTCACTGTGGTGTTCCTCACTGTAGTGTTCTTCACTGTGGTGTTCCTTCACTGTGGTGTTCCTCACTGTAGTGTTCCTCACTGTAGTGTTCCTCACTGTGGTATTCCTTCACTGTGGTGTTCCTCACTGTAGTGTTCTTCACTGTGGTGTTCCTCACTGTGGTGTTCTTCACTGTGGTGTTCCTCACTGTAGTGTTCCTCACTGTAGTATTCCTCACTGTGGTGTTCTTCACTGTGGTGTTCCTCACTGTGGTGTTCTTCACTGTAGTGTTCCTCACTGTGGTGTTCCTCACTGTGGTATTCCTCACTGTGGTGTTCCTCACTGTGGTGTTCTTCACTGTGGTGTTCCTCACTGTGGTGTTCTTCACTGTGGTGTTCCTCACTGTAGTGTTCCTCACTGTAGTGTTCTTCACTGTGGTGTTCTTCACTGTGGTGTTATTCACTGTAGTGTTCCTCACTGTAGTGTTCCTCACTGTGGTGTCCCTCACTGCTCATGCTAACTACCCAGTTCTTCTGTTGAAACGTAAAACGCATCACTTCCTGTCTCCAGAGGGTTTCTCCCGGTAAAGACCTACCTGACACCGGGTGTTGAGAGCAGCAGATGGAGAAGCTTCATGATGGTTGAGGTTGATGATGTTGAGGTCCAGAGATCAGAGAGAGGACAGAGATTCAGAGGAACTGTTAGATTATTTCTTTAAATCTTCTTTACACAATTACTCTTCCAAAAGTATCGCTGACATGAAATAAAATTCTGGGCTACTGTTAAAGTAAATGGGCTACCTGTCCATCATCATGAACTCTTGATTTGAAGAGTTTCATACCAAAACAAGATGAGCATCATCTGAAAACAAGATCAATCTGTATGATATGAAGCACAATCCTGTTCTGAGATCTTTGTTTTGGAGTAGTGACGTTTCTAGAGACGAACGTTCTCCTGACCGGGTTCTCCGTTATCTGGATCTTCAGCATCAAACATCACAATCCGTCTTTCACCTCTTCACCAACACGATTCATAAAACCGTTTTAATTGCTGCCTTCAGCTTTTGAACGCGCCCATCCTCCTCATTATGAGAAGAGGTGCATTGTGGGTAGAAACGGCAGGGGTTCGGCAGCCCGCTGTGAGCGCCGATGCTTCAGAAGGCAGGAAAACAAGAGGAGAGACGAGGGGGGAGACAGGAAGGACATGAAGGAAGACAATTTAAAAAGACGAGCCGGTGGGAAAGACGAAAGAGACTCGACCAGGGAGAGAAGAAGAAGAAAGAAGACGACTGGAGGAAATCCAAGGGAACGGAAAAGAGACCAGCTAAGGAGATAGAAAGAGAGGGATGGGATGAAGAGATGGAATCAAACAGGAAGGAGGAGAGAAACGAGGGAAAAGATGAACGTCTCGAAGAAAAAGACTCAGCAAGGGGAGAAAAGAGAGAAGAAGTGAGAAGACGAATGGGACGAAATCCAAGGTGGTTGAAGGAACAAGAGAGAGAAATGATGGAGACAGAAAAAGAGCGATAGAAGAAGAGGAAGAAGAAGTGAGAAGAAAGAAGACGACTGGAGGAAATCCAAAGAGAAAAATAGATATAGAAGAAAGTGGTGGAATGAGAGGGAAGAGGAGGAGAGGAACAAGGAGAAGATGAACGAAAAAATAGATGAAGAAAAGACGAGTGGAGACAAAAAAAGAGGATTCCAGCAATGGAATCAGACAGGAAGGAGGAGAGGAATGAGGGAAAAGACGAACGTAGAGAAGATAGAAAGGTGTGTTGGCAAGGAGAAGGAGGAGGAAGAGGTGAAGGAGGAGGTGAAGGAGGAGGCGAGAGGAGAAGATTTATGTATGAGAAGGGTGAGAGCACCGGAGGTCAAGGTAAAGTGGAGAGGAAACCAGATGAGGCTGGTTTGACATGTTTGACAACCTGTTAACATGTTGAGATAAACACTAGAATATATTTATCATAGTACTGGTACTGTACTGTAGTACTAATACTGTACCGTAGTACTGGTACTGTACTAGAGTACTACTACTACTAGCTGCAGCCTCTCGTCTCCTAGTTGAGATGCTGCTCAGGTCTCTGAGTTCTTCCATCCAGACAGAAGCTGCTTCCTGCATCCTCAAACGTCCTCCGACAGCAGGGAGCCTGAACGCATCTCACCTGTACATTCACCTGTTAAAGCTGCTCTATGTCATCTTCATCTGCTGGATTGCTTTACGGCACCAAACAGGAAGAGGGCGCTGTTCTTCCAGCGCTAATGGAGCTGAAGATAAAGAGTGAAGAGTGACTGAAGCAGAAGAAGGAAGGAAGAAGGCGAAGAGGGAGAACAATAAAATCCAGGGTCAGAGTCGACCCTTGGTAGGGAAGCAACAGGGGCTTATGGGAAACGTAGTCTTAAAGGGGCATTAAGTAATGACTTTTATCAACCTCTATCGGCGACCAAGGAATCACAAAACATACTCGTGTGTGTGTGTGTGTGTGTGTGTGTGTCTGTGTGTGTGAGTGTGTGTGTGTGTGTGATGCACGAGCATCCTCATAAGTATCACCATGTGTGTTGGTGCATATACACACTAATGCATGTCCAAATATAGGAATGTGTGTGTGTGTGTGTGTGTGTGTGTGTGTGTGTGAAGGAGGATCTGAAGTGACAGTAGAAGCTCTCAGCTTCATATCCACACACACACACACACACACACACACACACACACGCTGAGAAACAGACGGTGGATTCCTGTATTTGGCTCGGGCTCAGTAGGGAATCTCCTACTGTGGGCTTCTTCTTCATTCTGGATCTGTCTGTCTACCTGCCTGCCTGTCTGTCTGTCTACCTGCCTGCCTGTCTGTCGGTCTGCCTGCCTGCCTGCCTGCCTGTCTGTCTGTCTGTCTACCTGTCTGTCTGCCTGTCTGTCTGCCTGTCTGTCTACCTGTCTGTCTTTCTGCAGGAGTTGTTTGTTCTTCTTCATTGTACGGTCACCTCAGCAGGAAACTCTGAACAAGGACAGAAACTGGTTTCCCCGTGGTGGTGAGGAGGAGGAGGAGGGGGAGGGGGGAGGAGGGATGAGGAGGAGGAGGGAGGAGGGAGGAGGGAGGAGGGGGGAGGAGGGAGGAGGGAGGAGGGATGAGGAGGAGGAGGGAGGAGGGAGGAGGGAGGAGGAGGGAGGAAGCACAGGTTGGAATGGTTCACACTGCAGCTGAGAGTTTCTCTGATGTGACTCTGATGTTTTCTCGTCTCAGTCTCTCCTCTCACCTCCCATCTGGACCTCATGGATCTGAGCTACATCAGATCTGAGTCATGTGACTTGTATTAAAATGCTCCAATCAGAATTAGTCAGCGTTGCCATGACAACAAGTAAATCTTCCCTCATCATGTTGTTTGAGCAGCGTAAGACAATGAGACCATGATGGACAGAAAGACAGACAGACACCTGATTGGTGTTTGGGGAGACGCCTCGATCCAGTCAGTCAGTCAGTCAACCAGTCAGTCAGTCAGTCAGTCAACCAGTCAGTCAGTCAGTCAGTCAACCAGTCAGTCAGTCAACCAGTCAACCAGTCAGTCAGTCAGTCAGTCAACCAGTCAGTCAGTCAACCAGTCAGTCAGTCAGTCAACCAGTCAGTCAGTCAGTCAGTCAACCAGTCAGTCAGCCAGTCAGTCAGTCAGTCAGTCAGTCAACCAGTCAGTCAGTCAGTTAACCAGTCAGTCAGTCAGTCAACCAGTCAGTCAGTCAGTTAACCAGTCAGTCAGTCAGTTAACCAGTCAACCAGTCAGTCAGTCAACCAATCAGTCAGTCAGTCAGTCAGTCAGTCAACCAGTCAGTCCATCCACAGCAGGGTTGTCTGGAGGTCAGAGGTCACTCTCAGCTCCTCTGTCACCTTGACAACAGCCTGCAGCCGCTATTGATTTAAAACCTGCTCTCTCTCTCTCTCTCCCTCTCCTCTTCTCTGTCTCTCTGTCTGTCTGTCTCTCTGTCTGTCTCTCTGTCTGTCTGTCTGTCTGTCTCTCTGTGTCTCTCTGTGTCTCTCTGTCTGTCTGTCTGTCTGTCTGTCTGTCTGTCTCTCTCAGGCGGTGACGGTGTGTTGAGTGTTACCTGGTGAGTTTTCCATCCGACCTCAACGTCGACCTGCTGACTCAGTCTGCAGCTAAATGCCTCAAAATGTAAAATGTCCATAAACAATACAAACTGAGTACAGACGCTTTAAAAAGCTTTCTTTTTATTTTCTCTTTTTTTGTTAATCAGCCACGATCATTTTAAAATGTATTTTAAAGGGGACATATTTGACTCTTTGGCTCTTTGAAACTGATCCTGGGTCTTTACTAGACGTTTGTGAAGTCTTCTCTAGTGTTTCAGTCTCTCATCTTCTCCATTGTAAAGAAAGAAATGAGAACTGCTCTGATTGGTGGAGGGCAGAGCGCCCATGCTGCTCAAGGTAAACAAACAAGCTTGACGCCGTAATTTACCGTAACCATGGCGGTTGTTTTCCATAACAGGTCCCCTTTAAAACATTGATCATTTTCTTTAAAACATTTTCTAAACTAGGTTCAATTAAAATCCTTCAACCAGGTTCATCTTGAACCTGGTTTTTCTAAACTCTGATTATCAGTAATCCTAGTTGAATCTGTGTTGGGACTCACACCGAGTTAGGAGGTTTTCAGATGACAGCAGCGATGTGATGATTGATGTGATCAGATGATCCGTCTCAACGCAGCGAGACTCATTTTCCTGAGTAAATGTTGAGCTAATTCCTTCTTATTGACTCGGACCTGGTGTGTGTGTCTCGGTGTGTGTGTGTGTGTGTGTGTGTGTGTGTGTGTGTGTGTGTGTGGGTGTGTATCAGCTTGTGTGTGTGTGTGTGTATATCAGGATGTGTGTGTGTGTCTCAGGGTGTGTGTGTGTGTGTGTGTGTGTGTGTGTGTGTGTTGGGTGGGGGGTAGTAGTGGATACACACTAATGTTTGCCCCGTGTGTCGTGACCTTTCGTCTTTCTAGCATTCGGTCGTCTGCTCCTCTGATCAAGTCTTTCACCCTGAAGGACCTGAAGGACCTGAAGGACCTGCAGACTCCCGAAGTGAAAAGGTTGCTAATGGGATGGGATAATTTCACTGGTTTCCAATGCAGATCAACTTCAGACTGTTCTGGAGTCAGTGATCTGCTTTATTTCAACACATCAAACTACATTAGAAACAGATGAAGTGATGTTGGATCATCAGCAGCATCTCACTGAGTGAAACACTTCTAGCTTTTAATGTGAAGATCTTATTTTATTTTGAAGAGCAGAAACAGATTATCATCATTATATTAAGATACCTGTCTGTCTGCCTGCCTGTCTGCCTGCCTGTCTGCCTGCCTGCCTGTCTGCCTGTCTGTCTACCTGTCTGTCTGCCTGTCTGTCTACGTGTCTGTCTACCTTTTTGCATTTAGTCATGACAAAAATCTGCAGCTGTACCTTTAAAATCCACTCTACGTGTGTGTGTGTGTGTGTGTGTGTGTGTGTGTGTGTGTGTGTGTGTGTGTGTGTGTGTGTGTGTGTGTGTGTGTGTGAGAGAGAGAGCGCTGCAGCTCGGCTCAGAGGCCCCGTCACCGCGGGGAACCGCGGTTTGATTGATGGCAGCCGCATTTACGCCATCAGCTTCCATGTGAGGATCCAAAATGGCTGCCTGTTTCCACAGAGACCACAGACGCCCCCCCGCCAGGGTGACAAATACAGAATCTTCCAGAGAGAGAGAGAGAGAGAGAGAGAGAGAGAGACATGGAGGATCCTGAAAGGTCACGGGTTCAAACCCCACAACAAAACTCCTGCCCTGCTGATGCTGATACAGACAGACAGACAATGACAGACAGACAGACAGACAGGTAGACAGACTGACAGACAGGTAAATAGACAGACAGACAGACAGGTAAATAGACAGACTGACAGACAGGTAAATAGACAGACTGACAGACAGACAGGCAGACAGACAGACAGGAAGATTTTACGTTTTTGTCCTTGTACCCGTGGCAGTTCGTGATGTCAAACTGAAGTAATCGATATGAAGAGAAAAGCACAAATTAGTAAAAGAGGAAGATCAAAGGGACTCGGGTAAATCAGTTAAAACCCTTTCCTGTGATTGGCCAGAGTAGATCTTCTGGTGAAACCCGTCAGCCAATCAGAATAAAGGCTTTTAAAATGATTGTTGGAGTGGCTTGGTCGTTATTAACACCACCAGTGATGAAGACGTCCAATCAATGCCTTCCTATTCTGTCCTGCTGGTGGCTTTCAGTGACGATGGCTGACTGTGATGTTAGCATGGTTAGCATGACGCTACGCTAAGAGACCCACCAGATCCTCCTGGATCAGAAACTGAACAGGAACTCAAACGTGTTGAAGCATTGAAGACAAGGTTCAGTTCACTAAGACATGAAGTACTAGTTATCCAGTTAGCAGCTTAGTTAACATGTTAGCCTAGTTGTTGTCTAGCTAGTTAGCTAGCCTGCTAGCTAGCAGCAGAAGAACTTGTTGAATTAGGGGGAGGGGCTGATGATGATGAATTTCAGAAGGTTATCTTAGAAAACGACATCAGTAACTTTTACTTTTACTTAACTAGATTTGTACTTCTACTTGTGGAGGATACTTCCTGTCTCCAGCTCCGGGTACCACAGTTATCTCATGTTATCTCATGTAGTTGGTCACCAGGTCAGTGGATCCCTGAGATCCCTGAGCTTCTCATTGGACGTGGAGAATGAAGTGATTCATCAGCCAGTTTCTTCAGTTCCTCTCTTCCAGCGGCGCGGCCGTGCGAGATAGGAAATGACCTACATAGTGAGGCTTCCCTCGCCTCAGCTGTCTTTTGCATTTCAAGGGGTGATGAATAATTCACCCCCCCTCCCCCCCCGACTCCCAAACCTCCCCATCCAGACTCCATCACAACATGACAGGCCTCAGTAACGTTAGATAACTTAACGAGTGCTGCTTGACAATCAGCGTCTCTGATGGGGGGGTGAGGAGGGGGGAGGAGGGAGGAGGGAGGAGGTGGGGTAACAGCTTTGAGGAGATGTGCATGCCTGGGGCGTCGTACGCCGACGTACCGCCACAGGTGACGCTTTTAGCAGACGCTCTGTAAAACACAACAGCAGAGCAGGAAAAGACTGGGAGAGGAGGAGGAGGAGGAGGAGGAGGAGGAAGAGGACAGCTGAGGCTTCTCCTTGGTATTCTGCACCAGTGTCTGCCATCGATGTTTGCTAGCAGGATACAGTATGGCTAGGAAGAGGAGGAGGAAGAGGAGGAAGGAGGATAGAAGAAGAGGAAGAGAAAAGAGGTGGAAGATCTAGGAGAGGAGGGAGGAGAGGAAGAGGAGAAGAGAATGAAGGAGTGTGAGCAGTGTTATATGTGTGTGTGTAGTTTAGAGTAGAGGGCGTACACACACACACACACACACACACACACACAGAACTCTCTCTACACTGTTATCTGTTGAGTACAGTTGGAGTTCTCCGTTCCTGCTGAAGGGAGTGTGTGTGTGTGTGTGTGTGTGTGTGTGTGTGTGTGTGTGTGTCTACATACCATTTTTGTGCGTTTCTACCATCCAGATGTTTCTTTTACCCATGATGCACTGCTGTTTGAGAGACCTACACTGTGTTTGTATAAGTGTGTGTGTGTTTGTCTCTGTCCGTTTGCATGTCCTTGTTCTCTGTGTGCCTTTGGAAGTGGAGCTGTGTGTGTGTGTGTGTGTGTGTGTGTGTGTGTGTGTGTGTGTGTGTGTTTGGGGTG
>JAXDDX010000129.1:152500-157500 GCA_034670405.1 Hoplostethus atlanticus | reverse complement strand
TGATTTGATTCGTCTTTTAGATTCTGTTCACTTTTGTATCTTTTCTTTTAATCTTTTATCTTTCTCCACTTTGAATCTGTGCACGTTTTTATTTTGATGTGAAGCACATTGGAAATATGCTCTATAAGTGAAGTTTGATTGATTGATTGATTGATTGATTGATTGATAGTGGGCTGGTCCAACCCTGGTGTTACCTCCACCTCGGGGGAGGAGCCAGCAGATGAAACTGTTTCACTTCAATGAAACACTGAAACCACGGTGGTTGTGTTTCCCTTTACCCGTTTTCTCTTTGTTCCTCCGTTTCTTTTCTTCTACCTGGCGTCCATTTTGACTCGTCATGGCGTCACCTGTTGCATTCAGCAGCAAGCTGCACCAACCGATCGCATCATGTTAAACTGATTGATAATGTTTTTGCACAACTACAGGGTGTCACATCTAGGGGATGTTTTACCATCCCAGATGTCCAGATGTCCAGTCCAGGTTTGATACGTGACACAAAAATCAATAGAAACAATTGATCACCCCAAAAAAGTGGATATTGAATTTAAAGGTATTGATTGAGGGCAGATCGTATCGGCTCTGACCTTCTGAAACCGGCGTCACTCCCTGCAGTTCTCTTGCTATCCATCTGAAATGTGTAAGCGCAGCGCCTGACGCCCATGCATGCAGCTGGGGAGCGCTCCGCGGCGGCCATCTTTAAGGTCTTATCTCCCTCCCTTATGCCCCCCCCGGCAGATTCAGCCTTGCTGTAATTGACTTTCTCCCACTGAGCCCGGCTGAAGCCTCGGGCTGCAGAGCTCCACTGTGAGTCTGCTGTCGGCCCGATAAACCCATTACACACACCTACACACCGACACACCTACACACCGTTGACCTGCAGCGGAGTGTGTCGTATAGAGTGTGTGTGTGTGTGTGAGAGTGTGTTTGCATAAGCAGTGTGTTTCTCAGGCTGAATTCATCCAGTGGAGTAGAGATGTGCTGTCGAGGTCTTTACAGGTCCAGATCTAAACCACATGAAAATCTGATTTAGCGTGTTCAGATAGCAGGAGGACATTAGCTCTGGTCCACAGAGGGTTTAAAACCTCTCTGTTCCTGTGTGTGTGTGTGTGTGTGTGTGTGTGTGTGTGGGGGGTAATGCAGGTCAGAGAGGCATTTGGTGACATGAAAAAGAGTCAGTGCATCTCCAATCCACATACAGTAACAGTGTGAGGGATCGACCGATCACCTGTCTGATTGGTGAAGACTTAAACAGGCTTGCCACAACATACAGCAGCACTGAAAGATGACGGGTCACTCTTCTCCTTTAGTGAACCAATCAGGGCCAGGCAGTCTAACAGACTCAGTCCTATCAGGCCAACAGGATGTGACAACGTACCAGAGACTGAGGTTATTTGGTTTCATGGTCTAAATTCTGTTTCAGAGGCTTTTCCATCCTTACAAGAATAACATTCTGAGTGAAACACTGATTACTTCAGCTTTGGGGGAATTTTATGGCATGAAAATATTCAAATGTAAAGAATTTTGGCTATCAGCTTTACCAATCCAACAAAACACTTCAAAACTCAGGAGTCAATCAAACTATAAGAGACTCATTTTGACACTAGGTGAATGTAATCTGATAGGAGACGTTAATACGTCTACGTCCTTCTAATGATAATAAATTCTGTTTATCTTCATCTTTTCCTCCTTTTCACCTCGTTTCTCCTTCTCTCACTTTCTCATACCCACATTCACTCCTATGGGACTCTCTCGCTCTCTCTCTCTCCATCAGAGAGGTGTTGGAAGCAGACAGCCTGATCCTGTCAAGCTAACACCAGGGGACAGAGCAAGCCTAACACACACACACACACACACACACACACACACAGCAAGCCTGCTATTTTTCACCTTCACATCATACAGTTACACACATTCACACCTGGGAGCTTCCCAGTTCAACCCCAGTCTTTACTGGTGGCCACTGGGATCAAAGAGCAAGGGCTTCTCTCTAGACCGACGATCAACAATCATACAGGAGAAATCCATCGGAGGAGAGAGAGAGACCAATTTCTCCACCGACAGGAGATAGACCAGAATGCAATGCAGCCACAAAACCCTCGCTCTGCTATCCCTCTCTCCACCTACACGTAAAACCCACAACTGAAATGCTTTGGTACATTCTGGGAATCCACTTGCAGGAAATCACTAATTGAAATACAGATAGATGAGGCAGGTTAGAGGAACCTGGGTACACCAAAAAAGTAAATTACAACAATACAATAACTCCTTGAATAACTCTGATCTAACAGTGGAAGAGGATCCGAGGGAGTTTTACCTTAAAGAGAAGTTCCTGGTGGACATAGAGGCTTAAAGAGTCCTGATGGACTAGAGCCTTAAAGAGTGCTGATGGACTAGAGCCTTAAAGAGAAGTTCCTTCCTGGTGGACATAGAGCCTTAAAGAGTCCTGGTGGACATAGAGCCTTAAAGAGTCCTGGTGGACATAGAGCCTTAAAGAGAGGTTCCTGGTGGACATAGAGCCTTAAAGAGTCCTGATGGACTAGAGCCTTAAAGAGTCCAGGTGGACATAGAGCCTTAAAGAGAGGTTCCTGGTGGACATAGAGCCTTAAAGAGTCCTGATGGACTAGAGCCTTAAAGAGTTCTGGTGGACATAGAGCCCTAAAGAGTCCTGATGGACATAGTGCCTTAAAGAGAGGTTCCTGATGGACATAGAGCCCTAAAGAGTCCTGATGGACATAGTGCCTTAAAGAGAGGTTCCTGATGGACATAGAGCCTTAAAGAGTCCTGATGGACATAGAGGCTTAAAGAGTCCTGATGGACTAGAGCCTTAAAGAGTCCTGGTGGACATAGAGCCTTAAAGAGAGGTTTCTGGTGGACATAGAGCCTTAAAGAGTCCTGATGGACTAGAGCCTTAAAGAGTCCAGGTGGACATAGAGCCTTAAAGAGAGGTTCCTGGTGGACATAGAGCCTTAAAGAGTCCTGTTCGACTAGAGCCTTAAAGAGTTCTGGTGGACAGAGAGCCCTAAAGAGTCCTGATGGACATAGAGCCTTAAAGAGAGGTTCCTGATGGACATAGAGCCTTAAAGAGTACTGATGGACATAGAGCCCTAAAGAGTCCTGATGGACATAGAGGCTTAAAGAGTCCTGATGGACTAGAGCCTTAAAGAGAGGTTCCTGGTGGAAATAGAGCCTTAAAGAGTCCTGATGGACTAGAGCCTTAAAGAGTCCAGGTGGACAAAGAGCCTTAAAGAGAGGTTCCTGGTGGACATAGAGCCTTAAAGAGTCCTGATGGACTAGAGCCTTAAAGAGTTCTGGTGGACATAGAGCCCTAAAGAGTCCTGGTGGACATAGAGCCTTAAAGAGAGGTTCCTGATGGACATAGAGCCTTAAAGAGTACTGATGGACATAGAGCCCTAAAGAGTCCTGATGGACATAGAGGCTTAAAGAGTCCTGATGGACTAGAGCCTTAAAGAGAGGTTCCTGGTGGACATAGAGCCTTAAAGAGTCCTGATGGACTAGAGCCCTAAAGAATCCTGATGGACATATAGCCTTAAAGAGAGGTTCCTGATAGACATAGAGCCTTAAAGAGTCCTAATGGACATAGAGCCCTAAAGAGTCCTGATGGACATAGAGCCTTAAAGAGAGGTTCCTGATGGACATAGAGCCTTAAAGAGTCCTGATGGACATAGACCCTTAAAGAGAGGTTCCTGTTGGACATAGAGCCCTAAAGAGTCCTGATGGACTTAGAGCCTTAATGAGTCCTGATGGACTAGAGCCTTAAAGAGTCCTGGTGGACATAGAGCCTTAAAGAGAGGTTTCTGGTGGACATAGAGCCTTAAAGAGTCCTGATGGACTAGAGCCTTAAAGAGTCCAGGTGGACATAGAGCCTTAAAGAGTCCTGTTCGACTAGAGCCTTAAAGAGTTCTGGTGGACAGAGAGCCCTAAAGAGTCCTGATGGACATAGAGCCTTAAAGAGAGGTTCCTGATGGACATAGAGCCTTAAAGAGTACTGATGGACATAGAGCCCTAAAGAGTCCTGATGGACATAGAGGCTTAAAGAGTCCTGATGGACTAGAGCCTTAAAGAGAGGTTCCTGGTGGAAATAGAGCCTTAAAGAGTCCTGATGGACTAGAGCCTTAAAGAGTCCAGGTGGACAAAGAGCCTTAAAGAGAGGTTCCTGGTGGACATAGAGCCTTAAAGAGTCCTGATGGACTAGAGCCTTAAAGAGTTCTGGTGGACATAGAGCCCTAAAGAGTCCTGGTGGACATAGAGCCTTAAAGAGAGGTTCCTGATGGACATAGAGCCTTAAAGAGTACTGATGGACATAGAGCCCTAAAGAGTCCTGATGGACATAGAGGCTTAAAGAGTCCTGATGGACTAGAGCCTTAAAGAGAGGTTCCTGGTGGACATAGAGCCTTAAAGAGTCCTGATGGACTAGAGCCCTAAAGAATCCTGATGGACATATAGCCTTAAAGAGAGGTTCCTGATAGACATAGAGCCTTAAAGAGTCCTAATGGACATAGAGCCCTAAAGAGTCCTGATGGACATAGAGCCTTAAAGAGAGGTTCCTGATGGACATAGAGCCTTAAAGAGTCCTGATGGACATAGACCCTTAAAGAGAGGTTCCTGTTGGACATAGAGCCCTAAAGAGTCCTGATGGACTTAGAGCCTTAAAGAGTCCTGATGGACATAGAGCCTTAAAGAGTCCTGATGGACTTAGAGCCTTAAAGAGAGGTTCCTGTTGGACAACTTAACCCATCCATCAAGCCAGTATCTCCTTGGAACATTTGACAGAACTGACTGAAGGTGAAAAAAAGAAGCCAGCGCTGTAGAAAAAGGCTTCTGGTGGGCAAGCAGTGTTTCCACTGGAGGTTGAAACAGCATTTCCTATCAATAGGAGTCAAGTTTTATTAGCAGTCTGGATATCATCTGATCTCTCAGCTCTTTTCTCTGAGGGAAAGACCTTGAACTGAATCACCTGAAAAACCTTTCTGCTCTAAGAA
>JAXDDX010000129.1:105000-147500 GCA_034670405.1 Hoplostethus atlanticus | reverse complement strand
TTATATAGTGTCAGTGGTACCAAATATTCCTATGATCTTTCTATAATATTCCTATAGTGTCCTATAGTGTGTCAGCGGTGCTCAATATAGAGTTTATGGTGACATTGTCTCCTATGGTATCTATAATATCCCCATGGTGTCCCATAGTGTGTCAGTGGTACTCAACATTCCTATGATATTTCTATAATATTCCTATAGTGTCTTATAGTGTGTCACCGGTACTCAAAAGCGAGTTGTTAGTGACCTTATTGCACCTTGTGATATTTTATCCCCATTGGTATCAACTACAATACTCCTAAATATTCCTATAATACTCCTAAATGTTCCTATAATACTCCTATAATATTCCTATAATACTCCTAAATGTTCCTATAATACTCCTATAATATTCCTATAATATTCCTATAATACTCCTATAATATTCCTATAATACTCTTACAATATTCCTATAATATTCCTATAATACTCCTATAATATTCCTATAATATACCTATAATACTCTTACAATATTCCTATAATATTCCTATAATACTCCTAAATGTTCCTATAATATTCCTATTATACTCCTATAATATTCCTATAATATTCCTATAATACTCTTACAATATTCCTATAATATTCCTATAATACTCCTAAATGTTCCTATAATACTCCTATAATATTCCTATAATACTCCTATAATATTCCTATAATACTCCTATTATATTCCTATATAAGGACTTATGTGTCTGTGGAGCACAAGAATGAGTTTTTTGTGACATTATCTCCTATGGTATCTTTATAATATTCCTATAGGGTCTCACAGTGTGTCAGTGGTACTCTATAGTGACCTTATTGTACCTTATGATATTTTGAACCCAAATGGTATCATTATAATAGTCCTATAATATTTCTACAATATGGCTGTAATATCCCGATAGTGTCAGTGGTGTTCAATAGTAACATTATCTTCTATGGTATCTCTATAATAGTCCTATAGGGAATGTGGTACTTCCTATGGTATCTCTATAATAGTCCTATAGGGAATGTGGTACTTCCTATGGTATCTCTATAATAGTCCTATAGGGAATGTGGTACTTCCTATGGTATCACTATAATAGTCCTATATTCTACAATATGGCTCTGCGGTGCTCAGTAGTGAGTTCATAGTGACATTATTCTACTTTATTGTATTTATTAGCTCCTATGTTCTTCCTGTAATATTCCTATAGGAGCTTATAGTACCCTTATCGTACTCTGGTACTCTGCTACTCTGCTACTCTGCTACTCTGATATTTTTTTTATCTCCCATGGTCCCATTGTAGCATTCCTATGATATTCCCACAGGTACTTATATATAGCATGGTTCCTTCCAGAGCATCAGGTTTATTAGAACCAGTGATGTAGTGTAGTGGTAACTAGGACCTGATCATCAGAATCCATCACAACCAGAAACATAGAAATCAATTATATTTATAGAAAAGCACAAGTGTATTCCCTTTGTCCTTAAAAGACCCTTTCATAATATAACTTCCATCCGTTTGATGCTACTTATCGGTTTATGTCAGGGTAAAAGAAGGTGGTAAATTGAGTGTAGGTGGGCTTGGAGGCTTCTGCTGCACAGCTTCTTCTTTATTGTATTTAAGAGTTCATTTCCAAATGGCTTTATATCTATTTCAGAAAAGTTCAGTCAATATCTTTAAAGTCCAGAGGATCCAGTCTGTAAAAGTCAAATCAAGGACTTCATCCCTCCTATCTCTTCTCAGTTTGTCAGAGGAAGTATGGTGGCATTTTAATGACAAAAACTCACAAGAATAAGTGAGAAGTTGCCCACGAGCAGGAGGACTGCCTACGCATGGAAAAGGCACTGGTGGTTTTAATAATAATAATAATGCGTTTTATTTCTATAGCGCTTTTCAAGGTACTCAAAGAGGCTTCGCAGTGAAAGACAAGGTCAAAACAAGAAAGAAATACATGAAATCAAAAGCAGAAAGATAAAATGACTCATAGCAATATAGAAGCAACAATAAGAACCATAAGGCAGAAAATATCAAACAGACACGAACAGAACTAAGAAACCAGAGGAAATGAAATCAGGAAGAAAACTACTGGAGGACATTGTCCTCTCCGGTGAGACCCCGCCCCCTTTCGGTCTAATGTGAAAATGAATAGGGGTGTAAAATAGCCACCTTTAACTACGTCCAACAGTCGAGGGTTCCTCTATTTCTTTATTGATTGAAGTGATTCTGATGGTTTTAAGCAGCAATTAATAAAATAAAAAATCACTAGCCACACTTAGCTTAGCATTCCAGTTAACGCAACAACCGCACTACGTTGAAAGATATCATTTAAAGTTCAGTAATGTGTTAAAATGTGGAATATCTTTTATTATTTCACCATGT
Organism: Hoplostethus atlanticus; assembly: GCA_034670405.1. Taxonomy (NCBI): domain Eukaryota; kingdom Metazoa; phylum Chordata; class Actinopteri; order Trachichthyiformes; family Trachichthyidae; genus Hoplostethus; species Hoplostethus atlanticus. Next base: position 145,119 of record JAXDDX010000129.1, on the reverse strand, counting down.
TTAAATAAAGAACCCAGAAAAAACATGGATCCAGATTGAATCAGGGCTGTAGTCAAGACCATCTTTGTCGAGATCAAGTCAAGCCTGAGACCAGGTCCAGTCTAGTTCGAGTCAAGACCAGGTCTAAAGGGGGTCTTGGTTGTATAGGAGACTGTGACCTCAGTGGTTAATTTGTAAAATAAGAGATGCCGGGGCTCAACTCGCCCCCCCCACCCCCCCGGCGGAGGAAAAAGGGTAAACTTTTCCTACCTCTGTGTCGCCAGCCCAGAAGCCAGCTTGCTATCAGTAGCTAACTAAACGTTGACGTTGTAATATTTTTTTAAGCTTCCAGTCTGTCTGTGTGTGTGTGTGTGTGTGTGTGTGTGTGTGTGTGTGTGTGTGTGTGTGTGTGCGTGCGTGTATCTATTTACATATTAGGCTCTGATTGGCTCGCGGCCTCGCGCACCTACTCTTGTCATGTTCACTGGACGTAACGTTGTTTAATACCAGTTTAAAATACGCGTTGTTGTCGCACTTTAGAGCCCGGGGCTCTGATTCTGAGTAAGACATTCAAAATCGGATTCTTGGCATTTGCCGGGGCTGTGCCCCGGCTAGCCCGGCCCCGGCACAAATTAAGCACTGTGTGACCTGCTCTGTGACTGTGAGATGCTCGGCTTTCCATTGGCGGGGACAGATCTACGGTTACATGCAGCCAATCAGTTTAATTCAGATTCATTATGTGGAGAAAAACATTTTGAAAAAGTCAAGTCAACATCCAATAGTGTCCGAGACCGAGACAAGTCACCGAGACCGGACTCGAGTCATGACTGGTGAGCAGGTTTCATGAAGTGGGTTGAGTTGGGTTGCAGTAGAAAAGTTCAGTCGATGGACGGCTGCTTCGTCATTCTGAACATTATTATTATTAACACAACCTGAAGGAAGGGGCAGCGTTCATCCCCCCACTCAGAGTATCACTAGTCCAGCTCCAGACCAGGACCGAGACCCTGACTCGCAAGAGGGAAGGACCGGAGTGTGAATGAGTTCAGCTTTGGTCAGATGTGGAAAACTGGAATGTTGCTCTGAAAGACTTCCATGGAAGTACTGCTGTATTGGTGTAGTACTCTGTTCGTTTGGTGTAGTACTCCATTGGTTGGGGTAGTACTGCGTTAGTTTGGTGTAGTACTGCGTTGGTTGGAGTAGTACTGCATTGGTTTGGTGTAGTACTGTGTTGCTTTGGTGTAGTACTGCGTTGGTTTGGATGAAAGTAGTACTGTGTTGGTTGGTGTAGTACTGCATTGGTTGGTGTAGTACTGCGTTTAGAAGAGAGCAGATCTGTTCCTGTATTCCTGTAGTAAAATATAATATATTAATACATAAATACTTATTGCTGTTTCTTGTCTTTAGTTTAACTGAAGCTCTAAAACCAAAGTCAACTCACATATCGATCTAAGACTCCAGCTGTCAGATATCATGAGTTATGAGTTATTATCAATGAATCAACACGGTCAGGATGAACCGTCTTGTAAACTCAACTCTTGGTGGAGGTCACCCGGCGGTCTGAACCAACCCTTCACCCTCAGGTTGATATCATTAGTACACTACGTTCATCACAATATTAACAATATGGACTTGATTAGCTACAGCAGGAGTGAGTTCATTTCCAAAACTCTATTTATCCATTTTGGATATAAATCATTACCTGCAGTTCATTATTTAATCTCTGTGATCTCTGAGGATCCAGTGTGTTAATCAACGGAGGTCTTCAGCTCCCTGCTCTCCGTCACGTGGCGTAACGCTGTCAACCCTCTCTGAGAGGAGGTGACGCTTCTGGAGTCGAGAAGGAAACTCAGAGAACAAGATGGGGATAGCAGTAAGAAGAAGAAGAAGAAGAAGGAAAGTGATTGGTTCACGCCTGCCAGCTGCCAGACAGACAGACAGACACTCTGTCAACCAACAGACAACACATGGCAACACATACGTACACTGCCCAGCGATTTCATCTGCTGCTGTTTCTGCAAAACAAGAGAAACGTTCTGCCAGTGAGGTGAGAAAATTCCTCCTGTTTCCTGTGAAAATCAGCTTGTTTTGAGGCCTTGAGTCAGCTGACATGATGCTGATACTAGTGAGGTGATCTGCCTGATTGAGGTGTCTCTTCATAGAGAACATGTTGGAAACGCTGCTGCTGCATTGGAGACATGAGGAAGAACCTCAACGCTTTGAAGACTTTGACACTTGGTTCAAGATTTGAGTGTCTTGTTAAGGTAGATGGTAGATGGTAGATGTCTTCCTCTCAGCGCCGTGGAAAAGTTACTTTTCATTAAGAATAGTTCAGTAAAGACAATAAAAAGAGTTCAGTAGGGAGCTGGTTCTATTAGCTGGTTCTATCAGCTGGTTCTATTAGCTGGTTCTATCAGTTGGTTCTATTAGCTGGTTCTATAAGATCTGGTTCTATCAGAGTTGGTTCCATTAGATCTGATCTTAGTGAGAGAGAGAGAGAGCGAGAGAGAGAGACAGACAGGCAGAGGAGAGAGACAGACAGACAGACAGACAGACAGAGGAGAGCTGGTAGACAGAAGGTCATTACTTTAGAGGCTACTGAGAACATTAGAGAGCTGGAAGTCTCTGCAGTGGTAATCTGTCTGTCTGTCTGTCTGTCTGTCTGTCTGCCTGTCTGTCTACCTGTCTGTCTATCTCAACCTCACTAGCCATTTTCCCACCTTTTGAATCCACATTTGATTTTGTAGTTTCTATTTTATCTGGTCAGCTAACCATCACTGTCTTGTTGTTAACACATCTGGTTAACACACTAGCTAACGTATCTAGTAGAAGCTAGCATTAGCAGTGGCTAGTAGTCCCATGTTAACAGTAACTAAACTAGCCTGCTGGCTAGTTAGCTAGCTAACGTATCTAGTAGAAGCTAGCATTAGCAGTGTCTAGTAGTCCCATGTTAACAGTAACTAAACTAGCCTGCTGGCTAGTTAGCTAGCTAACCTATCTAGTAGAAGCTAGCGTTAGCAGTGGCTAGTAGTCCCATGTTAACAGTAACTAAACTAGCCTGCTGGCTAGTTAGCTAGCTAACCTATCTAGTAGAAGCTAGCGTTAGCAGTGGCTAGTAGTCCCATGTTAACAGTAACTAAACTAGCCTGCTGGCTAGTTAGCTAGCTAACCTATCTAGCAGAAGCTAGCGTTAGCAGTGGCTAGTAGTCCCATGTTAACAGTAACTAAACTAGCCTGCTGGCTAGTTAGCTAGCTACCAGTTTGTTCAGGTGAACTAGCTGACTCTTCTCCAGCTCCAACTCAGAGTGTTTTGGAGTAGAGACTAGGGCTAAAGACAAGACAGTTTACTGAGTCACAGTAACCTACATTTGGAGACAAATCTACCTGATCACACTGATCACTTTTACTGAGAACGTTACTGGATGATCTACAGACACACCACAACAACCTGGTTCAGATAGTCAACTGGTTCTACTGACACATTACTAACTAACATGGTGGATCAGGTGGATCAGGTGGATCAGGTGGATCAGGTTGGTAGCAGTGATGAAACTGTCCTCGTCTGAACTCCTTGTCCGTCTGTCTGTCAGAAGTGTGTGTTTTATTAAATCAGAGCTTCTGCCAAGACGTCCGTCGATCTGATTATCTCACTCTGATCAATGTAGGACGTGGAAGTCAGACAGTGGCACACACACACACACACACACACACACCCTCCTCTGCCAGGGTAGAGGGAATAAGCTGTCTCCAGGGTATTCAGACTCTATTCTGGAGCTCTGAATGACTCATAGCATATCACCACACACACACACACACACACACATATTCAGTGTATATACAGTATCTATATATATATACTATATATATGCACAGTGAGCAATGCATGCACACACAGGCAGGTACAAACAAATGAACACACACGATCCTTAGTAGTGTTTCATCGTGGACGGAGCAAGTCTTTTGCGCGCGCGCGCGTGTGTGTGTGTGTGTGTGTGTGTGTGTGTGTGTGTGTGTGTGTAATTGCGTATTTTGGATTCGGCCTCATTTATCTGAATGAGAGTCTGAGAGGAGGCTGGTTCCTGTAGAGTTATGATTTATGAAAAAATGCAATATTTCTTCCATTGACTGTCTGTCTGCTGTGACCTCTGACCCTTGACCTCCTTACTTTTGCTTGTAATAGAGTGGTGCAGGAATGAGTCCTAAACCCGGAAGAGAGTTAGCATTTTTCTACTCCCGGTTCCCTCGTCTTGAAGTCAATGGGTTTTTTGAATGTGTTTTTGGTTAGATGCCTAAGATAAGGTCTGTGGTTAACACAAGCTTAAGAGGTTTTCACGTTTTGTTCTACGACATAAAATACGTCAGTAAATACCCCACTCGTGAATTTTGAAGCTTTTACGTGTCTTAAAACAGGCGGTTGCTAACAAGTGGCTAAATGAGACAACAGAGGTTGTCAGGGACATTAAATGCATCACGCCGAACACGGTAACTCATCTACTCACTAGTCCTCCTTTACAGCCTCTAGTTGTGTTTCTACTCGCGCTCTTCCAAACTATTCTAACTCAAACTTTCCAACTTGTAGATTTATCAGTTTATAGTATTTTTAGTGGTGGTGACGTTGAAGTCATGTGACCGTGGTGTAGTTCGGTTATAGCCTAACGTTAGCTTTTTACTTCTGGCGATTGCATTTACGCTTCAAAAACCATAAAGTGGTGTTCATTTGTGAAGATTATCTTGCTGAACAAAACGTGTAAGTATCATAAACTTTTGTTTGCCATAGTGTTTATTTTCTTCTTCTTTTAACTTCCGGGTTGGCTACAAAAATACGTCATCCCTGCACCACTCTATGTTGGTGATAAAGACACACACACACACCTTGTTCTTCCTGGACAGTAAATCCAGCAGGAAGAGGATTCTGTTACTCGTTAGAGATCATTAAAGCGTCATTCTGTCTAGATCGACCCCTAAACCTGTCAATCACAGAGCCCCGCCCCCTGCTCTCCCTTGATAGGAGGAGAGGGAGTAAGTGATGGGAGGGAGGGGCCAGCAACGACCAATAGGACGCTAACGAGGCACGTTTTAATCATCATTTAATCATTTATTTATTCATAATCATTTATTTTTAAATTCCACTTGTTTCCAGAATGTTCTTGAATTCAGAGTCATGTCCATGTCATGTTCAGCACACCTCCACCTGGATCTACCATTCCTGTCTTCCTTCTCATTTCCCTTCACTTCTCTCTCATCATCATCATGACCTCTGACCTTTAGCCTCCTTACTATTGGTTGCTTGTAATGCTGCTGATCTGGGATCTGAAGCTGATTCTGTTGCTGTTACTGCACTAGGACTGTTGGTCCCAGTTCTCCAACTTCTTTTGAAGGCTGAGGACAATACCAGCATTTTGTATTGAAGCTGCTAACAGATATCTTGATGCTTTCCTCCAGAGTTTTAGTCTCATCTCTGAAACATCATTCAGACCATCCTGGGACACGAAAACTCTCCACTGAAACTAATGAAACTCACTGACATCACTGACTTTAAATGAAGAATTAATTTGCAAACACATTATTGAATTTAATTAAAATAAAAGTTTTTCATCTTATTTTCAGTATTAAAATCAGTGAAAAGCGACATTACCTGGTTTTATCTCGTTTGGCACTAGAAGATCACATTCTGAATTATCTCACTCCATTGGTAGAAACGTGTTCCAATGTTTTCCAAAGCAGTTTCAATTTTCTAGAAACAAGCGTCAATATCATGACATCCATTTCTGTATTGGAAACAAGTGGAATTTATCATGAAAAAGATATTATGATATTATCGATATGATACTAATATTATAGATATTATTATGGTAGATATTATTAGAACATTTCAGACTGAATATGAGGCTGAATGATGGAACACCACCTGACGTTCCTCCCAGCCGTCTGGGTGTGAAGGACAAACTGCTTTAAGACGAAACGGATCCTGATCTTGTTGTGAATCATTTATTGATCCAGTTCGTTCGTTAGGTTTGTTGTATTTCACCGTTCATCGTCTGAGTTCAGCTCCAACCAGAACAACTGAGGTCACAGTCTGGTTTCGTGTTCAGGCGTTCTCTGTGATTGGTCAGAAGTTAATTGATGTGGCTAATCACCTGATAAGGCCAATCTCCATGGCAACCAGGAGTGGGTCTGATGTAGTGAAAGGAGTCAGGGTCTTGGTGCACAAAGCCTGCCAGTTGAATTCTTTGATTTAGCTTGTGTCTTCACACCTTAAACAGAAGGCTGTTGGCTGAAAACCTCCTATCTCCAAAGTGTCAGGAGCTAAGATAAAGCAGCCTCGTTTACAGCTTGACCACCGTGAGTTTCTCGAAAGGGTTTGAAGGGTTTTATAAGCCCAAGATTGGTAGAATTTTCTCAACCCATAGAGAACCATGTAAACCTTCAACTGAAGTGAAAATATCAAAATTGGAATTACAAGGTTTTCACATGACAACAGTGATATTGTTGCTGAAGTTCTTCAAGGTGGAATGGCCTCATCACAGTGAGTCTTACAGCGCATACAGCTGCATTACTGCTAATCTGAGAGGAATGGTTTCTCTTCTTTTCAGCCATCAGGAGTTTTGTTTTGTAGTTTCAAAGATTCAAGTTTTATGTTACAACGTCTGAACCAACTGAAACAACAGACTACAGGCAGATTGGAGTTGTAGTTCTAGGCTAGTATGGCTAGTTTGAACTTGGAAGGTCAGCTAGGGTAACTAGCTAAACTGGATACCTTTGGTTAGCAGCAGAGCACTAGGCTTCATAATGTTAGCTAGCTCCTCTCTAAGCTCTTGTCTTTCTCACTGGGCTTCAGTCTAAAATTACTTAGACAGACAAACAGTGTTTTTTTGGCCCCGCCCACTGAGGTTTAACTCAACCAATCAGATTATTTTGTCTCCAGAGCAGCTCCGCCTCTGAGAAATGTCTGTAGAACTAAAACTCCAGTCTGTTGCAGATAAGATGAATTTTGTTGATATGTGAGGGGAAATTGGGTTGGTCACCAGAGGATAGGATACAGATAAGCATTCAATAAAATATACAAATGTTAAAGATAGATCGTCTTCGTGGGGCTAATAAAGAGTTACTGCTGGATAAAAAGAAATTGAAACTCGGTTCTACTACAACCTGAGAGAGAAGAGACTGCATCGACTACATACTGGCGTTCGGGGAGTCGCTGGTTGCAGATGATATCTGGACTGAATGGAATCTGTCCTGACACTATCTGCAGGCTGCAGAAACACAGGCGCTGCTTTCAGACCCAGCACTGCAGAAAATCTCCACCTTAATAAGTCATTTAATTTGGTGCTGAGGCTGAAAATCCTATTAATCTTGAAGCAAATGAGCATTTCTTCCAATGGGGCGAGATAATTCAGCTTGTTTCACTACAGATTTTTATTTTAAAATACACTGCAGAATACATCTGTCTTAACGAGTCGGCTGTCTAATGTATCGTCTGAAAATCCTATTTTCATTCAAACGGGTGAAACAATCTGCCAATGAAGGGATAATTTAACTTCCAGCATTTTATTGAACCAAGTGAGTTTTTATACCAGAGAGAGATCTGCCCTGGAAGCCTTGTTAGAGACAGATACTACAACGTCACTAGAAAACTCCTGAAATAAGAGAAGCTGCATTGGAAACAAGTGAAATGATCTCACCTCACATACACACATATTACTGTACTAGTACTGTACTGTACTGTACTAACCCTAACCCAGGACCTTCCATTGAACACTCCATTCCATTCATTCATCTCCTAACCCTGACCTAAACCTAACACTAACACTAACACTAATACTAATACTAATAGTAATACTAACACTAATACTAACCCTAACCATAAACCAGCCCCTAGTAGAAAGTGAGCACCAGACAAAATATCACTTTGGAGGATTTTCCACATCTTTCTATCCTTGTGAGGACATTTGGTCCTTATATACCTCCTTATATACATCCTTATACATGTACACACACACACACACACACACACATACATACACACACAGCCCTCAGCAGGAATCTCAGGATGAATGAGTCCTGGCAGCTCTGTCTTTGACGGGTCGCTGGTTTGCTCTCGTGCTGCATTCACATTTAGAGGGGGGAAGACGATTCTTCGATTCATCGATAGTGAATCGATTCAGAACCGATTCATCTCTTTCTCCATCATAAAAACTGACAGCCACCCCCCCATGCTTGCTGTCATGTTGATTTCAATCAAGTGGTTCAACCGGTACGCTGATACCAAAACCTGATCTGTTCAAATCCTATTGTATGACTGTACATATTTAATATTTAATCTCAAAGTGTCTGATGGGTTATTTTGCTTAAGTTGTTAAATATGATTCCCAGTGTCAGTGAATAGGAAGCCAAGCAGGGGATGGAGAAGTGATGGGACATTAGCTTCTGACTGAGCTGCTGTATGCCTTCTTGATCTGGCCTTTACAAAACACAGATACAGTACTGTGCAAAAGTTTGCGGCAAACAACTCAGTAAAGCAAAGATTCTTTCAAAAATAATGAAATGAAAAGTTTCTAAATATCTAAAGAGGACCAATAAGACCAAATGTATATAAAACAATCAACAATGGTATTAAGTCTTGCTTTAAGGAACACAGTGTTGGCGTCTGTTACCAGGTCGCTCTGCTGCATTACCGCAAAGTCGCTCCTGACGCTTTGTCCTGCCCTGAATGCATTTCCCCAGTGTCCCCAGTGTCCCCAGTATCTCCAGTATCCCCAGTGTCCCCGTGTCCTCAGTGACCCCAGTATCTCCAGTGCCCCCAGTGTCCCCATGTCCTCAGTGACCCCAGTATCTCCAGTGTCCCCAGTGTCTCCAGTGTCCCCAGTATCTCCAGTGTCCCCAGTATCCCCAGTGTCTCCAGTGTCCCCAGTATCTCCAGTGTCCCCAGTATCCCCAGTGTCCCCAGTGTCCCCAGTATCTCCAGTGTCCCCAGTGTCCTCAGTGTCCCCAGTGTCTCTAGTATCTCCAGTATCCCCAGTGTTCCCAGTGTCCCCAGTATCTCCAGTATCCCCAGTGTCCCCAGTATTTCCAGTATCTCCAGTGTCTGCAGTGTCTGCAGTATCTCCAATGTCCCCAGTGTCCGCAGTGTCCCCAGTATCCCCAGTGCCCCCAGTGTCCTCAGTGACCCCGGTGTCTCCAGTCTCTCCAGTGTCTCCAGTATCCCCAGTGCCCCCAGTGCCCCCAGTGACCCCAGTGTCCTCAGTGACCCCAGTGTCTCCAGTGCCCCAAATGTCCTCAGTGACCCCAATATTTCCAGTGTCCCCAGTGTCTCCAGTATCTCCAGTATCCCCAGTGTCCCCAGTGTCTCCAGTATCCCCAGTGTCTCCAGTATCTCCAGTATCCCCAGTATCTCCAGTAACCCCAGTGTCTCCAGTGTCCCCATTGCCCCCATTGCCCTCAGTGTCCCCAGTATCCCCAGTGTCCCCAGTATCCCCAGTGTCTCCAGTATCCCCAGTGTCTCCAGTGTCTCCAGTATCTCCTGTGTCCCCAGTGCCCTCAGTATCCCCAGTGTCCTCAGTGTCCCCAGTGTCCCCAGTATCTCCAGTATCCCCAGTGTCCCTAGTGCCCCCAGTGTCCTCAGTGACCCCAGTATTTCCAGTGTCCTCAGCATCCCCAGTGTCTCCAGTATCGCCAGTGTCTCCAGTATCTCCAGTATCTCCAGTGCCCCCAGTGTCCCCAGTATCCCTAGTGTCTCCAGTATCTCCAGTATCCCCAGTGTCTCCAGTGTCTCCAGTACCTCCAGTGTCCCCAGTGCCCCCAGTGCCCCAAGTGTCCTCAGTGACCCCAGTATTTCCAGTGTCCCCAGTATCCCCAGTGTCTCCAGTATCTCCAGTATCCCCAGTGTCTCCAGTATCTCCAGTGTCTCCAGTATCTCCAGTGCCCCCAGTGCCCCCAGTGTCCTCAGTATCCCCAGTATCCCCAGTGTCTCCAGTATCTCCAGTGTCTCCAGTATCCCCAGTGCCCCCAGTGCCCCCAGTGTCCTCAGTATTCCCAGTGTCCTCAGTGTCTCCAGTATCTCCAGTATCTCCAGTATCTCCAGTAACCCCAGTGTCTCCAGTGACCCCGGTGACCCCAGTGACCCCAGTGACCCCATGCTGTTGGGTCCGATGGTCTCCACACGCCTCATTGTGATGTCACAGTCCAAATAGTTTTTGTTTGTTGGAGGAAAGTTTGGGTTTTGATAAAAGCCCTTTTATCTTCGCTGAGATGAGAGAAGTTTTCTGCTCTAATAAAACACCGGGCTGCTTTCTGGCTCAGCAGCAAACAAACCAGACCAAACCCCACCTGGCTGTGTGTGTGTGTGTGTGTGTGTGTGTGTGTGTGTGTGTGTGTGTGTGTGTGTGTGTGTGTGTGTGTGTGTGTTGTTTGTGCTCACAGACATCTGTGTGCGTGTTTGTGTGTGCATTTGTGTTTAAACGTGCACATGTGTGTATACTTTGTGTGCATGCACACTCATGTATATGCCTGCATGTGCATGTGCATGTTTGTATGCGCACATCTGTGGCATGCGTGTGTGTGTGTGTGTGTGTGTGTGTGTGTCAGTATACAGGCAGCTCTGCATCATATTCTACCAGACAGGCAGAGTGTTGGTGTGAATACTAAACAGCAGCAACCTCCTGTTCACACTGCCGGTTCACACACACACACACACACACACACACACACACACACACATACACACACACACACACACACACACATAGTTGGGAGTTAAAGCCCAAATATATATTTTTTTCATTTATTTGAGTTACCATCACTTTCGTAACAGCAGAATAAATATTACAACAAAAAAACAAAACATGGAGTTCCAAGACACTAAGAACATATTAAAAACATACATAGACACACAAACACACACACACACACACACAGGCAATTCAAACACACTACAGCTCACACAGTAATAATGTTTCCCAGGTTCTGCTGTGAGTTTCCAGGCAGCTGGAGGAGTTTTCAGCTGAGCTCTTAATAACAGGGAGGAAAGACTGTTTGATGTCCAGTATGTTGGAGCGCGCTCAGTAGAGTCCTCAGATACACCAGCTTCAATATGTTGTGAAACCAGTATGGAGACGGCCGAGGGTCCAGGCAGGACGCCACAATTTACATTTATACTAGCGCTCTCACCCCCGAGCAGCAGCTCCTCAACGAGAGCTGCTCCACTGATGCTTGGGTGTAGTGTTGTGTTGGGGTTGTGTTGGGGTTGTATTGGTATTGCATTGGTATATACATACATATATATATTATGGGGGGCCAAACATGAAATATTTATTGAACTTTAATATGTATACATGGGACTTTGAGTTTGGATCAGGCACTGAGCTGGCCAGCTATTCAGCACCACCGAGAGATCTGAAAGTTAAATGATCTTTTGACAGTAAAGTTAATGGATGAAACTTCAAGGGAAATTTGATATATTGATATGTTGAATTTATTGGCTACTTTGAACATTGAGTTTCAATCAGGTATTGATCCAGCCATCTTTTCAACACCAACAGGTCGGATGCGTATTTGTTGAATAGCTGGCCAGTTCAGTGCCTGATCCAAACTCAAAGTCTGTATATATGTATATATATATAAAAAGATGTATATATATCAAAGTTCATTGTATATATATCAAATATTTCCTGTTTGCCCCCCCCATACCTCCCATATATATACATATATCTACCCGTGGTGCTGTCAGGTGCTTTGGATAAAAGGCTCCACCAAAGGCATGTCATTGGTCATCTGAGGTCATCTGAGGTCATCTGAGGTCATCTGAGGTCTAGTGTTGAAACATTCCTGGTCTGACTTCCACCAAAGTGAAAGGTCTTCCTGTCTTCCTTCCTGTCGTCTTGCAGATCATGACTCTGCAAGACGACTTCTGAAGTTCTGCTTTGGATAAAACCCGACAGCCACGAGACCAGCAGCAGTTTGACCGAGGTGCTGCCACACCGAGCTCTTACCAGGTACAGCTGATCCTGGACCAGGGTTAGACCCATGTATTTAATAACGTAACATTATTACACATGTTAATAAATCATTTCATCTCATCTTCAGTATTAAATCATTTTTTTCTTAGAAGTCAAAAACCTGAAACACGTCAGAACAAGGCAGATCACTGAACTGGCATCAGAAACAAGTGGAGCACTGAAGACTCAATCTAGACTACATGACTTGTTAAATCTGATTTTTTGTGGCATGTCTTCTTACATGTCTGCAAAAGCTTTGGCAGCGTGAGAATAATCTTATCATGCCAATAAAGTTCATTGAAACAAATTGAATTGAGAGAGAGGAAAGATTATTTGGCTCCTTCACTATAAGTTCCATTCTGACGTGTTTTATAAGAATAATGTCAACGATCTTATCTGCTAATAAAGCTTCCTGAATTGAATAGAGAGAGAGAGAGGGAGAGAGAGAGAGAGAGAGAGAGAGAGAGAGAGAGAGAGAGAGAGAGAGAGAGAGAGAGAGAGAGAGAGAGGGAGAGAGAGAGAGAGAGAGAGAGAGAGAGAGAGAGTATTAACTTCTATCTATTTTCCAGATGGAGGTGAATGCGGTTGAGAAACGCCATCGAACACGTTCCAAAGGAGTCCGAGGTACGATGCTGTCTGCCTACATCCTGTCTGTCTCTACATCCTGTCTGTCTACATCCTGTCTGTCTCTACATCCTGTCTGCCTACATCCTGTCTGTCTCTACATCCTGTCTGTCTACATCCTGTCTGTCTACATCCTGTCTGTCTCTACATCCTGTCTGCCTACATCCTGTCTGTCTCTACATCCTGTCTGTCTACATCCTGTCTGTCTACATCCTGTCTGCCTACATCCTGTCTGCCTACATCCTGTCTGTCTCTACATCCTGTCTGCCTACATCCTGTCTGTCTACATCCTGTCTGTCTACATCCTGTCTGTCTCTACATCCTGTCTGCCTACATCCTGTCTGTCTCTACATCCTGTCTGCCTACATCCTGTCTGTCTCTACATCCTGTCTGTCTACATCCTGTCTGTCTACATCCTGTCTGTCTCTACATCCTGTCTGCCTACATCCTGTCTGTCTCTACATCCTGTCTGTCTCTACATCCTGTCTGTCTACATCCTGTCTGTCTCTACATCCTGTCTGCCTACATCCTGTCTGTCTCTACATCCTGTCTGTCTCTACATCCTGTCTGCCTACATCCTGTCTGTCTCTACATCCTGTCTGTCTCTACATCCTGTCTGTCTACATCCTGTCTGTCTCTACATCCTGTCTGCCTACATCCTGTCTGTCTCTACATCCTGTCTGTCTCTACATCCTGTCTGCCTACATCCTGTCTGTCTCTACATCCTGTCTGTCTACATCCTGTCTGTCTCTACATCCTGTCTGCCTACATCCTGTCTGTCTCTACATCCTGTCTGCCTACATCCTGTCTGTCTCTACATCCTGTCTGTCTACATCCTGTCTGTCTACATTTGTGTAAACTGAAATAAATGTGTAGTCAGGATACTGTTAATGTGTTCTGATCAAACAACCACCTGATCCAGGATCAGTCTGTTAGTCAGTAATGTGTCAGTAGAACCAGTTGACTGTCTGAACCAGGTTGTTGTGGTGTGTCTGTAGATCATCCAGTAACGTTCTCAGTAAAAGTGATCAGTGTGATCAGGTAGATTTGTCGAGCTGGAGAAGAGGGGGGGTGCACCTCACCTGAAACCCCTCTATTGCTTTTTGTTCTCATCTTTTTCCTGGTTTCTTAATTGTCTTCTCCCTGCAGCACTTTGAGATCATCTATTAATGAAATGCCTTCTATTAATAGTAATAACAGCAGCATACGCGACCTCCTCCTTAGCGGTTTCCTACGGTAGACCTGCTCACTAGTTTTAAAAAGTATGAAAAAGTGCATCTAGCATCGTTTCCCGAGCGCCGGCCATCAGGAGGGGAGGGATGTGCACAGCGGCAACCTGACTCCAATGTCGACACTGGAGACGAACGATAACGGCAAACTGGAAATGTAATCCAGCTAAATCACATCTAGACACAACCTGCATGCCAGACCTGGATGGTCCTGGAGGGTCCTGGAGGGTCCTGGAGGAGGTTTGGCTGTCTGCAGACCGCTGTGATTAACCCTCATCTGTTCTCATCTCTCGTAGTTCCCGTGGAGGCAGCAGCGCAGGAGTTATTCAGGTGGGTTCTCAGCCGATCCAGACGGTAGAATGACAGTCATTACAGACCCGTTGTCAACCCAGCCTGCTGAACACCACCTCAACGTCCCTCTGTTCACATCCCCCGACTGAGAGCTGCCCAGTACAACCAGCGTTGTCTACTGGTGTTGTAGCACCCGGTCTCCAGACCTGATTGAGTTGTCTTGACTCGGCCTCAGATGACCAAGTCGATCGATCGAGTCGATCAAGTGTCATCAGAATCACCATTATGTTTCTTTTACTGTGGTTGATCCATGAATCCTCTCTGAGGCTCCATCAGCTCCATCAGGAACATGTTCCAGGAGGCTTCCCATTTCAGATGAATATGTCCTCAACATGACAGGACACGTTGAGTTAGCAGCAGGAAAGAGTTGGACCATTCTGCTCAATCATCTAAAATACCTCAAATATGTTGGTTTGTTTTTTGGTTGAAAATATCAGCAGAGAAACTGATGGACATGTTGACTCACTATGACAGCAGACAGACAGAGTCATGGTCTGGACTTGTATTGTTCTGGTCTCGGTCTGGTCTCATTCGGGACTCGATCTTGACTCGGTCTGGACCCGGTCGGGACTCGGTCGGGACTCGGTCGGGACCTGGTCTGGACTCAGTGTGGACTCGGTCTGGACTCGGTCTGGACTCGGTCTGGACTCGGTCGGGACTCGGTCGGGACTCGGTCGGGACTCGGTGTGGACTCGGTCTGGTCTCGGTCTGGTCTCGGTCTGGTCTCGGTCTGGACTCGGTCTGGTCTCAGTCTGGTCTCATTTGGGTCTCGGTCTGGTCTCGGTCGGTCGGCTCGGTAAATGGGTTGAAAATAAAAGAACTACAACCTGTCGACGTAGTAACATCACATTATTACATTGAAAGTTATGATGCTTCATAAGGAACGTGTGAGGAGGATGTAACATGTTTATTACATTGGTCTTCATCAGTAATAACATGTTATAATCACAGGTAACGTAATAATGTGATTTATTACATTAACAGACTTTATTACCTTTTCAGTCCATTTAGACGTTTTATGACCAGACCGCCTCGCTGACCGCTGTCGTCCTGCCAGAGGTCAGAATCAGTCCAACCAACAGGAAACGCTGAGCAGCGCTGCTTCGCTTCACTTGATCTCCTTCAGTAGAACTAAATACTGGTCAGTTCAGCTAGCTCCAGGTCAGCTGTTCACTGTAAACAACCATGTCCTGGAATAACAATAATAATAATAATAACAATAATAATAATTTTAAAAAATAATAACAATAATAATAATTTTTAAAAATAATAACAATAATAATAATAAAAATAATAATAATAATAATATTACGTTATAATATAATAATTGTTTTTTATACTGCCAGTATAATTCAGCACATCTGAGCAGTTCGACCTTCCTCAGTATCATTCCAGTCTTCCTATGGTGGGAATGTCATGCAACACACACACACACACACACACACACACACACACACACACACACACACACACTGAGGTGGCATTGAGATCAATAAGGCCAACAGCATCAATCTCTGCTCCCACGCTGATCTATGAGCCTCCTCACCTTGGCCAAACCACCACTTCCTCCCTCCTCCTCCTCCCTCCCCTCTTCCTCCCACCTCCTCTTCCTTCCTCCTCTCCCCCTCTCCTCCTCCTCCCTCCTCTCCACTGGTTGTAATGTTCTGCTGTCGCTGGGTGAGGACTGCAGTGATTAGGTAGATTGCCATGGATTGGGAGGGTGGGCGGAGCTCCAAGATGTAAGGGTCAAAGGTCGTAAACCCAAGTTCCCTTGAGCAAGGTAGCCCGTCTGTCTGCAGGGCAGAGCAGCATGAAAGATGCAGCAGAGTGACTCTGGAGAGTTGCTGCTGCTGTCTGAATCCCACCGTGACCAGACAGAGATCACTATATCAGATGAGATCAATCAATCAGATCAATGCTGGTATTGTTTGTTTATAGTGATTATACTAATATCTCTAAATTGATTGCTGATGATTTATTGATGGTAAAAAGGTGAAGTGAAAAAAACATTAAAGCTTCATTTTGTCCAAATGGACCCCCTGTCAATCACAGAGCGGGTGAGAAAAATCCGTCCAATGAGAATCAACTGTGTCATCTTCTTTCTGCCTTGATCCAACACATTGACTCTTGTACTGACGGTGTGTTTCCTCCTCAGCTGTCCCACCCCAGGCTGTGACGGCAGCGGTCATGTCAGCGGGAAGTATGCCAGACACCGCAGGTACGAACCCCGGACCGCCTCACTTATATGTATTTTCATTTCGTTGTTGTTGTTATTATTGTTCATCAGGTGCTCAGTCGTGCCTCTACACCGAGGAGTTGTTTTTAACACAAGATCAGACTCATTTCTCCAAGTCACATATCAGCTCATGTTGATCTGATCACAACAGATCTGATCTGAGATAAGAGACATTTAACCTCCTGAACATGAAACCATGATATCAGAGGAAGATCTCAGAGAACTCAACATTTCAGATGAATCACAAAATGGTCCAGAACTGAGATCTTTCCTGAAGACATCAAGGTTTTGTTGTTTAGTGTGTTTATGTAAAATAAGAAACTGTAAGTATAAAACGTTCTTCAACATTTATCAAGGATGAATCAAGGTACTGATGAGGTCTGACAGGAAGAGATCTCCGTTCAGCCCCGCCCACATGGCGCCACGCAGGTTCAAAGCGACACTAGAGGATTATGTTCAGATGCTGTCTGACCCTGAGGTCTGTTAACGCTCTTCCACCTGTGGTAATTCAAGGTTTGGTCAGTTCAGATTCGACCTGCGAGCTGCAATCACTCGCAGCGAAAGCGTCTGATTGCAGCGCCGCGCTACCTGGCCGAGGGTTGATTAAAGATCCTCAGTTGATTGCCGGGGATGATTTGGAGTTTTGTGTTGACTGACGAGGCGACGGAGACCGGAGGAGCTTCACTGATTGTAGAAGGAAAATATCATCTGGTCTTCGGGGACCGTCGAGGAAACCCAGCAAGGGTTTGATGGACGGCGACATGCAGGAAATTTGAAATGTTCACAGTGTGATATTATGGCATGGTAAAATATGAAAACAACATTGGAAACAGTTTTGAACTCATGTCAGGAACATATTTCAGTTCTGATTTCAGCAGAGACTTTATTTTGCTGCTGTATTTCTGTGGGTTTTCATTGTCGGTTCAGGCCGTCGTGCCGCCGTGCCGACATCTAGTCAACGTCTAAATGTTTGCTGGGAACCTTCAGTTGTCTTCCACATATAAATAACAACTATAGATAAATACTCCTTCACAACAATACCAGCTCACTAATTTTACAGATTTTATTGTGAAATTCCCCAGAGAAACCAGACATCGACAGGCTGGTCTTCTCTCTCATGACCTCCTGGCTTCAACCAGCCTGCTCAGCAGCTCAGAAACCGAATCGTCCCAACAATAAATACGCTTACGCCACCAGATCAGCGTCTTCACGGGTCAGCGCCTGCAGCCCGCCGCAGTAAATCCAGCGGTCTGTCACAGAGCTTCAGATAGAAAACCAATCAAACAGACCACAGAGCTGCGGAGGCCCCAGGTCCCACCAAGTCCTCTCACTTGTACTATTTATTCCCCGAGGCGTTGAGATGGATGCCCGTCCGCCCCGTCACCTCATCAACACGTCGTTCTCGAACCGCCGGGCTGCAGGTCGCAATCCAGACAAATGACTCCTGTTTCAGATCTCTGTCGCCCTCAGACAGGATGAATTACCAACAGACGCAAACAGTGTCCCCCTCCGGTCAAGTCACCTGATATTACGCCTCCAAATCTTGTTCTGAATGTGCAGTCCTTCATTCTCGTGTTGAGGCTCAACATCTGATTCTTGTTCTTAAAACAAGTGAGACACATGCTGGTGGGATGAGATGATTCACTTGTTTCCAATGCAGATGAATTGTTATTTTCTTAAAAGTAAAACATTGGGTAACAACAGAAATATCCATTTAAACCATTTGATATAGTATTGACTCTTCAGTAGACAAGAGGAAGGTTGGAACCAATGAAACTGCATTACAACAGAATGCTAGTATTTATCATTTATCATTCTGTGGCTGGTTGTACTGATACTAGTACTGATACTAGTACTGATACCTGTGACAGACATGTGACAAGTATAGCACAACCAGCCAGTGAAGCCAAGTCCATAGGATGAACCATGTGGTCTTAGCATGGACAACCAATCATGAGAGACTTCCTTGTTTCCTTGACTGCAGTGAGGCGACTTTCAGAGAGAGAGCATAGAGAGACTTTGACTTCCTGTGTGACCTGTGACGAGGTCTTCCTCTCTCCAATATATCTGTATACAATATATTTTTATACTTCAACCTGTCAGTGTTTTGTGTGTTATTTCAAGAGTTCTGAGTGCTGACAGGCAATTTTCCACGACACTTGAAAAATTGAATATGAGACTCAACGACTTGATGGACATTCCTGGCAGAGAACCAAGTGAAATTATCTCCCAGTCGGTAGAATATTCCACCAGATTTAAAGACCCAATACAAACTCAAAGCCCTTGTTAAGATATTTGAAGGATGTTCTGAGGGGGCTGGGGGTTGTGGGGGTGCTGAGGCCCCGAGGTAACGGGGAAATAATGAGGAGGGGCAGGGTGGCGAATCACTGGCCAAGCAGACCGTTAATACATGACTGATGGTGCAGTGAGGGGCTCACAGAGGCTCAGGAAAATCCAGCGTCTGACTGGACAGGCAGTCAATCATATGAAAAGTCAAATTCCAAAATAAGAGGAAGAAGTGACACAATACAATGACAACTAAAGGAATGGATGGTCCCAACTGAACTGGAAAGCCTCCAATCAGCAGGTGCTTGAATTAGAGGAGCTGGTGTTGTCGGCCAATCAGAGTCCAGCATTGTGAGTCTTCACATTCATTCAATTTAACTTTTAACTAAACATAATGAAGAACATCATTCTGATCCTGAGTCAGATCTGAAAACTGATATGGGCCCTTTAAGTCCTGCAGACTTTTTAAATGAAATGATTTTAAATGATCAATTAAAGTTGTTTGTTTACTATTTTGGAAATGAAGCACCAAGTCCAACCAACATGACTTGTCTTGGTGACTAGAGTAGAGCAAGACGATGTAAAGGGACAGTGGACAGGATTATTTATTGCATCTGTTGTCTCTGACCTCTGACCTCTGACCTATTGGTTTCTTGTAGCTGAAGTGTCTCAGATAAATGCGGTTACATGAACAGTAAAACGGCGTGTAAATGTATCCGCCGCCAGTCCGTTCCCTCGCATCGCCTCTGCTGGGATGAAGTTTAACCGAAAACCACCCGAGGGAGAAAAGTCGTAACGCAATCCGAACCCAATTTCTCCGCTGTGATTGATTTGGACGGCGGCCTCGTGTGAACCTGGCGGCCAGCCATCTGCGGAGAGACGCTAGTGTCCAAAAACGCCGCTAACGAGATCGGTGGACAGCGCGTTAACGAGATCGGTCCTCTCCGTTAACGAGATCGGTCCTCTCCTGCTGAGGCCTGACGTGGTTAGAGAGAGAGACAGAGAGAGAGAGGTAGAGAGAGGTAGAGAAAGAGAGAGAGAGAGAGAGAGAGAGGCCTTTATCAATGAATGTACAGAAGGAATCCAGTAAACATGAACCCAGTAAACCAGTAGACCAGTAGGACAGTAAACCAGTAGGACAATAGACCAGTAGGACAGTAAACCAGTAAAACAGTAGGACAATAGACCAGTAGGACAGTAGACCAGTAGGACAGTAAAACAGGACAATAGACCAGTAGGACAGTAGACCAGTAAGACAGTAGGACAATAGACCAGTAGGACAGTAGACCAGTAAGACAGTAGGACAATAGACCAGTAGGACAGTAGACCAGTAGGACAGTAAGACAGTAAACCAATAGGACAGTAAGACAGTAGGACAGTAGACCAGTAGGACAGTAAACCAGTAGGACAGTAAAACAGTAAGACAGTAAAACAGTAAGACAGTAAACCAGTAGGACAGTAGACCCGTGGGACAGTAAACCAGTAGGACAGTAAGACAGTAGGACAGTAAACCAGTAAGACAGTAAACCAGTAGGACAGTAAACCAGTAGGACAGTAAACCAGTAAGACAGTAAGACAATAAAACCAGTAGGACAGTAAACCAGTAGACCAGTAGGACAGTAAACCAGTAGGAGAGTAAACCAGTAGGACAGTAAAACAGTAAGACAGTAAACCAGTAGGACAGTAAGACAGTAGGACAGTAAGACAGTAAACCAGTAGGACAGTAGACCAGTAGGACAGTAAACCAGTAGGACAGTAAAACAGCAAGACAGTAAAACAGTAAGACAGTAAACCAGTAGGACAATAGACCCGTAGGACAGTAAACCAGTAGGACAGTAAGACAGTAGGACAGTAAACCAGTAAGACAGTAAACCAGTAGGACAGTAAACCAGTAAGACAGTAAGACAATAAAACCAGTAGACCAGTAGGACAGTAAACCAGTAGACCAGTAGGACAGTAAACCAGTAGGAGAGTAAACCAGTAGGACAGTAAACCAGTAAGACAGTAAACCAGTAGGACAGTAAACCAGTAAGACAATAAAACCAGTAGGACAGTAAACCAGTAGGACAGTAAACCAGTAAGACAGTAAACCAGTAGGACAGTAGGACAATAGACCAGTAGGACAGTAAGACAGTAAACCAGTAGGACAGTAGGACAATAGACCAGTAGGACAATAGACCAGTAGTACAGTAGACCAGTAGGGCAGTAAACCAGTAGGACAGTAAGACAGTAAACCCGTAGGACAGTAGACCCGTAGGACAGCAAACCAGTAGGACAGTAAGACAGTAGAACAGTAAACCAGTAAGACAGTAAACCAGTAGGACAGTAAACCAGTAGGACAGTAAACCAGTAAGACAGTAAGACAATAAAACTAGTAGACCAGTAGGACAGTAAACCAGTAGACCAGTAGGACAGTAAACCAGTAGGAGAGTAAACCAGTAGGACAGTAAACCAGTAAGACAGTAAACCAGTAGGACAGTAAACCAGTAAGACAATAAAACCAGTAGACCAGTAGGACAGTAAACCAGTAAGACAGTAAACCAGTAGGACAGTAGGACAATAGACCAGTAGGACAGTAGGACAATAGACCAGTAGGACAGTAGACCAGTAGGGCAGTAAACCAGTAAACCAGTAGGACAGTAAGACAGTAAACCAGTAGGACAGTAGACCCGTAGGACAGTAAACCAGTAGGACAGTAAACCAGTAAACCAGTAGGACAGTAAGACAGTAAACCAGTAGGAAAGTAGACCAGTAGGACAGTAAACCAGTAAGAGAGTAGGACAGTAAACCAGTAGGACAGTAAGACAGTAAACCAGTAGGACAGTAGACCAGTAGGACAGTAAACCAGTAAACCAGTAGAACAATAGACCAGTAGACCAGACCAGTAGACCAGTAGGACAGTAGACCAGTAGACCAGTAGGACAGTAAGCCAGACCAGACCAGTAGACCAGTAGACCAGTAGGACAGTAAACCAGACCAGTAGACCAGTAAACCAGTAGGACAGTAGACCAGTAGGACAGTAAACCAGACCAGACCAGTAGACCAGTAGACCAGTAGGACAGTAAACCAGACCAGTAGACCAGTAAACCAGTAGGACAGTAGACCAGTAGGACAGTAAACCAGACCAGACCAGTAGACTAGTAGACCAGTAGGACAGTAAACCAGACCAGTAGACCAGTAAACCAGTAGGACAGTAGACCAGTAGGACAGTAAACCAGACCAGTAGACCAGTAGGACAGTAGACCAGTAAACCAGTAGGACAGTAGACCAGTAGACCAGTAGGACAGTAAACCAGACCAGTAAACCAGTAGGACAGTAGACCAGTAGGACAGTAAACCAGACCAGTAGACCAGTAGGACAGTAGACCAGTAAACCAGTAGGACAGTAGACCAGTAGACCAGTAGGACAGTAAACCAGACCAGTAGACCAGTAGGACAGTAAACCAGTAGGACAGTAGACCAGTAGACCAGTAGGACAGTAAACCAGACCAGTAGACCAGTAGACCAGTAGAACCATTCATCTCTTGTTGTTTTGTCGTTTTTCTTGTTGATCTTGTTTTTTTGTTCTTCGTTTTCTTTATATTCTGGTTAGTGTCCTCTCTCCTCCTCTCCTCCTCTCCTCCTCTCCTCTCCTCTCTCCTCTCCTCTCCTCTCTCCTCCTCTCCTCTCCTTTCCTCTCTCCTCCTCTCTCCTCCTCTCCTCTCCTGTCTCCTCCTCTCCTCTCCTCTCCTCTCCTCTCCTCTCCTCTCTCCTCCTCTCCTCTCCTCTCCTCCTCTCCTCTCTCCTCCTCTCCTCTCCTGTCTCCTCCTCTCCTCTCCTTTCCTCTCTCCTCCTCTCTCCTCCTCTCCTCTCTCCTCCTCTGTCCTCCTCTCCTCTCCTGTCTCTTCCTCTCCTCTCCTTTCCTCTCTCCTCCTCTCTCCTCCTCTCCTCTCCTCTCCTCTCTCCTCCTCTCCTCTCCTGTCTCCTCCTCTCCTCTCCTTTCCTCTCTCCTCCTCTCTCCTCCTCTCCTCTCCGTTTTTTTTCTTTTTTTAACTTTTCGTCGTCACGACACTTTACCTCCAACTCCTCCTCCGCTCTGATGACAAAGATGGCCTTTAGTGTGTTTGGCTGTGTGTGTGTGTCCTTGAGCCAAACTGATTCTACCAATGACCATGAGCAACACAACAAACAAACAAACAAACAAACAAATGAAGCAATGAATAAATAAATAAATAAATATCAAAACAAACAGATACATTTATAAATACTTAAATGAATCAAAAAACAAAGATAGAAATAAGGAGGACATTTTTTTTTTTTTAAAGAAACAAACCAATAAATAAAACCAAATATTTAAATACATAGAAAATATCTAATTAAATAAATTAATAAATATATAAACAAATTAATAAATAGAAAATAAGTAGATATATAGATAAATAATTTAAAAAAGAAAGAAAGAAAAAGAAAGATCAATAAGATCAATAAGAATTAGTAAGTAAACAAAATAATGAATACATAAAAAAAGAAAAACTATTTAATAGAATTAATTGATCAATAAATAACCTGTAAATGGACTCAGACCTACTAGATGCATGTTAATGTAGGAGGAGAGAGCTGTAGTGGAATGTAAGAGTGTGTGTGTGTGTGTGTGTGTGTGTGTGTGTGTGTGTGTGTGTGTGCTGCAGGCTGTGATTGGTGGAGCAGGGAATGCTGGCTGGCTCTGCAGTGAATACAGAGAGAGAGAGAGAGAGAGAGGGAGAGAGAGAGTCTGTCAGGTTCAAAATTACTGCTCTCTCTCTCTCTCTCTCTCTGTCTGTCTCTCTCTCTGTATCTGTCTGTGTCTCTTGCTGTCTCTCTCTCTCTCTCTCTCTCTGGAGGGAGGATGTCACCATGGCGACAGCGCTGTGTGGATGCTGCAGTATGAGGACCAGGAGGGATGCAGCCTGTCTCTCATGGCAACCGCTAATATAGGATGTGAGCATCGTGTCGCCCACATAACCCCCCCCCCCCCCAATGCACACACCCCCTCCTGTTGGCGCCAAAGCGTTGCCACGGCAATGAGCATCGGCACGTGGCGATGCTGGGGGCGATGACCACTCCCCCCCCCCCCCAAAACCCCCGCCAAACCCGCTGATCCAATTATCACACAGCAGCTGATTCCTGTCGTCCTGCATCGCTTTGACAGAAAACATAGAAGGTTTGTTACGATTTCAATTATTTTAGAGAAACACCAAAGATCCAGAACCACATAAACCAGAACCACATGAACCAGAACCACATGAACCAGAACCACATAAACCAGAACCAGTTTCTGATGGATGATGCTGATCGATGTTTAATATTGTTAAATAAATTTGACCATTTTCATGCTAAAGAAAATCTAAAACAAATGTTGGAAATTCCATGGATAACCCAGGATACTCCTTCCCATGTCTCTCTCTCTCTCTCTCTCTCTCTCTCTCTCTCTCTCTCTCTCTGTCTCTCTCTCTCTGTCTCTCTCTCTCTCTCTCTCTCTCTCTCTCTCCCTATCTGTCTCCCATGTCTTTTTGTCTGTCTGTCTTTCTCTCCTTTCTTTCTTTCTGTCTCCATGTCTTTTCTATTTCTCCCTCCCTTTTTCTCTTTTTCTATCTCTATTTGCCTCTCTTTTCTTTACTCTCTCTCTCTCTCCCTCTCTCTCTCCCTCGGTCTCTCTCTCCCTCTCTCTCTCCCTCGGTCTCTCTCTCTCTCTCTCTCTCTCTCTCTCTCTATAATTACCGTGCGGTGTCTCTCGCCCTCGTCTGCAGTGTTCCCTCGTTTCAGATCTGCTTTAATTACCGTTGGAATTTTAATTGGTGGGAGACAGCGAGGTGGTCGAGGTCACACACACACACACTCACACACACACACACACACACACACACACACACCTCTCCTCATATGATCCCTCCTCCTCCTCTTCCTACATTATGTCAGGTTGGCAGCTTGCCTGTGTGTGTGTGTGTGTGTGTGTGTGTGTGTGATTTGAGGGGAAGACACTGGAGTGTTAGACGTTGAATGAATGCAAATGAAAATGGATTTAATCACAGCTCTCTATTCTCTTTTGTCTCTCTATTCTCTCTATTCTCTCTCTATTCTCTCTCTATTTTCTCTCTCTATTTTCTCTCTCTATTTTCTCTCTATTCTTTCTCTCTATTCTCTCTCTCTTTTCTCTCTCTATTCTCTCTCTCTCTTTTCTCTCTCTCTCTATTCTCTCTCTCTTTTGTCCCTTTCTCTTTTCTCTCTCTCTTTTCTCTCTCTCTTTTGTCCCTCTCTCTTTTCTCTCTCTCTTTTCTCTCTCTCTTTTGTCCCTTTCTCTTTTCTCTCTCTCTTTTCTCTCTCTCTTTTGTCCCTTTCTCTTTTCTCTCTCTCTTTTCTCTCTCTCTTTTGTCCCTCTCTCTTTTCTCTCTCTCTTTTCTCTCTCTCTTTTGTCCCTTTCTCTTTTCTCTCTCTCTGTCCTCTTCTTTCATTCACAGTAAATTGACAGTGTAACAAAGTGTGGTACATGTTAGTATGTTATGTATGTCTTGGTTTATGTGTCTTATTTGTGTCTAAGGCTATTGAGGTGTGTGTGTGTGTGTATGTGTGTGTGTGTGTGTGTGTGTGTGTGTGTGTGTGTTAGCAGGACGTTTAGTTCTGTCAGTGTTTGATGTGGGTTCCTGGTCTACACAGACAGAGTTTTCACATTTCTAACCTTTATTTAAACAAGATCAAGGTCACGGTCAAGGTCGAGGTCAAGGTCGAGGTCAAGGTTATTTCTACAGCCCTTTATCACAAACAAGCCTCAAACCTAACTAGGTGAAGCTAATAGACAATCAGATTTATGACAATCAATTATCAATGAAATTCTAACAGACCTCCAGACTACGGTAGCAGCAGATTGTTTATTTATCTGAAGAAAAATACAATTTTATCACTCAATTTGTTAAAGGAACATTCCACCCTCACATACTCTCACGCCTTTTTTAGTTTTCATCTAGATAAAGTGTTATAGTAAAGTGTAATTTACTTTTTTGTGTATCCACTTTCCCTCCGCTTGTCTTCTTCAGTTAGTGATTTCCTACGTTACCCATAATGCCTTTCAACAACCCCCAGAGAACTTGCGTCAACTTGTTGTATTCAGATGTTCATTGGACAGAGAGATAGAAAAAGTGAGCCGCTCCTAATGGTGGAATCCATTGTACTCGGAAAAAAACGACCTCCGACACAGAAAAGTGCAATAGAACATTCAGGTCATTCAGGTCGGAATTCCCAGTCGGAAACTCGGACAAGATCCAACTGGTCCGAGTTCTCCGATATGAACACACCTGACGTCACAGCAATATCGCGTCACACACCGTGAACAGGAAACACAATTCACATTGCATCAATTTGTACTTCATATGTTGTTTTTGTTATGAAAACATGTTGAAACAACTTTGTAGTTTACATTTGTAACGTAATTCGGTTGGTTTGAGCTCAACGTTAAGAGAGAGAAGTCTTTACTAGCGTGCGGTACTAGCCTACTAACATTAACGTTACTAGTTCACTGATATGCGGCGTTTCTCTTCACTAATGGCGCTGTAGTAGTTGATGGAGTTCTTTAGATGCTCGTGAAATTCTGAGACTTGCCATACAAACATGAGTTTGCGTCCATGTTTTCCCGAGCAGATGCACTGGAACACATTTACATCGGAAGTCGGGAATACCGACTCGGAAATATCGACTTCCGAGTACAATGGAATGCACCATTACTCAAAGCCCAACCTGACTTGGCTGCATTGCATTCTGGTCTATTGAGGCGACTGCTGCGGTTTTCAACAGTGATAGTGTTTCAGGGGGATGGACTCGTACAGGGCAGTTCAACATTGAAGGTGGTTTCAGTTGGAGAAATAGCATCACCTCCTTCAATTCTCCCTCCAAACAGCAAATAAGCCCTTTCATATGGAAATGGCCTAATTGATTTCCTAAAATCCACATTAAAGCTGTGTATAATTGTACTTGCTGTTTTGGAGCAATTAAAGTGGAATTTTCTGAACAGCTAATGACTATTATGGGATTTGCGTAATTGAGGCCCTGGTTGAATAAGCTTTGGTTTTACATTTTTGGAGGCTGATTTTCCTCAATGTGCTGGGTGGAGCTGGTAGACACAATGGCAGCAGCAATGCTGAACAAGTGAAAATGTTCTGCAGTCTCTTAACATGTGGAGCAGAGCAGGAGGCTTCTCCACCTTTTCATGTTTGACCCCTACAAACAAAGCCATTCCTACTAGTGACCCCACTGACCTCAGACTCTCTTTTAAAACATTTATGTACAGAAAGGTATTTTCTGCTTTTACCATAATAGAGGTTTTACAGTTTTGTCTCAAATCTGCTACCAACCATCTGATCCAGGATCAGTCTGTTAGTTAGTAATGTGTCAGTAGAACCAGTTGACTGTCTGAACCAGGTTGTTGTGGTGTGTCTGTAGATCATCCAGTAACGTTCTCAGTAAAAGTGATCAATGTGATCAGGTAGATTTGTCTCCAAATGTAGGTTACTGTGACTCAGTAAACTGTCTTGTCTTTAGCCCTAGTCTCTACTCCAAAACACTCTGAGTTGGAGCTGGAGAAGAGTCAGCTAGTTAACCTGAACAAACTGGTAGCTAGCTAACTAGCCAGCAGGCTAGTTTAGTTACTGTTAACATGGGACTACTAGCCACTGCTAACGCTAGCTTCTACTAGATACGTTAGCTAGTGTGCTAACCAGATGTGTTAACAACAAGACAGTGATGGTTAGCTGACCAGATACTATGGTTAGCTAGCTAACAAGCTACATGATCTAAACACTAAATCAATCAGATGGATCAGTGATGAAATGATCAGTTCAGTAGAAACAGACAGAAATTAACCATGAAGATTCAATTCTGTTGAGACAGAAACACAATCAGCTGATCAGAGCTGAGGACCAACATGGCCGCCGGGGGGGCGGGGCTACAACACCTGAAAGCCCTCTATTGCTTTTTCTTCTTTTGTTAACTTCTTTTTACCTGAGAAAACATCAGATCTGAGTCACATGGAGGAAAATCTGAATGGGGAATCTTTGAGCTGCAGTGTGAACGGAGCCTAACTGACTAAATGTAAGAATAACGATTTAACTTTCTGTCCTCTGTCCTGTCTCAGTGTCTATGGTTGTCCTCTGGCCAAGAAGAGGAAGGCTCTGGAGAAACAACCCCTGGAACCGGCTCCCAAGAGGAGGCCCTTCCTCACCTCCTCCCCAGACGAGGAGGAGGAGGAGCCCGGGGTCTACCCCGGCTACGAGACTGAGGCCATGGAGATGGGGGAGGAGGGTAAGGAGCAGGGGGAGGTAGAGGGGGAGGTGGAGGAGGAAGAGGAGAGAGAAGCGGAGGAGGAAGAAGATGGGGAGGTGGAGGATGAGGAAGGCTTCTCCGAGGACAACGAGGAGCAGGGCGAGGAGGAGGAAGAGGAAGAGGAGGAGGTGGAGATGGAAAGAGAGCAAGGGGCGGTGGAAGGGAATCGGGTGGCGGAGGGAATGGAGGAGGAAGAGGAAGTGGAGGACGATGATGATGAGGAGGAGGAGGAGGACGAGCAGGAGGATGAAGGAGACGAAGATGACCAAGAGGAGGAGGAGGAAGAGGAAGAGGAGGAGCAGATTCCTGAGCAAGGTGAGTGTGTAGTTTTTCTGTCTGTAGATTTGAAGAGTGAAAAAGTTCAACTGAACAAGCTACTTCTACTTCAGGTAGTGATTTCCTACTTTTCCCAGAATGCCTTTCAACACTTACTTAAAACCCAACCTGTCTTGTGGCTGCATTGCATTCTGGTCTATCTTGGCTACTGCATTGCATTCTGGTCTAGGGTTAGGGTTAGGGTTAGGGTTAGGGTTAGGCTAACCCTATCTTGGCCTCTGATATCAAACTGGAAGCATCTCAACGTGACGTCACGTCGTCTACGATTGGAAGGAGAACAAAACCAGATGGACCAGGAACACAACGAAGATGTTTTTACCACAGTTAAAGAGTTTGGGGGGATTTGTCCTTTGCCTTTTGTCAGATTTAGCTGTTGATGAACTTTTGTCAGTTGTTGAACTTTTTCATACTTTGTTTTTTTCGCTTTTTTTGCTTCATGCACTTTGGAGGAGCTTTGACTGATATGGCCTGATAGGGCTTTCTAATAAACCATCACTGGTAATACAACCCTTCCTCTCCCCCGACACGCAACTAGGTCGACAGGGCTGAATCCCAGGGAGAACGGAGGCGGTGGTAATAGGGCATCTAGTGTTGTCCAATATTAGTTTGTTTGGCCAGTTGGGGTCTAACAGGAGGAGAAGGAGGTGCTGTACTCCTGGTACTCTGGCTGTAAACTCCCAGAGAGAATAGAGGTGGTGGAACAGGATGCTCCTCACCGGTCAGACTATCCCAGAGAGTTAGTATTGAATTGTAGAACTGTCTTGACTGTATATGTACTATAGTTGTTCTAATGTATATAGTACAGTACAGTACAGTACAGTACAGTACAGTAAAGTGACAATAAACTGATTCTGATTCTGATGAGAAAACAGCAGTGAGGGTGAAACCATGTTTATATAACTGGATCATTTATAGTGAATGAAAACTTAATGGGCCCCAGTGTGCCCTAGACCCCAGTGTCCCCTGGGCCCCAGTGTCCCCTAGGCCCCAGTGTCCCCTAGACCCCAGTGTCCCCTGGGCCCCAGTGTCCCCTAGGCCCCAGTGTCCCCTGGGCCCCAGTGTCCCCTAGGCCCCAGTGTCCCCTGGGCCCCAGTGTCCCCTAGGCCCCAGTGTCCCCTAGACCCCAGTGTCCCCTGGCCCCCAGTGTCCCCTGGGCCCCAGTGTCCCCTGGCCCCCAGTGTCCCCTAGACCCCAGTGTCCCCTGGGCCCCAGTGTCCCCTGGGCCCCAGTGTCCCCTGGCCCCCAGTGTCCCCTAGACCCCAGTGTCCCCTGGGCCCCAGTGTCCCCTGGGCCCCAGTGTCCCCTAGACCCCAGTGTCCCCTGGACCCCAGTGTCCCCTGGGCCCCAGTGTCCCCCATCACCTAACAATGATGTGATTATCCCCTTTTAAAATAAAATCTGTGGGTTCAAATTGATAAGACAAAAAAGAAAGACTAGATAAGAATGAGAGGTCAGCAGATCTGCACAGGTAAGTAGAAGATTAATATGATACTTGTATTAATTGAGCCGATATTAGAGTGTTAAGGTGTCCGGTTTGGGTCTACCGGAGGAGAAGGTGGGTGATAGGAGGCGCCAAACCACCGGTAGACCAGATGCTCTCTGCTCTCCCTCCCCTCGATCCCCCCTGTGTCCTCAATCGCTTCTGACAGCGCCTTCACCGATAATCGAGAGAGGAGCTCTGCTGAGTTATTAACTCCCCCCCTCCCCGTTCGCCTCCTCATCTCGGCGGACGTGTCACATGTGCTCTGCCTCGGCTTCTCCTCCTGAGGATATTTATGGCTCCCGAATCGGAGCACCTCGCACACCTCCCTTTCATTTCTCTGCTCTCATTCGCCGTCGCTGTCCCCAAAATCAACAGCGAGGCGTCGCAGCAGAGCTCTGGGTTGTGTGTTTTCTGGGAGTAAACAGAGGATCATCATATGAGAGGAAGAGGGTTCATTAGCATCTGAGTTTGTACGATTTCTGTTTCTTTTTCATCTGCAAGATTTTAATTGTAGAAACGAGTAGATGTATGATCTACAAAATGAATCTATTACAGATTACTATTATTTTGAGACCTATTTATGTAGCTTATTGGGCAAAACCATGTTGCTGATAACTCGCTGAATTAGTGAAGAAGGCTGAAATCATTTGCTCTAATCATTTAGACAAAGCTGCTATTGGGCCAATTATTACAGCAAGGTGTTGGTGCAGGGTCGACTGGGATGCCAGAACTTCCTGTTGATCCTGTTGTGGGTCTAATTTAACATCTGTAATAGCAGGTTACCGTTTGAAGTCCCCAATGACAAACACACCCCTTTTTACTTTAACATGGTATGGTAAGGTATGTTTCTACTGAGACGCTCAACCGAGTTTAATACTGAAATGAAATGGGTTCCAGAAGTAAATCTCCCATAGTGAATATGATTACTCAACGTTTTAACAGTGTCGGGTCGACTCACCATGAGCCGTCAGACTGAGAAACTACTGGATTTGTTCCTGTAGAAGTTTTATTGCTGAGTTCCTTGTGAAATACGACACTACCCACAAGCTTTAGCAAGTTCCCACCAATCAGAGACATCGCCGTTACCATGGAAACGTCACCGTGGTAGCCAGACCAGAGAGAAGTAGCGTTAGCCGCTAGCAGCCTGTAGCGCTGCACCATGGTTTTACTGTCAGACATCTAATCACTATTGGATTATTATATTATTTTATTATTTAGTGTCACTGTTGGAATGAGGAAGGGAATCGATGATGTCACTTGTAATAGAGTGGTACAGGAATGAGTCCTAAACCCCGGAAGGGAGTTAGCATTTTTGCACTTCTGGTTCCCTCGTCTCGAAGTCAATGGGTTGTTTGAATGGGTTTTTGGTTAGATGCCTAAGATAAGGTCTGTGGTTAACACAAGCTTAAGAGGTTTTCACGTTTTGTTATACAACATAAAATACGTCAGTAAATACTCCACTCGTGAATTTTGAAGCTTTTACGTGTCTTAAAACAGGCGGTTGCTAACAAGTGGCTAAATGAGACAACAGAGGTTGCCGGGGACATTAAATGCATCACGCCGAACACGGTAACTCATCTACTCACTAGTCCTCCTTTACAGCCTCTAGTTGTGTTTCTACTCGCACTCTTCCAAACTATTCTAACTCAAACTTTCCAACTTGTAGATTTATCAATTTATACTATTTTTAGTGGTGGTGACGTTGAAGTCATGTGACCGTGGTGTAGTTTGTTAGCCTAACGTTAGCTTTTTACTTCTGGCGATTGCATTTACGCTTCAAAAATCATAAAGTGGTGTTCATTTGTGAAGATTATCTTGCTGAACAAAACGTGTAAGTATCATAAACTTTTGTTTTCCACAGAGTTTATTTTCTGCAATAATCCAAAATCCAATACAAAAATCCCATTGGCTTTTTGTCGAGGGAACCAGGGCGATGCTAACTTCCGGGTTGGCTACAAAAATACGTCACCCCTGCAGCACTCTATGCAGTATGGGAAGAACAGTTTCATTATAAGCTTGTGATTGAACTGGTAGCTGGTTGGTTCGATTCAAAGCTTAAAACTATTTATCGGAATAGTTAGATCACATTCTGTGGACTTACATGTCCAAACACTGTAAAAGCTGAAAGGTTTTTTATTTCTACAGCAGAGAGCCGCTACAAAAACGGTGGACAATCAAAACTCATGCCAATCCACAAGGACAACAACAACAACAACAGCATCGGCACCAGCAACGTCAACGCAGAGGATTACGAGAACTACGACGAGCTGGTCGCCAAGTCGCTGCTGAACCTGGGCAAGATCGCCGAAGACGCCGCCTACCAGGCCATGACCGAGTCCGAGATGAACAGCAACTCGTCCAACAGCGCCGGGGAGGACGACGACGATGACGACGACGAGGACAGCGAGCAGGGCAACAGGAAGGGCAAGCTGAGCGTGGACCTGGACAGCGACGTGGTGAGGGAGACGGTGGACTCTCTGAAGCTGCTGGCGCAAGGCCACGGCACCATGCTGCCCGACGACGGCTACCCAGAAGGCACCATGGTGGATGACAGCCACACCAATGGCCGGCCCAGCACAGGTGCCAGAGGTCAGGCAGAAGAGAGCGAGGAGGAGGTGTGCCTCAGCAGTCTGGAGTGTCTGAGGAATCAGTGCTTCGATTTGGCCCGGAAGCTGAGCGAGTCAGAGCAGTCGGATCGCCCCGGCCTGCCCACACACCATCACCATCACCACCACCTCCAAGCCCTGACGGACCAGCAGGCCTTGCTGCAGCCACATCACCTGACCAGGTACGAGAGATCTGAGGAGCCTTATGAACTTATTTCGATTACGTTCCCATTTTCACATCTCATCTTCGCATTGCCTTAAAGGTGCTGAATGTATCATTTTAACATCATAATGTAATGATAAATCATCACCACGCAAATTTAGAGACATTAGTATAACTACCGTAAGCTAACCAGACCATCACTAGCAGCCTGTCAGCCTCTATCAGCCTCTACCAGCCTCTACTCTGCATTTCACATTGTGGCCACCGGGTCCATTTGGAGGGAAATCTGCTGGATTGCTTTACGGCACCAAACAGGAAGAGGGCGCTGTTCTTCCAGCGCTAACGGAGCTAAAGATAAAGAGTTTCTGGAGACGGCAGATGGAGGAAGGAGAGAAAGGAAGATGGAGAAATCACTTCCAACATGTTGATCCTCTTCAGGAAAGACAAAGATGCCAGGGAGGGGGAGTGGGGACAGGAAGCAACAGGGATTATGGGAAATGTAGTCTTAATGTGGAAAAACACTAGTAACAATACCACTGGTGAGATAGAGGCTACCAGTCGTCTCCACCATGGTCTCATTGGTTTACAGTCATTATACCAAGGTAGCACTAATCTGGCATTGATATATTGACGGTTAAAAATGGTACACACAGCACCTTAATATGTCTTGTTATGGTGAATATTTTTTGCAGTGTGGATGCAGACAGCAGCAGTATTCATCACATCTTAGTTAATGTCCAACCTCCTCTATCTTTTTAGGTGTGTAGGTCCAAAATGGCAAAAAGTTGTAGGAAACCCACACAGTGACAAATGTGGATGTGAGGTTCCCTATGTGAGATGTGAGATCAGCATTGCTGCTCTACACTTTGAAGTGAAATGGACTAATGTCTCACATAGGACATTTCTCATCAAATGATGGTTGGTTAGAGTAGAAAGTAAAGTAGACTAACTCCAGCCCAAAAGGTTTTTAGAATCAATTAGGACCTTTGGAAACCTAGAGTGGACTAACTTCCCATCCTGCTTACCACACAGGTACGAGAGCTGCCAGCAGGGCCAGTCGGAGGAGCCCCGGCCTCTGGAGCGCAGCTACTCTGACATGGTGAACCTGATGAAGCTGGAGGAGCAGCTGAGCCCGGTGTCCAGGGGCTACCCGACCAGCTGCAGCCAGGAAGGGGATGAAGACACCACATCAGTGGCCTCCGACCGCTCAGACGAAGCCTTCGACATGACCAAGGGGAACCTCTCCCTGCTGGAGAAGGCCATCGCCCTGGAGTCTGAGAGGGCGAAGGTCATGAGGGACCGGATGGCCTTGGAGCATACAGCCCGTAGGGACCACCACCACCATCACCGTGGCCACGGCGAGCACAGCCCCCGGCAGAGCAGCGCCGCAGAGGAACGCAAGTCCAAGATGCACCACGATGGGTCGAAGAGGGCGTACTACCTTAAAGGTAGGCGGGAACAACCCACACTGACTCCACGGTCTGCTCACATCTCTGTTTTATGATTGATCTGTTCATATGTTCAGCAGTATGATGTTGATATATAAACCTGCCGACTGATCAGCTTACATCAGAGAAGAGCATCAGAGTCAATCAGCAGTTCACTGACGTCACCCTACAGGATGTTTAACATCAAACTAAGTCTCAAGAGGTGTTTTTCAAATGCGAGTGTCTCGATCCACTTGGTCCTACACTCAGAGATTTTCCATCTGCAAAAGAAAGATTGTTTTATCAAAGCTTTTTCATGCCAAGCCAATTTTACCACATGGTCTTCAAGAGGCAAATTCAGGTCAGGAAGGTGAGACACTTCACTGCTTTATGCTAAAAGCACTTCACTGTGTATTAAGCAGTAAGCTGTATTATCAAGAGAATTCTATTTTAACTCTTTTAATTCTTTTCATCTGCCACAATCCTCTTTTCTTATTTAGAAAGAAGGTATATGTCATGGCTGCAAACACACCAGGGACCGTGCAGGATCAATAGTTGTTGGTCCACAAAGTCACACTGCTATACAGTAAAGATGTTCTACATTTTGAATTCACATCTGATCATGTTTTCATTCCAAATGTTCCACTTTTCACACTTTGTCTTCTCGAACCAGCTTTTAGTCCTTTATTTGAACCAATAACCTGAGACATTTGGCTGACTCCAGATCAGCAAGGTGGAAGATCAACAAGATCAACAACAAGATCAACGGCTGCAACAGCCGGAGGTTATCTCTACCGTAGCGAGAAAACCACGTAACTGTAATTTTGTTTTTCTTACTTGAATAGAAAGTTTCCACGCTCATTTATGGGTCGAGTGAGTTTCATGACCCTTCGTCTCTTGAAGCCTCTTGAAACCCCTTTGTGTAATTTCAAAAATGCATGGGCGTCAATGAGATAATAGCCACTCATCTTCTGCATTCCAGACCAACACGGTTTCTGCAGATGCATGGTTTCCCTCTGACAGTAGCTTATGTTGTTAAAATAGGCCGGCGCAGGAACATCAGACGCCCGGCTTGTCAGGCATGAGTAATGGCAATCTGCACGGCCTGTTAAGAGAGCAAATCTCATCGGCGGGATGCTATCCGCGGCCTATTTTTTTAAATCCACCAGGATACACACCCACCGCCGCCGGGAGGAAGCGCCGCTGTGCAGTTATCAGCCGTGATAGAGCTTCACAACAGACCCAGACACAGCCGGCCTCTCAGACGGCATCATTAGCCCACAGGAAGGCCTTCATTAGCCCCCGGCTGCAGGCGGGGAGGCTGGCTTCATAATGACCACTGACATCCACCAGAAGTCACATGGAGGAAAGATTGTTTTCTACCTTCTTTCATTTTTCAAGGGTTTTGCTGAGCACCTCCTTGCTTCACATCCATAGTTATACCCATTATCACACTGGGAGCTGACCAGTACAACCACAGTCTCTACTGGTTCCACTGGGAGCTGACCAGTACAACCACAGTCACGACCAGTTAGCAGCTCCACAGCATGTGGGAGTGCCTTGCTCAAGGGGGGAGCATTGCTCTTTCACTTTCACTTTCCACCACCCTGTCTTGAAGTTGACACGTTCAAACTATGTTGATAATTCCCATAATGCACGGCTGGCCCTGCTTTATTGGTTGCTATGCCAACTCGCGTGTTACCACGGAGCTCGTTAGCGATCTTTCTAGTTTTCTCCTGCTTTTTATTCTTCTGTACATTCACTACTTTGGAGGAAACGTGTCAGAAGCATGTTGTATAAAAGGCAGAATTCCCTATAGGACGTCTCTGCTGTGATTACGGGGACGTCCATGCCCTGGTGATTTTGCATCGTATCCATAATCACAGTGAAGAGCGTCCTCTGGGGTATTATTGTGATATTATTACGACGTGACCACTCAGCATCAGTCACAGTAGCAGCGCAGCAATGCCACAGCAGAAGCGTGTATTATGGACTGTACAGGAATAAGGATCTTCTGCACTTTGATCTCTGCAATTTACCTTTATTAGACCTTCAGGTAACATGGCACCCAACGGAGAAGCAGCTTCATCATGTGGTCTGAACCTTTTCTTTCAGTCGTCATTCATGAAAGAAATGAGCAACAGTTTTGAAAGCATGTCTGGGTCGTGACCTCTGCTGGGTGGGTTTTCCACAGTGAATAAAGCCGTCCAGCAGGAAGACCTGACAGGCAGTAGTGTTGTCATGAAAGCAGAGTTCTGGCTCCGGAGATAATAGTGAGTTTAATATCTAAGAATTTGAAATTCCAATACCACGGCCAACAAGAAAAACCATCAAGCAACTCTGTAGCAGCTTCTCCACAGGGGGTTGGATGTTGGCTGGGTGTCCGTCCGCCGAAAACGTTCCATATTTGGCTTCTGGCAGCAGTTGGTCAGCCAGTTCAGGTGGACTGACTATTTTATTTCTGAATCTGTTGTTATAAGCTTGTGATTCAACTGGAAGCTGATTGGTTCAAAGCTTAAAACTCTTTATATTGTGATTTTCTGAAACGTCGATGGAGAAAATAAATAGGAAAGAGCCAGAGCCGCTGAAAACGGGGGCGGGACATTTCAGCTCTGTTCCAATCCATGTGCCACCTTGCACATGAGCGCCCTCTAGAGGTGACGCTGGAATTTAAGCTTACACAACACATTAAGTGAAAGTATTGAAAATTCAATCTTCGGCAACAGTTTTGAAGTCGACGGTTATCGTGACAATGTGCAGACAGTCGCCATATAGTGTTTGTGTTCGCTGTAGTCGGTGCTCATACAGCCGGTCGTCCCCGGGGCCCAGTCAGCCTGGTGGAGATGGAGGCGATAGGGAGGCCCAGATATCCAGAGGGGAGAGCTGCTGATAAGCTTTCACACTAGACGTACTCACTCTGTCTTATCTAGCCACCACTGTACATTTTTAATGAAATTTGAAATTGCATTTCTGGCGCACTGGGATTCAACAATTGCAGAGATTTTCCAAGAGTGGAAGTACAGAACATGAACCACCGCGTCAAACCGAAACATCACGCTGAATACGCTTATTGTGCAGTGAAAAGGCTCATTTACACTTATTAGGCCGTTAGCTGATATTCTTATGAGGAGTTCAACAGCAGAATCGGATTCACCAACATAGGAAGGAGGTCAAGGGTCAGAGGTCACAGCAGCCTGACAATAGATGGAACAAATATTCCTGTGACCCTAGAATGATGATGGAGGATAGAGACGTGCTGGGAAAGAAATATGCAAAAGTTTCTATATCTGTCTATATAATGTGAGATCTAAATCAGCCAACTCTTCAGAGTAGAGTCAGACTGATGGTTGTTTACCTGAGGTCTGAATGACGTGGATATTCAACAGCTTCTGTCTCCGTCCTCTCCAGACTCCTCCAGGGGGGAGAAGAAAGAGAGTAAGTGTCCGACGCCCGGCTGCGACGGGACGGGTCATGTGACGGGTCTCTACCCCCACCACCGGAGCCTTTCCGGGTGTCCTCACAAAGACCGGGTCCCACCTGAGAGTAGGTCCCTCCGTCTGCTGTGCTGCACTGCAAAAGACATCCAGCTTAAAAAACACCCCGACAAGTCGTTTCATCTGGCATTGAGTCCTTCGGTGTTATTTCACAGATTTCATGTAGTTTCAGTTCTACAAAACATTTCTTAAGGCAGAAATAATCTCATTGGTTGAGTTAAACCTCAGTGGGCGGAGCCAAAGAACCACAGGTTTTCAGAGCGCAAGTTAGCTAACCGGTAAACCTGAATGGCAAAGAAGGAACTCTGGTCAAAATATAAATACAAAATATAAGTGGCAATAACTTATTTTTTCCATTCATTCATGAGCATGGATGATGTTGGAAGGTCAGCAGGCTAACTAGCTAACCTAGCTAGCTATGGGCTAGTATGGCTAGTTTGAACTTGGAAGGTCCGCTAGGCTAACTAGCTAACCTAGATAACTTCAGTTAGCAGCAGAGCGCTAGGCTTCATAATGTTAGCTAGCTCATCTCTTACCTCTTGTCTTTTTCACTGGACTTCCATCTAATTTTACTTGTGGTTCTTTGGCTCCGCCCACTGAGGTTTAACTCAACCAATGAGATTATTTCTGCCTCCAGAGCAGCTCTGTCTCTAAGAAATGTTTGTAGAAGTAAACCTCCAATCTGCTCCGATTTCTGTTAAACCAAGTGAAAAGGTCTGCCCCCTGGTGACGTAATACCTGACAATATCTGGACATATAGGAAAATAACATGCAAGGTTAATTCCCATACACAGCATCACCTCTGCCAGTCATTTATTTTTTGGTCATTTTGGTAAAACCTTTCTCACGTCATGTGACCCACATAGTGCATGATCCCACATGTATGGACATTTAATTTTCCTACAGGAATTTTCTCAAAGCACTCCTGATGTCTGGAAGCAAGGGAGACGACAGGACTAGTCAAGTCAAAGATAATGTCACTTGAGTCAAGAAGATTATTTCACCTCACTGGCAGATTCTTTCACTTGTTTTAAGACGAATAAGATTTCAAGAGTCAATACTGAATTAAAATGACTTAAGGTGGATTTTTTGCAGTGAGGCTGCCTGGCCCACAGGCCTGTTCAGCACCAGGCATGGTAGACGTCCACCATCATGCATGAGTCTGGTTGTGTCTGTCTGTACGTCCTGAGTTGCTCTGTGAAGCTCGTTGCAGTGAAACTGTTTTCTAAAGGTTTTATAAATAAATTGAGCTTGACTTGATTAGAACAGCAGGTGTAGCTGCAGCGTAATCTCCTTTAATATTGTAAATTGGAATTTAATCACAGTGTCATGATGTGAGACAGAAATCATCTCTTTCAAATTACTGGCATCATTTCTAACACCTGAAAGAACAAAATTCAAGCTATTCCCTGTAAACCTGAACCACCCTGACTCTAAACTAACATGTAAGAAAATGAATCATTACAAGCAATGAGAGACGAGTGTTTTATACAATCTCAACGCAAATCAATTTAGCTCAAGAAGTTTTGAAAAACAGGTCGATCTGCCTTATTTTACCTTTTGATTCAAGGAAATATCAAGTGAAACTGCAATGGAAACAAGCTGAACTATCTCACTTGTTTTAAGAAAATAGATTTTCATGTTCCCTTCCAGGTTAAATGACTTGTTGAGGTGAACATGTACGCAGCATTTCCTCTCAGAACGAGGCCGCAGGACAGAAAACAGGCGTGAGCGGTTCTCTGTGACGACCAGGAAGCGTTTCAGATTGATTTTTTAGGTTTTTCTGGCTGGTTTCTGTTTCCTCTCCTGCTTTCTTTTCTTCCTCCATCATCACACACGCCTGACCTTGATATCTGTGTTGCTGATGTAAAGTTAACAGCATGGGGGAATCTCTCTCGGCTGCACCAGCTCACTGAAAAAGACCTGCATGAAAAAAACCTCCCGTCTGCAAACGCCCCGATCCAACCAACCTCCTCCATGCACACTCCATTCTGCTTTCATGTAAGATGAGATACAATACGATTAAACTGTATTGATCCCGGTGGGGAAACTGGGTCATTGCAGCAGCAAATAGCGGCAGGATACAGCAAGAGATAGAATATGAATCAGAATAGAGCTGATGGGTTTATATGAACAGACATCAGGAGGCAGCTGTGACACAAAAGGCTGAATGCAGAATATGTATTATATGTATATATACAATACAATACAATATACTTTATTGTCCCCGTGGGGAAATTTGTCTTGGACTCAAATGTTTGCACACATATAACTGCCTCCATAATAAAAACAAACAACATATAACAAGCAGCACATAATGTAGTAAATCAACACCAATTCCAGGTATTGCACATTCCACGTATTGCACATTCCACATATTGCACATTCCATATATTGCACATTCCACATATTGTACATATCAACCAGTGATAAGATGGACATATACCAGAAATATCACATAGACAGAGTATAAATACAAAATATCAATACACATCCAATATATCACAATCAGAAGGAAAGTGAAGGTCTACAGAAGGATCTTATCTTATATACCACATGGATATTGCTGTATTGGTGCATTGCTGTGACACA
>JAXDDX010000129.1:0-102500 GCA_034670405.1 Hoplostethus atlanticus | reverse complement strand
TGTGTGTGCCCCCCCCCCCCCCCCCCCCCCAGTCTGTCCGGCTGTCCCATCGCTGCAGCAGAGAAGATGGCGAAGGTCCATGAGAAGAGCCACTTGACTGACAGCAGCAGCAGCAGCAGCAAGACCAATCAGGCTTCAGATCGGGTTCTCAGGTACCGCCCCCTTTCTAGGATTTAGGTTTGATTACTAGATTAGATTATTAGACCTGCAGGATTAAGGTTCAATCAATATGTCAGCTTGCTGATATTTGGGGATGATCAATACTACCCAGCTGTCCTCTTCTACCAGATTGTCTTGTGTGGTGAAAACAACAGCATTCTCAAAACAGGGATGCCAAATGGCGCAGTGAAATCTAAATTCACCCTGATTGTCTCCCAGACCAAAAGGCTTTGGGGAACAACTTTATATCCCATTTCCAAATGTTACTTAAGTCAGGGACGTCGAATGGTGCAGTGAAATCACCAGCATACAACCGCTTCCCGACTTCCCGGCTAACATGCTTTCATAAACAACTTAGGATGCAATGTGCAGCCAGTTCAGAATGCCAAATGGTGCAGCAAAACAACAGCTTTATTAAGTCAGGGATGCCAAATGGTGCAGTGCAATCATAAGCATCCAAACAGCCCTCTTGCTGTCCCTGATTGTCTCCAGGGCCAATGTGCTCCT
The DNA here is from genome assembly GCA_034670405.1 of Hoplostethus atlanticus. Classification (NCBI taxonomy): domain Eukaryota; kingdom Metazoa; phylum Chordata; class Actinopteri; order Trachichthyiformes; family Trachichthyidae; genus Hoplostethus; species Hoplostethus atlanticus. Next base: position 101,834 of record JAXDDX010000129.1, on the reverse strand, counting down.
GAGTTCCTGTTTCCTGTTGCTTTAATCAAGGATGCTGAATGGTGCAGTGTTGTCTTCCAGGCCGATGTGCTTCGTCAAGCAGCTGGAGATTCCTCAGTACGGCTACAAGAACAACGTTCCCACCAGCACGCCGCGCTCCAACCTGGCCAAGGAGCTGGAGAAATACTCCAAGACCAGCTACGAGTACGGCGGCTACGACAGCCAGCACGGGCGTCTACGGCAAGAGAGGCCCGGCCGCCAAGCCCCACCACGGACGGGACACCTCCCCGAAGGGATACGACGGTACGGAAAAGGAACGCACACATTTGACCAGAGCAGGCTGGGTTGGTGCTCTGACTGTGGTTTCATTTTTTTGCTCGCTCTCTCGTGTTTTCACAATGAAAAGATGCCATCAAATTGATGTTGTAACATACTACAATCAATAATTCTGATCAGTTTCATCTCAGTATTGATACATGGGATCCTGTGACTGCATCGTCCTCACTCACTTCTCAAATGATCCCATTCTGGAGGGTTTTAGTTCGTTTTTCTGTCCTTGTGAGAACATTTGGTCCTCGCGAGGATAAAAAAGTGAGAACACACACACACGCGCACGCACACACACACACACACACACACACACACACACACACACACACATACAGTTCATTCTCTTTGTCATAGCGCCGAAAACACTCATTTTTTTCCGTCTCTCCACACGGCTGGAGTGGAAGCAGAACAGAGTTATGGAAATGCCATGCTAATAGCCAGGAGGAGGGAAGAGGGGGAGGAAGAGGGGGAGGAGGAGGAGGAGGAGGAGGTGCAGATGGAGGGATTGTGAAACAGGAGAGAGATAATGGAGGCGAGCCCTTTTCCTTTGGCTGGGAGCCATTAGAGAGACGCAGGGAGGCTTTTAGATGAGGTCACCTCACTGCTCCCTCCATCCCTCCATCCCTCCATCACTGCTCCCTCCATCCCTCCATCACTGCTCCCTCCATCCCTCCATCTCTGCTCCCTCCATCCCTCCATCACTGCTCCCTCCATCACTGCTCCCTCCATCCCTCCATCCCTCCATCACTGCTCCCTCCATTCCTCCATCACTGCTCCCTCCATCCCTCCATCCCTGCTCCCTCCATCCCTCCATCACTGCTCCCTCCATCCCTCCATCACTGCTCCCTCTATCCCTCCATCACTGCTCCCTCCATCCCTCCATCCCTGCTCCCTCCATCCCTCCATCACTGCTCCCTCCATCACTGCTCCCTCCATCCCTCCATCCCTCCATCACTGCTCCCTCCATTCCTCCATCCCTCCATCACTGCTCCCTCCATCCCTCCATCACTGCTCCCTCCATCACTGCTCCCTCCATCCCTCCATCCCTCCATCACTGCTCCCTCCATCACTACTCCCTCCATCCCTCCATCACTGCTCACTGCTCCCTCCATCCCTCCATCACTGCTCCCTCCATCACTGCTCCCTCCATCCCTCCATCACTACTCCCTCCATCCCTCCATCCCTCCATCACTGCTCCCTCCATCCCTCCATCACTACTTCCTCCATCTCTCCATCCCTCCATCCCTCCTGCCGAGCCCAGATTCACCATCAGATCCCCCTCTCTCTCTCCCTCTTCCTCACCTTGGAATATCAACCCATCTATCTATCTACCTATCTATCTCTCTCTCTCTCTCTCTCTCTCTCTATCTATCTATCTATCTATCTATCTATCTATCTATCTATCTATCTCTCTATCTATCATCTATCTATCTATCTATCTATCTATCTCTCTCTCTCTCTCTCTCTCTCTCTATCTATCTATCTATCTATCTATCTATCTATCTATCTCTCTATCATCTATCTATCTATCTATCTATCTATCTCTCTCTCTCTCTATCTATCTATCTATCTATCTATCTATCTATCTATCTCTCTCTCTCTCTCTCTCTCTCTATCTATCTATCTATCTATCTATCTATCTATCATATTTTTGAATGCTTCTTTTTGTAATTTTAGATATTCTCTTGTTGCAACAATCTGTCATCCATCTGCTGTAAACTGTGGCCATATGCCAGCATCAATCTGATTTATCAACCATACGTGTGTGTGTGTGTGTGTGTGTGTGTGTGTGTGTGTGTGTGTGTGTGTGTGTGTGTGTGTGTGCGTGCGTGTGTGTGCACGTCCCTGCAGTTAAGCGCTACTGTAAGACGTCGAGTCCCTCCAGCAGTACGACCAGCAGCTACGCTCCCAGCAGCAGCAGCAGCCTGGGCTGTGGAGGAGGAGGTGGGGGAGGAGGGGTACGGGGAGGAGGAGGAGGAGGAGGGGGAGGAAGCAGCGCCAGCAGCACCTGCAGTAAGAGCAGCTTTGACTACACCCACGACATGGAGGCGGCCCACATGGCAGCCACAGCAATCCTTAACCTGTCGACGCGGTGCCGAGAGCTTCCCCACGCCCTGGGAGGGAAACCACAGGACCTCCTGCCCCAGGTAGGCTGACGGTGAAGCTGCTACAGGCAGCATTCATAAATCATAATTCATCACCACATTACTGTAGAGTCATCAGTATCACTCCACCAGCAGCAGCCTGTCAGCCTCTACCAGCCTCTACCAGCCTGTCAGCCTCTACTAGCCTGTCAGCCTCTACCAGCCTCTACCAGCCTCTACTAGCCTGTCAGCCTCTACCAGCCTCTACCAGCCTCTACCAGCCTGTCAGCCTCTACCAGCCTCTACCAGCCTCTACCAGCCTGTCAGCCTCTACCAGCCTGTTAGCCTCTACCAGCCTCTACCAGCCTCTACTCTCATTCTACTTTGTGTCCACCGGGTCGATCTGGAGGGAAATCTGCTGGATTGCTTTACAGGCACCAAACAGGAAGAGGGCGCTGTTCTTCCAGCGCTAACGGAGCTAAAGATAAAGAGTTTCTGGAGACGGCAGATGGAGGAAGGAGAGAAAGGAAGATGGAGAAATCACTTCAACATGTTGATCCTCTTCAGGAAAGACAAAGACACCAGGGAGGGGGAGGGGGGACAGGAAGCAGCAGGGGCTGATGGGAAATGTAGTCTTACTACACTAGCACTAACAATACCATTGGTGTGTGGGTGTGTGGGGGTGGGGGCGGGGGTGGGGGGGGTTGGGAGTGTCTTGAAACTCCACCGGGGGAGTATTTGTTTTCCGAAACAGTACAGACCTTAAATTAAGGCTTTAAAGACCCTCAGTGTCTGGCCAAGTAATCGATGAGTCATTGGTATTGATCAGCAACCCCATCAACCCCTGCAGGTATATTGTGCTCTGGGGAAGTAAATCGTTCTTATTTCCCCTTGAAAAATGACACAGAGCATCTGGAATAAATTCAGATCCAGTCTTAAGGACATTGGGTCTGGTGTACCTTCACCCCACCATGTCTATAGATAAATAATTATGTATAAAGCAACAGACATGCATATTATTACCCACCTAAGCTCAATTTACCCCACTAACCAGTTAATCAGTTTATTTGTAAAATAGACCAACTTTTTAGGCTGACTCTTATTTTTATTACTTAAATTCATAGTAGACATCCTACTAAGGAGACTCAAACTGATGTAAGTAACGTGGGGATATGGGATATGGGATATGTGCATATTGGTGGTTGTTTGCCTGATGATGATGACTGACTGGAGGCTGTAGTTCACCCACCTTTTATTTAACCCGACATCATTGATTATGATATTCAATATTCCCTTCCCGTCTCCATCAGAGTCCAGTTGGTGATCTGGACGACAGCAGTACATTGGATCTGGCCGGTCAGCCTGGCGGCCCGGAGGGCAGCGGGACGGTGTTGACCCCCCTCCAGCCAATGTCGCCCCAGCGCCAGGCTCTGCTCAGCAGCCGCTGCTACCAGCTGGCCGACACCGACTGCTGGGACCTGCCGGTCGACTACACCAAGATCAAACGCCTGGGTGACGACCAAGACCACAAAGAGGTAACGGGAAGGTCTACATCAGTCTGCAGACGGAGTTTACATTTAACAGAGGCACTGCAGCAGTCCACAGATAGAGTTCACAGTTTACACAATTTACAGAGTTTACAATTTACAGAGTTTACAGTTTACAGAGTTTACATCTATCAGAAGCATTGCAGCAGTCTACAGATAGACTTTACAGTTTACAGACTTTACAGTTTACAGAGTTTACAATTTACCAAGTTTACAGTTTACAGAGTTTACAATTTACTAAGTTTACGGTTTACAGCTTACGGAGTCTACAGTTTACAGAGTTTACATCTATCAGAAGCATCGCAGCAGTCTACAGATAGACATTACAGTTTACCAAGTTTACAGTTTACTAAGTTTAGAGTTTACAGAGTTTACTAAGTTTACTAGTTTACAGTTTACTGGAGTTTACAGAGTTTACAGTTTACAAAATTTACAGTTTACAGTTTAACAAGTTTACAGTTTACTAAGTTTAGAGTTTACCAAGTTTACAGTTTACTAAGTTTACAGTTTACAGTTTACTACATTTACAGTTTACTACATTTACAGTTTACTAAGTTTACAGTTTACAGTTTACTAAGTTTACAGTTTACAATTTATGGAGTTTACAGTTTACAGCTTGCAGAATTCACAGAGGCCCTGCGGCAGTCTACACATAGAATTCAATGTTTATACAGTTTACAGTTCATATTTAACAGAGGCACCACACGATGTGTCTGCATGTCAACAATTTTGTGCCAAATTCACAAATTGTATCTACTACTTGAAAAAACTGACACGTACTCTGACTAAACTATTGACAGCACAACATTTAACCAAATGATGGGACGTTTAAGGACAGGAGAAGTCCTCGGTTGACTAAATTAAACTTTTACAGACTGGATCCTCTGGAGTTTAGAGATATTGAATGATGAACTTCAGGTAATAATTTCTGTTCCAAAATGACTAAATACAGTTAGGAGAGAACTCTTTACATCTACTTTACATCTCATGCTGTTTAGCTGACGCTCTTATCCAGAGAAACCAAATGAAATGAATGACTCCAAATAGGCAGCAATAAGGAAAGGCAAGAGCCAACGATACGAGCTATAAAGGCAGAGACTATGTTTTATATTCAGGGCAATACAAAAATAATTTCTTTTTTAATCTTTGATATAAAAGAAATAAGAGATGTGTCTCACAGACCATGAATGCAATTGATCTTTCCTATTTCCTCTTTAAAGTCAACTAGTGCACAGTGGGTTTAAAGGTCCTCAACGACTCTCAGGCAGCATGCAGCTCATTCTAATCAGATCTGATGAAGGGAGGAAGGTGGACTGGCTGCAGGGATCTGTCTGACAGTCTAAGAGCGCTATCATGTGGATGCAACCGGTACTACAAGTGGAACAACTGAATGAATGGTTCAGTATATTAAAACGTTGAATTACATAACTAATACATAAGTAAAACATGATAGATTACCTCTACGCTTTAAATCCTCACAGATCTGATATCATTCAAAGTAACCCATGCAGAAAATTGATACATTTGCTGTGTTGGATTTAGAGCACTGAAGTTAAGGGATTTAATCAGGAGAGTAATTGGGTTCGTTAATGAAGCACGACATTGCAGAGGGTCGGAGTCTGGAGCTGGGCTGGAAACGGGAGTTTCTCCAGATAGTCCATTGTGTTTTGCTCCCGACTGAGGAAATGTGAAGTGTGGACTGCAGACCAGACAGTCGAACACTGTGCTGCAGCCACGCAGCGATCAATCAGAAGCAGAATCAGAACCGAGTCCAATGGCTGCACCAGGAATTTCACCTGGTTGATTGATGATGACACATTACAAGACAGTTACCCAATACAGGACTGACACAGCAGATGTAGGACAAAACATACCAGGACCTCATTTATACTGTAGACAAGTTTATACAGTTTATTTCTCATCTCTAGTGATTGAAGTTTTTGTTGTGTGACTTAAAATGAAGAGTTTGGCTCCAAAAGATCGACACCATTTGAAAAGCTCCGACACATAATTCATAGTGCAGAGTTTCTACTTTATGAAGGGCAGCAGATAAATTCTTGAATGGTTTTATCAATCATTATGGGGCTTCTCAATTCTTGGTTGACAAACTGTGAACACTTTTACTGACTGATTTTATAGATTTAGAGACAAAAAATTAAAAATGAACTTGTTAATGTTGACGTGACGTGTGGAGCGTGTAGTGACCAGATGTAGTCGGCTTATTTCTCGTCCCTACACCAGAGCGATGAGCTGGACCCGTTCCAGGACCTCCTGGAGGAGGAGCGCTACCCGGTGGAGGTCACCATGCCCAGCCCCAAACACAAGTACCCCCCCTGCAAGGAGAGCAAGAAGGAGCTCATCACGTAAGACGCCCACATGTGCTCGCAAAAATAATCTCCTCAACGAGTCACATTCAGTCTTACAATCTTATTTTTCTCAAAACAAGTGAAAGAATCTGCCATTGAGGTGAGATACCAGCATCAAGCAAATTCTGGAGTTTCATTGGAAATAAGTGGAATTATTTCACCCTTTTGGTAGATTTTTACACTTGTTTTAAGAAAAATCGGATTTTACGACTTAATTCTTAGCTAGATGACTTGTTAAGATGGATTTTTGTTTTTGCAGTGCATCATTCTGTTGAGTGTCAGAGAGGATTCACATGTCATTTAATCTAATGTTGAGTTTTAAAATCTTATTTTTTGTGAAATAAATTGCAAAGAATCTGCCACAGGTTCAGATAATTTCAATATTTATTCAACTTGATTTCTTTCTTTCAAGAAAAAAGGTGACATTGGACATGTGGAGCTTTATTTTAAGATATTCCAGTTAACTGTAGAAAACTCATGAAACAACTGAATTGTATTTCTGACTCCACTGGCAGATTCTCCCATTTATTATAAGGAAAATTATAAAATTACTTTAATGCGTACAGTCATGAACATTGTCAGGGTCACAGAAAAACATGTTTTATCTTCTGAAAGTCAATAATTAATTTTGGAAGAAGTGGTTGACTTTCCCCTTGAGGCACCAACATTTTGGACATTTTACAAGGCACTATGAGTTCTGCTTGGTTCCAAGGAAGAATTTTATCCTTGTAGGAGACGCTGTCTGCTGTCGGTTACAGGGCTGTAGTGCAGCCAAAAGACACATTAGGAAAACAGAGTCACGGTGCAACTCACTGGAGGACGTAGATCATAAAACCACTGATGAAAGGGACTTGGCGAAAGCTGAATCTTCCATTCTAAATATCTTGTGACACGATCCAAAAACATGAGGGAGGATCGCTGAGCTGTGACTCAATCTGAATCACCAGAACTAAATATTACAGATGAAAAACAAGACCTGTCTGAGAGACGTTATATTTCAAACATCAGAGTTTGGATGGTCATTAGCGGTCAGGTGCAGGAGAGAAACATGGTGAAGTTGGAGGTGGAAGGTCTCTGCAGGGTGCTGAGGACTGGAAGACCTCGTTCCTTTCATGTTTCTCCTCCTCCAGGTTGTCGAGTTGCCAGCTGGCCGACAAGAACATCCGCGGGATGATGACCACCAACGCCCAAGACCTCAAGTGAGTGTAGAGGATCAACTCAACCTTCATTTTTAGTCTTTTTCCTCCCAGACCAGTGGCATGATGTTGATGGTACCAGTCTGATTCCAGATCAGTCCTTCTAAACCTTTGGTCTGTAATCCCAAAACACCAACAGATGCCAACTGAACTGAACTGAACCTCTATGACTTCTACCTTTGATACACATTTGTGTTATTTTTCAACAAATCCCTTCTAAGAAAGTCACATGTGAAGTTACAGATGTGAATTCAAAGCATGTGTCCAAAAAGCACATGTGTCTCGACCTGCTGGTTTGGAACCAGTCAAATCAAATCAAATCACATTTATTTGTATAGCTCTTAATCACCGTTACAGTCTCTAAGGGCTTCACAGTGCCCAACATGTGAAAATAATAAATGGTTAGTACACGACATCCCCCAGCCTTAGACCCTCACAGAGGACAAGGAAAAACTCCCACAAACCCTCACTGGGAAAATTGGGAGAAACCTTGGGAGGGGCTACTCAGAGAGGGATCCCCCTACCAGGACGGTTGGGCGTGCAATAGATGCCGAGTTTGGGCAAGCAGCGTATACACAATATATGAAAGTTTATTTTGGTGGGACATCCAGATCTGATGGGGCGGCATCACAGCAACGGCAACTCAGTCAGCGTCATCATAGGACTAGGGGACCATGCAGGCGCCAACACTGCCCAGATAGGAGAACGCAACGTCCGCTCAGTCAGCATCGTCCTAGGAGGCGGGACCAACCAGACGCCAACTCTGCCGGGCTGCAGCCTGGAACAGATAGGAGACTCACCCACACACACCCATACACACACTCTCACTCACACAGACAGACATGACCAGCGTCAGTGGACAGGAGCAGGTAGACCAGGAGAATAGGACATGTAGGCAGGATGCTAGTATCCATCGGCAGGACCCTGATCTAGGATGAGCTAACTGGTCTAGCCTTACTCTGAGAAGAGACTGAGCCACTCCCTCAAGGCTGGTCAAATGACAGAGAGAATAAATGGGTTTTTAGCCTTGACTTAAAGACTTGGATAGAGCCTGCCTCTCTGATTGAGGCAGGCAGACTGTTCCATAGATAGGGAGCCCGGTAAGAAAAGGCTCTGTTACCTGCAGTTTTCTTTTTGACTGCTGGGATAGACAGGTAGCCAGCGTCCTGAGATCTGAGGGCGCGTGGCGGTTTATAAGGTTTAATCAAATCGGATAAATAGGACGGTGCCATCCCATGTAATGATTTATATGTAAGTAAAAGCACCTTAAAGTCACACCTGGCCTGAATTGGTAGCCAGTGTAATGAGGACAGGATGGGAGTTATATGGTCGAATTTCCTAGTTTTGGTCAGGATTCTGGCAGCAGCATTCTGGACCAGTTGTAGTTTTTTAGTGACACCAGTAACCAGTGACACCAGTAACCCTGTTGTGTTCCTACCTCAGGTGTCCCACCCCTGGCTGTGATGGATCTGGACACATCACAGGAAACTACGCGTCCCACAGGAGGTACCATGTTTCAGACTAAACCTAAATCACCTGAAACCACAAGACACACTGACACTTTACTGCACTGAGAAATGACCACCAATGCTGGGTTGTATGGACAAAAAGGTTTCCTGCCTTCGTTACAGCGTCCATGCTCGAAATAACACATGTAGTCCTAGGTGACACGAACATCTAGTTGGCTGGTAAAATAGTGAAAGTGGCTGTCTTAAGTTCCTCTAGCAGCCACTGTGGCTGGTAACTACCCATCATTTAAAGAGTCCTTTATATTAAAAAAATTATAATGGAAAACCAGTGAAAGTGGGGTTTGGAGTCCAGAGGTCATTGTAGCCAATGGGCATTTCATTTTCTTCAAAACGTCTCTTCTAACAACACAACTGTTTAGTTGAATGGGTAGAGCAAGGCACTAACACTGCCAGGGCTTTCAGGTGACTGGCAGCCATGTTGGAGGTCCTCAGCTCTGATCAGCTGGTTGTGTTTCTGTCTCAACAGAATTGAATCTTCATGGTTAATTTCTCTCTGTTTCTACTGAACTGATCATTTCATCACTGATACATCTGATTGATTTAGTGTTTAGATCATGTAGCTTCCTTAGCTAGCTAACCATAGCATCTGGTCAGCTAACCATCACTGTCTTGTTGTTAACACATCTGATTAGCACACTAGCTAACGTATCTAGTAGAAGCTAGCGTTAGCAGTGGCTAGTAGTCCCATGTTACCAGTAACTAAACTAGCCTGCTGGCTAGTTAGCTAGCTACCAGTTAGTTCAGGTGAACTGAGCTGACTCTTCTCCAGCTCCAACTCAGAGTGTTTTGGAGTAGAGACTAGGGCTAAAGACAAGACAGTTTACTGAGTCACAGTAACCTACATTTGGAGACAAATCTACCTGATCACACTGGTCACTTTTACTGAGAACGTTACTGGATGATCTACAGACACACCACAACAACCTGGTTGGTAGCAGGTTGGTGATCAAACAGCAAAGCCTATATTGGCATTAATGGAAGTAGTGAGTTGTGGACTACTGTTGCAGATATCTTCCATTAAAACCATAGAAGGTTCATGTGGACCAAATTACACCAAAGTCAAAAGCATTGACAACATCCAGAGCTAAAATTAGCATCTTTAAGAATTCAAGAGTAAATTCTGTCATGTTATTTGTTGTAGTTAATATGTTGTCATGGTGACATGAGATGGTGGTGAGCTATAAAAGACTTTTCTCCTGCAGTCTGTCAGGTTGTCCACGAGCCAAGAAGAGTGGCATCAAAATACTCCACAGCAAGGAGGACAAGGACGACCAGGAGCCAATCAGGTAAGTGTCCCATGATGCTTTGCTGTCTTTGAATATATACTGTAATCTGTAATTGCAGGCTGGCGCCACCGGGTTCGGCAACTGGGACAAAATGTATACACTGCAAAAAATTCCATCTTAACATTTAATCTTAATTAATTGTGTTTAATCAAGTTTCAGGTTACAGGATCTTAAAATAAAGTAGATCCCTCCACTGCCAAAGAATGTCACTTGACTCTGAAATGGACACCAGTGAAACTGTCTCACCACACAGACAGAAGATGTTTTTATGATTTTAAATACAAGATTAAATGACTTGATGGACATTTCTGACAGTGTGGACAACTTATCAAGCTATAAAGAACCAAATTATAAGAGATATTCTGCCAGTCTTAATTGTGGACAGATTCACTCATCTACATCCTCTTAAAATGCTGCCTCTGTATCCTGACCTTTCTAACTTCATGAGAGAATATTGTGGCGAGACGCTGTGGTCAGTCCTCCACTTTACCTCCGGTTCCCAGCAGGGGAAGTCAAGAAAAGGTTATCACTAGTGAGAGTTTGACATTTGTTAAAGCAGAGCCATAATGTTAAGCCAATATGACCTTGTGAATAATCTAAAGTTCAGCCGGTGTCAGTCTGGACCCAGCTGTTGCTGCTACCTCTGTTCCTGTGTGCTTCGCCGACTCCATCTACCATCATCATTAACATTGCAATCATAATTAACTTTAACCTGCGCTGTGCTGGGGGAGCAGCCTGCAGACACTCGGCTCATTCCAATCAGCCCAAATGTCACTCTGAAGGGCATTGGGATGCAAAAGGCAGAGCTGAGCGTCTGGAAGCTGAGGAGGAATCATCTGCTGGGCAGCCAGTGTTTATCCTGCTAATCACTAGACGCTTTGGCCTTGAGGCCTCAGGGTGGGGGGTTAGGGCTGGGTGGGATGTAGGTGAGGAGGTGAGTCGTGACCCCTCTGACTGCCCCTCCCTCCCCCTGCCTCCCTAAGTGTTCTCAAACACTGTTTAGAAGATAAACCATTCACTCGTAAAAAACTGGCCCACCTTCCGGGCTTCCGGGTACAGAAACAAAGTACCTGAAGTTTTCTCAAAAACTTCACAAAGATGCAAATTTCAGCTCTGGATGTTATCAATACTTTCATCAATACTTTCAGCTTTGGTGTAATTTGGTCCAAATAAACCAATAGATGTTTTAATGGAAGATATCTGCAACAATAGGCCATATCCTGCTACTTCTCCATTTATGCCAATAGAGGCTTTGCTGTTGTGTCAGAAATCTGCTACCAACCAGGTCTGATCCATCATGGATCCACTGGAGAATTGTCTGTTAGTTAAAAGTAAAAGTGAACAGTGTGATCAGGTAGATTTGTCTCCAAATGTAGGTTACTGTGACTCAGTAAACTGTTTTGTCTTTAGCCCTAGTCTCTACTCCAAAACACTCTGAGTTGGAGCTGGAGAAGAGTCAGCTAGTTAACCTGAACAAACTGGTAGCTAGCTAACTAGCCAGCAGGCTAGTTTAGTTACTGGTAACATGGGACTACTAGCCACTGCTAACGCTAGCTTCTACTAGCTACGTTAGCTAGTGTGCTAATCAGATGTGTTAACAACAAGACAGTGATGGTTAGCTGACCAGATACTATGGTTAGCTAGCTAACAAGCTACATGATCTAAACACTAAATCAATCAGATGGATCAGTGATGAAATGATCAGTTCAGTAGAAACAGACAGAAATTAACCATGAAGATTCAATTCTGTTGAGACAGAAACACAATCAGCTGATCAGAGCTGAGGACCTCCAACATGGCAGGGGGGGCGGTGCTACGTCACCTGAAAACCCTCTATACATTTAGACTCTGGTCTGTTGCAGTTCATGGTGACATTGGAGGTACATGGAAACATAGTAATAGATAAGATTTTGCGTTTCTCCCTCCTCTCTAGTGATGGCCGATTCGCGAACAAATCGTTCAAAACAACCGAATCAGTTAAGTGAGTGAGTTGATTCGACTCGCACACGCGACTGAATCGATTCAGCAGCAGTTATAGCAGCGCCAGAAAAAAATTATTTATTTAAAAAAATCACCAATTAATTTATTTAAACAATCACCAGTTAATTTATCAAACAACATCTTAAACATTACAAAAACTGTTGTCAATGTATATAGAATGTAATAGATCACTACATTATTACATTGGCCTTTTTCATAATCCAATATGGCTCCTTGATCCGGCGGGTAAGCGGAAGTAGTCTCTCGTTCATCGGACGAGAACCGCTGATCCGACTGAGCGGCTTGCGAACGAGAGGGCAGATGAACGAGAGAGACTGAGCGGCTCGCGAACCGTTCAGTCTCTATCGGACTTCTCGGACTCTCTCGGACATCGGACATCTCGCGAACCGAGAGAGCAGATGAACGAGAGAGCAGATGAATATCGGACTTCTCGGACTCAATCGGACATCTCGCGAACTGAGAGAGCAGATGAACGAGAGAGCAGATGTCCGAGATGTCCGAGCGGTTCACGTCTGATGAATGAGAGAGACTACTTCCGCGTACCTGCCGGATCAAGGAGCCATATTGGATCGTGAAAAAGGCCAATGTAATAATGTAGTGATCTATTCTGCACACATTGACAACAGTTTTTGTTGTTTAAGATGTTGTTTAATAAATTAACTGGTAATTGGGTAAACTATAAGCCATTTAACATTGGTCAACAAAACTGTCTCTATTAGAAAAAGAAAGTCAAGAGCACACGAAATAAAATGAAATCAATAGCAATACTCTGTGTAAATACTATAAATATTATTATCATTAACCTGTGATTTAGTTGGTGTTTTACAGTTGGTTACACATCTGGTTTGAAAGGGGTGGCGCTCGTGTGATTCCATTACTAGTATAGCTCAGTTAGTAGAGCAGCAGACTCTCATGCTGAGGATTGTAGGGTCAAACCTCACATGGGGTGGTATGTTTTTGTTGGTGAATCATAATGAATCGATTCACTTCTATCGGACGGCTCGAAAGAATCGAGTTAGTTAAAAGAGTCGGTCTTCCCATCACTACTCCTCTCAGGTGTCCGGTCCCAGGTTGTGATGGACAGGGTCACGTGACGGGGAAGTACGCCTCCCACCGCAGCGCGTCAGGCTGCCCCCTGGCGGCCAAGAGGCAGAAGGACGGCTACGTCAACGGCTCACAGTTCGTCTGGAAATCTGGCAAGACGGACGGCATGACCTGCCCGACCCCAGGCTGCGATGGATCAGGACACATCAGCGGGAGCTTCCTGACCCATCGGAGGTGACCCATCGGAGGCGGGGCTCTCTTATACATTTGAATCACTGTTTTTAACCTTTATTTATCCAGGGAAGGCTGACAGAGCTCCATGCTGTTCCATATATTCTCACTGTTAAGGTGGTAATTTTTTACAGTGTAGTTGTTGAAGACGTTTCATTTTATCATTTGGCTTTAGCGCTTAATGTGACCAGAATATAGTTGAGAGTTTGCAGTGTGTGGTTTCTCATCTTGTGTGTGTTGTGTAAATGTAACTGTCTGTGTGTGTGTGTGTGTGTGTGTGTCTGTGTGTGTGTGTCTGTGTGTGTGTGTGTGTGTGTTGGTTGTTCTCCAGTCTCTCCGGTTGTCCTCGCGCCACCTCCGCCATGAAGAAGGCCAGGATGAGTGGGGTAGAGATGCTGACAATCAAGCAAAGAGCAAGCAAAGGTAAAAGGAAAACACAGCAGCACCTTAAAAAGTCATTTAATCTTTTATTATTATCTTATTATTAACACTAATGAAAAAACTGACATTGTGGTGAGATCATATCACTTGTTTCCAATGCAAATCAATTTGTTTCCAGAATGTTCTTCAGTCATCTTCTTGCTAACAGCGGAGTGATCTGCCTTTTTCTGCCCTAGAAAACTCTGAAAACTGCTTTGGAAACCAGTGAATTATGTCACCTCGTTGGCTCCACTTTCACTTATTGTAAGGAAAAATAAGATTTTCTGACTATAAGACAGGGTGGTTTCTTGAGAAGGATCTGATCTGAGTTTTATAAAAATAAAATGAAAAAAATGACCAAGGGGTCAGATAACTTGGAAACAAGTGGAATCATCTCCTCCCATCGGCAGAGTTTTAGATAAGTGATTAAGAATAGACTTAACAGACTAGAGAAATGACTCGTAACCTGCTGCTGGTTAGGAGACTAGAGAAATGACTATAGAAATGACTCGTAACCTGCTGCTGGTTGGTTCCAGGCATAGAAAACGACGAAGAAATCAAACAGCTGGATGAAGAAATCAAAGATCTTAACGAGTCCAACAACGAAGTGGAATCAGACATGATAAAACTAAGGACACAAGTAAGCTCTGTGTGTGTGTGTGTGTGTGTGTGTGTGTGTGTGTGTGTGTGTGTGTGTGTGTAAATTTCTCTCACCTAGGTTTCCATCCCAGTGTTTTGATAAAAACGTCCTCAGGGTTTTCCTTCCCTTCAGGCAGGAACGTTTTTGTGTTTATTGGAATTCTGTGATAAAATGCGATGGAAACACATTGTTGGATAAATAATAAAGCAGTGACTCGATGAGCAGTTCAGTTGAAACGTGGCTTTGGACGACCTCTTAGCTCTTTAGCTGATTCTGGGTCAGTTTATTAAGTGTCCACTGTCTCTGCCTCCATGGTGTTATATGGTTATATAGTTATATGACCATTAGTTGGTACGTTAGAATATTGACAGGTGTATTTCTTTGTTTTGTCTTCAAATTAAAAGCATGAAATATGTCATTAAAACAAAAACTACTCACCCAAAACTAATCAATTCTTGAAATCCTCTTTCTATTTTCCTGGTGGATGAGTCTTCTGGCGTAGCTCCGTCAGCTGATGGAAACCCAATCTGGATCTAGTTTTTTGCTGACATTTCAAAAGTAACATAGCTAACGTTGGAAGCTAAAAGTTTCTGCCTTGCTGTAAAAGAATATGACTGCTCAGCATAAACTGGATAAATGAGGCTTAAAGCAGAATGTCCTGATGTTCTTGTGATGTTCTGGTCCAGATCACCACCATGGAGACCAACCTCAAGTCCATCGAGGAGGAGAACAAGGTGATCGAACAGCAGAACGACTCACTGCTCCACGAGCTGGCCAACCTCAGCCAGTCGCTCATCAACAGCTTAGCCAACATCCAGCTTCCACACATGGTAAGAAAGCAGCGCTGTTCCACCGCTGGGAGTCACACGGCGTTGAGGCCGGACAGGAGCTGCTTACGTTGGCAACGATTCATTTAAAACAGGATGGTGATTGGCTGAGAACATTCTACCACAAGGCTTCAATTTAATTATAATGATAGAAACATCAAGATCAAATTTGGACTGGATTTGATTGACAGCAGCCCAAGGCCAAATAGTATTAACAATACTACTGATTGGTTTGTACAAGTTAAAAGTAAGACCTAAGACCTTTTTATTTCCAGTCAAATAAAATCTAAGACCAATTTCACCCCAAAAATTTGCCTGAAGTGTAAAAACACAAGGGAGATTTCTCACTAAAAAAATAGTACAACAAGAAAAGCTGAATTGACAGATGTGATATTTAACTGTATTTATTTAAGATTTGAACCTGGATAAAAGCAGGTTGAAACAAACGAATTAGAAGAACAACAACAACAAAATAATTATTTGTCCTTGCTACTTGATTCAGGTCTTGACTATCAGTTCAGTCACACTTCACTTTAAATGTTGCAGGTTGGAGTTTTAGTTTTACAAATGTTTCTCAGAGGCAGAAATAATCTCATTGGTTGAGTTAAACCTCAGTGGGCGGAGCCAGAGTAACTAGTGGTGGGAAAACCGATTCTTTTAGCTAACTAAATCCTTTCAGGCTCTCCAGCAGCAGTAAATCAATTAATTTGTTTCATCTTTGTAAAAATGACAGTTTTGCAGCCACTGAATGAACAAATCAGTCACATTTGTCTTTTGGCCAAAAGGTGGCACTGTCTACCCACCTGATTGATTTGTTTAGTCCGATACAGCAACTTAACGGTTTGTTAAATATAGAAGTCATTACATTTATATTTTTATTGATATTGTAGTTGTAGTTAAATTCAAGTAAAAATAATAAAATAAAATAAAATAATTAAAGTTTACCAGCTAGCTAACTTAAAAATTGTGGTTCTTTGACTCCGCCCACTGAGGTTTAACTCAACCAATGAGATTATTTCTGCCTCCAGAGCAGCTCCGTCTTGAGAAATGTTTGTATGGTATGATACCATTATGAAGTTGTTATAAGCCACTTGGCATTAAATGAAATGTTGAGTTTATGAATTACTGTAATTAATGTCATGACCCAAATGAGCAGCGTCTCCAGCAGAACATCAATGAGTAACAACCTCATACAGTGTCATACCAGGTACATAATGATTTATGATGTGATTATAATGATGACCATATGTCGCTTTATGACCGACATTTAAACTGTTACAGTTCTGAGAAAAGCTACAACTTCAGGATGAGCGTGATGCTTCAGTGTCTGACTCATTTATCCAACGTGCAGATTGTTTTGTCTGCACACTGCAAAAAATGACAAGCTTGGAAAGTAATTTTGTCTTGTATTGAGACTAATCAACTTCAAAATCACTGAAGGGAAAATTAAACCCCAAAACAACTGAAGACGGTTTCCCTTGCTTTAAACAAATATCTGGAAACGTCACCTGGAAACCAACTACATTATCTGTTAGTGCAGTGAGAAAATGTGGCTAAAAATATCAAGAAATAAGCTTGATAGGTCTGGATACACAATCAAATTGCCAAATTTGTCATTTTCTGCAGTGATGAGTGACTTGTGTTTGAATGGAGCTGCTTTATCGAAACGCTAACGTTCCCTTCCAGAGTTGAAGTGAACTGAGGCTAGCTGCTAGCGTAGCTGAACATCTTGTCGAGTGTTTAATTCAGTGAGATGTCAAGTCTTCTGCTGCCTTCCTGCAGTGACAGCCAGCTTTCCTCATCTGCTTCTTTCTGTTTGCCATCTGTTTTCCCAGCAGTCCATGTGCTTCTGAGTTTTACATGAGAATGACTGAGTTCGCCCGGTTGTCTTGACGTCACGTTGTCTGATTCACGGTGTAGAAAGAAGACTGGGGCTAATTGGATAACCTCCTAACCGGTATCAACCAGAGGTGCTTGATAACTGGACTCTCTGACGCTGAATATGGCTTCCTGTCCTCCTTCCATTCATGTGCAGGACCACTTCATATCACACTGTAAAAAATGTCCGTCTCAACAAGTGATTTGATCTTCAGCCCGTAACTCAAAACAAGCGAACGCCAGTGGGTTGATGATAGATAACTTACCTTTCCAATGCGATACCTAATCGCTGCAGCTTGTTTCTAGATAATATCACTCAATGTCACTTCATGTTCCTGAAACAGGTTGAGCTGAATTGGAAACAGGTGAAATTACCTCAACTGGTAGATATTCTTCCTCTCCTTTGATACCGAGATTTAAAAACTGAATCTGAGGCTTCGTTCACACCGCAGACCTTCATGCTCAATTCCACATTGCTGCTCATTTCTTTGGATGACAGTTCATCTCTATCCAGGATGTAGCCATATCCACATCAATATGACCTGACAGAGGATCAATAACATCACATTCGGTTTCCGTCTGTCTTCCAATCAAGTGTCTGTCTGTCTTTCTGTCCGTCGTTGTCTCGTTGTCCTCCATGCTGACGCTGTTTAGCCAAGCTGACATTATGATGGAAGATTTACTTGTTGTCATGGCAATGCTGACTAATTCTGATTGGAGTCACATGTGGGTCACATGACTCTGATCTGATGTTGTACCTCAGACCCATGAGGTGCAGATCTAAGTCACAGGGAGGAAAAATCTGACTTTGGACACTTTGAGCTGCAGTGTGAACGAAGCCCAAGATGAAATGACTTGCTAAGACGGACGTCATTTTTTCGGTGCAGCTTATGAAGCCTTTTGCCGCCTGGTGTCTAGCGGGCTAATAGACTTCTCTGTACACCCTCTCCCATAGAAACCGCTGCCACAGAAAGACGCCCCAGTAAAGCATAACTGCTGTTTACAGATTCCTCCCAGAGTAAGAGATCCATTTATCCTTTATCCAATTATCCTTCTCTTCTGCACTCTCGTCTCCTCCCTAGCCTCCCCCTCCTGACCCCTTGGCCCGCTGTGGCGTCTCCACATCACAACTGTCCATATGTATTGCCTTGTGTCACAGTACAACCTGATCATATTAGTGATGATGGTAACAGAAACGTACTGGTGGACAATTCTGGACACAAACTCTCTGATGCGTTTCTTTTTTTGAGTTTCCTGCCCAAAGGGAAGCGACATAAAATCATTAATATTTGAGAAACTAGAAATTAAATTCAATCAATTTGGCAAAAGGTGTCCATAATTGGTCACTGGTACGTTATAGTTTTTCTTAAGAAATGTAATGCTGAAATAATAATAATAGGCTAACAGGAGAAGAAAACATGTCCTGTCTTTTTAAAGGAATTAAAGACTCCTATGACTTATTGCTTTAAAGGAAATTCAGACGATGAAACAACAGAAATAAATGTACCAATCGATAGGAAATCTACAGTTCCAGTCACAGGTCCAGCTAAACTGGATTGGAGTTTTAGTTCTACAAACGTGGAGGCGGAGCTACTCTGACAGAAATCTCATTGGTTCAATTAAACCTCAATGGGCGGAGCAACATCAGAGTGCAAGTTAGCTAACTGGCCAACTGGAATGGATAGATAAAAAATATAAATCACAGTGACTTATTTTTTCATTCATTCATGACATTCATGATGGTGGAAGGTCATCAGGCTAGCTAACTTAGATAGCTATAGGTTACTTTGGCTAGTTTGAAGGTTAGCTAGGCTAACTAGCTAACCTAGATAACTTAGTGTGGTTAGATTGTGTTTTTCAGTTAGCAGCAGAGCGCTAGGCTTCATAATATTAGCTAGCTCCTCTATTACCTCTTTTTCACTGGGCTTCAGGCTAACGTAGTGTTAGCCAGCTAAATTGTGGTTCTTTGCCTCCGCCCACTGAAGTTTAACTCAACCAATGAGATTGAGTTAAACCTCCGAGAAAAGTTTGTACAACTGAACTTTTCATCTTCTAAGCTGTTGAAGCTCCAGTAGAAGTCTGTCTGTCCTGGTGCCCACCCATAAACCTCCCATTAGTTTTGATTTTGTCTCCATGTGCTGAACATCCATCCTCCACCGCCGGCTGACCATCCCTACCGGTCCTGCATGGTTTGGAGTTGCACAGTGTAGACCACCTGATATGAACGTCTAGATATGAGCTATAACAGCAGGAGTATTTCAGCGACAGTTTAACCGAGCCTCGTTCCCCCCCTCCCCCCTTCTGTCTCTCCGACCTCCCCCCGTCGTCTTATAGAAAATGTATTGATTATCTAGACACACCTCTCCCAATCCCTCTGATGGTTTTTCCGTGGGTTTCTTTTCCCTCACAGGAGCCAATGAATGAACAGAACTTTGACACTTATGTGAGTACTTTGACAGACATGTACACCCACCAGGACCAGTACCAGAGCCCGGAGAACAAGGCCCTGCTGGAGAACATCAAACAGGCTGTCCAGGGCATCCAGGTCTAGCCCTGCGGCGCCGAGGCCAACCCAACTCATGCAAAGCAAAAAGAAAAAAAAGTCAAAAGAGGGGAATGGGTTATGTTTTCTGCTGCTGTAATCCATCATCATTCTACTTTTCATTTATTCTGCTGTTCTGCTCTCAACTCCATGGGTATCTCTTTTTTATTTTGGTTGTTGTTGCCTTGCTTTGAAAAATACTTGCCAACGAAAGCGAAAGTTTTAAATGAACATTAACGTTTTGTACATTTTCATATGACCTAATATAATGTGACGTACTGTTTATAGCTGCTAATGTATGCACATTCTAGTGTATATGTATTTATTAATTGTAAGCTTGAATCATTTCTTATTTTAACGCGATTTATGGACAAACTGGTCAAAACTGGGTGTCACGGGTTTAAAGGGGAGGCGCGAGGCGAGGCGGCGAATGTGAGCAGCGAACCGCCTCCGACCGGCTTCCCTCGGCGGAGGTAACAGAAGACCTTTGGTTGTTCAATGGATGTAAATTTATCGATTTTTTTGTAACGATGTTTGAAAGCCTTCATGTCTTCAGTGGTCTGTGTGGACACTAATACTACCGTCTATGTTTAAATCAAAATTATAAGAAGAAGAAACAACGTCATAAACAAGAAGATCTCAAACATCATGACACGGAAACTCACCGGTGCAAATCCCATCATCCCCTGCGGAGCCGTTGTTTAGGTTCGGACCTTCCCGGGCCGTCCAGAAAAAACCTTTTCTTTGTTCATCCAAAGAACGAAGGGGGAAGACAATCTGTCATTCAAGTTATTTTGATCATCAACCTTGAGTAGCGACTAGGACAACTTATCAGCAATATTGGTATGATAATATTAAACCACTTGTTTAGATATGGGATGCAATCTATATGAAAAAAAAGTTTGGGTATATGCAATTTCTTATAAATAAAACTAGCAAAGAGCTGATAGATGTTTTTACTAAATATAAATGTATTGCGTTTTGTACAAACCTTTTACTACAATCATGTTTTAGGAATCCAACGCGGGTGAAAGCTGAAGGACTTTGGTTCTCTCATGTTTGCACAGGGACACCTCGGTTTCCATGTTTTGATGTTTTTACTGTCGAAGAGCGAGACGATTTGTAGATATGATTTCTCCTTTCTAAAGGCTGACGGCTCCACTGGGCTTACAGGGTCAAACGTCCCCATCCGTCGCAGTAATGGTATATTGCACTCGTTGGGTAGAAAACATCTTTCCAGTCACGCATCTGATTGTCTGAGCCACAATACGACGTGACGTGATGCGACGCGGCGCAATTCTGTTTGATTGTCATTTAAAAGATGGTGAACGCTCTGCGGTGGGAAGTCCACGCGTACAGAAACTCTTCAGTAAATTCAAAGTACTGGTTGAATACTTGATCCAAATTGGCCTTATCGTGACATTGGATTTGTCTGGAGTCCCAGTAGTGATGGAGTTTGTGTTCTGGACGCCATCTATCATGCATGCACTTTATTGGAATATGTCAAAGTATTATCATGTGGTAAATGAAGCAAAAACTGTACAGCGAGTTTGTGGAAACTGTGACTTCGACAGACTTTGTGCTGGTAATTCATGTTTGGTGACGACAACAGAAAGTTTCACTGACTTGATTTTCTAATTCAAGGAAGAATCCCCTCAGATCCACTTCCTGTTCAGCTCATTCAGGAGTTATTAAGTGAAGTGTTGAAATTTACTTTTTTATTGTCCCTACTTCCCCTCAACCTGCCCCGTCTACTTCTACTTCAGTTAGTGAAGTCCTACATTTCCCAGAATGCCTTTCACCAACCCCCAGAGAAGTCAAAGATGGCCGTAGAAATATATCAGCTAGCCAACTAGTTTGTGAATGTTGGGCGTGTCTATAGTGGAGGCCACGCCCCTTACTCAAAACCCAACCTGTCTTGTAGCTGCATTGCATTTTGGTCTATCTTGGCTACTGCATTGCATTCTGGTCTATCTTGCTACTGCATTGCATTCTGGTCTATCTACTGTCGGTGGAGAAATTGGTCTCTCTCTCTCCTCTGATGGATTTCTCCTGTATGATTGTTGATCGTCGGTCTAGAAAGAAGCCCTTGCTCTTTGATTCTGATTGGCTGACACCAAAACCTGACGGTTACCGTTGATGGTTTAGATCATGAAACATTTTCTGATGTCAGACTGGAAATATCTCAACGTGACGTCACGTCAGAACAAAACAACATGATGGACCAGGAGACAACCAACATCACCTATAAGAGTTTTTAACAGTTAAAGAGTTTTGGGGGGATTTTTCCTTTAATGTTCCTTTGAACTTCAAGGCCACATTCCATGACTCCATGTCTCTCCAAAGCTTCCTGTCTGCAGCTTCCTGCCAGTAGAGTTCTGCATTAGATAGACTGACAGCTTGTACTTTTATTTACTCAATTTATTCTTACTGATACAAAGGAAATGGGATTTAAAGCACAAATCTGCCACTTAACAAGTCAATAGACGACATATTGTAATATCAGATGTAAAAGCTAAACTGTACCTATTTACATAGAGACTCAACACTAACATGTGACATGCTAGAATGCAAAAGAAATCCATATGAATATTTGTGAAGTCATCAATTTATTGAAATACTACCGTTTCTTTTGAGTCGTTGATATTGATAAGGGGTTTTTATACAACGTTCATTTTCTTCTCCTTTACCCCTTTTTCTCTCTTTCTCGCAAAATTTCCAAATCCGTTTCGTTTCCACATGGCATGGGTTCTGTTGATATTTTTGCTGTATGTTTAAGGTCACAAGTTGCTACGTGATTTTTCATTTGAATTGTGAAGTTTGTACAATTTTTATCATGCTGGTGTTGGCATCTCTTGCTCTGAATAAATCTTGTGTTGCAACACTGATTACGACCTTTTCCTCTCCTCTCCATTTGACCAGATAATAGAAAGCTATGAAAGTTATGAAAGATTATAAGCTAGCTAAGGCATATATATTTAATTGATATATCAATTAAATCTGTGATATTATTTGATTTCTATAAATAATTGAGTGATAGAATAATACCACAATAATAATAATAACAGGCCTAGTTCATGCTTAGTTTACAGTTGATGCAGAGTTTGCAGGCATAGCAAGAGGTCACACTAACTCTACATGGCTAATCGTTAGCAGTGGCTAGTAGTCCCATGTTAACAGTAACTAAACTAGCCTGCTGGCTAGTTAGCTAGCTACCAGTTAGTTCAGGTTAACTGAGCTGACTCTTCTCCAGCTCCAACTCAGAGTGTTTTAGTAGAGACTAGGGCTAAAGACAAGACAGTTTACTGAGTCACAGTAACCTACATTTACATTTACAGTTGCTAGAAGATTGCAATTGCATAGGCTGTATGCACTGAGAGCTCCTGTCCTGTTTGTCGGGACATTCAATTGCGTTGAATTTGGAATTTACCGTATTAACCACAGCACTTGAATGCAGCATTACCTCCTTCACTCTGTCCAGCAGGGGTTAGCAGAGCCACACCTATTACACAACATCCACGAAGAAGAAAAAACCCGCCCTTTTCATTTGATTTAATGTATTTATGTAGGTCACTATTTATTTCGTCTTATTGTTATATTGTTTGTTATTAATGCATGTTATATTTATTATTAGTAGTATGTTTTTATTTATTTTAATGTTTTTATAGGATAGAAATCAAGGTAGAGAACACAGCATATTTTACGACAATCTACAGGACTAAGTGCATATATATATAAACTGACAAGTGAAATAAAATAAAATATAATAAAATAAAAATACAATAAAAGTCTATAAAAGTAAATATTCTTCATTAGATGAGCTTAATCGTGACCAAAGTTCTACTTCCGGTTTAAAAGAGCTCTACTCTTCCGGTCTGAGAAAACGTGAAACGCAACATAAACAAACCAAATGGTAATTATCTCGGGCTAAAGCGCGTGTGGATGTAACGTTCGGTCGGTTTAATCGGGTTAATGGACGCGCGGATGTAACGGTAGTTTGGTTTGATCGGTCGGAGGTGACCATGGTGAAATGTGTGGTTTCCGGGTGTCCGAACCAGTCCAGAATCCAGAACCGAGGACTCTCCAACCGGACCTACAAGAAGTTCTTTCGCTTCCCCAAGGACCCGGCCAGGGTGAAGGTAACCACAACTTCAATGTTTTTCGAGCACTTTTTAAGGCTAAGTTCATAAAGTCATTCTGTCGGTACTTCTACTCTGTTTGGCGCGAGCTGCGTCCATGCACATGGGTCACCCGGTCACCCATTAACGTTATTTGTCATTAAAATATTGATTTAAAATATTTGTGCACGAGGTGGCCATTGCTAGTAAACATAGACTAGATAGTTTGGGGTCTTTGGGTCATGTGACCTGGAAGCCGTTGAAAGAAAATATCAAAATAATAAGCACTTATTGATTAGGTGAGGAAGATACTGCTCGACTATTGTAGCACAGTTTCTGATCATGTCCTTATTTCTGGACACATTTTAAAGTCTGTGCTACTTTAACCTGTAAATATGATCCGATGATGTGAATGTGTGTTTCCTCCATCAGCTGTATTATTGTCTTCATCTGTAGTTGTAATTGTTGTATTAGTTTCCATACAGCTGCTTAGTATTCTCTACATCCCCCCCCCCCCCCCCCCAGGGGTCAGTCGGGTTTCATCTACTCACATAGTGGAAGGATGTTAACAGTATAACTTCACTAGGTTTGGCTGGCGGCGCTGAGAGAGAGCGACAAGCAGGACGCCACGGAGCAGCACTATATTTGTGAAGACCACTTCCTGCCGGACCACATCAGCAACCAGGGGATCCGCGATGACGCCATTCCCCTAATGCCCCCCTACCTGGACGGACCCCTCGGTGTGATCAGCCCCTGGGGCGGCGAGTGCTCCGAGGAAGAGGAGCAGTGGGCCAGTGCTGATGAAGAAGAAGATGATGCTGAGCCTCCTGGACGTGATTCACACCAGCAGGTAAGAAACTGTCTGTCACTCATCCTGCATTTATGTTGTAAATCCACTTATTCCTTCATAGTGTATTTCATCATATCTCTGTTTTCATTTCTTTAATATTTCATATCATCATCACGGTTCTTCCTCCATTTTCTGATTTACAGCATCAAGATGAAAGTCTGGAGACCGAGGCGTTCAGGTACCTCCGCTACTCAACAGCTTCTGGTGTTCAAAATGATAAAAGCCAGCTGGGTCCAGTGGGTAGAGCAAGGCACCAACCCTGCCATGGTTGGGGGTTCAATTCCCCATAAACACAACGCCTGTTGTCATGGCGATATAAACTACATGGGACTAAAACATGTACATGTATCATATGACACACATGACACGGTTAAAATGTTTGTCTTTTTTCCAGTAGCACTCCTAAAGTGGGTAAAGAGATCCAGAGCAGCAAAGCCTCCAGACACGGTGGGTTCTGGTTTCACTCTCTGGGTTCTGCTGAACATCAGAGTCCTTCAGCCTCACGGTCGAACCTAAAGTCACATTTCTTTTAACAAATGAAACTAAGTTGAGTTGAGAAAGTTGAGAAACGAGTTGACAGGGTTAACACTCTACGTTGTGGTTTGTTCTGCTCAGACATGTCCCTGGCGCTGCTGACCCGACGTTTCCTGGAGTTGATGGTGGCCGCCCCGGACGGCGTGCTGGACCTCAGACAGGTGGCGGTGAACCTGCAGACCCGCCAGCGGAGGATCTATGACATCACCAACGTCCTGGACAGCATCTGCCTCATCAAGAAGCAGTCGGTCAACAGGATCAAGTGGATGTAAGTCGTTGTTTCCTGTCCTCCGTTTGATTCAGTGTGTTGTGTCAAACGTCTCCATGCTCTGATTTCCCCTGACCCGCTGAGGTCAGTGAACTAAACTGGCTCCTCTTAAGGCAGCAACGCACAGGGCAACTTTTGGGGCGAATCAGCAACATTGCTTTAATCACACAGGAGCACGTTGTTGGCAGGAAGCGGTTGAATCTATTTTTGTACCCTGCAGTTCAACTTTGTTGCTGCTCTGTTGCTGACAGTGTTGACTGTCTACATTGCCCAACAAATTGCCAACAGTTATGACCAGCATTGTTTTCATTAAAGGTTTGTCCATCATAGCCCTCTGTCACACATTAAACTGGTCCCTGTTATCGATCCCTCCTCTCTTCAAGGCAATATTTACCGTCTCTGTTGCCTCGAAAAGATACCCATGAATCATCACTGTCAGTATGTTGACAGGGGCAATGTAGTTGGGCAACATTCCCAGCAGTAGGCAACAAAGTGTTAAATGTTTCCTGTTGCCATAAAGAGACAATGTTGTGCTTGAGGCAACTTCTTGGGCAACGTCGTCCATCATAGGATACAACAAAGGAAAAGTAGGATGTTAATGAAACATTCAGCTAGAGCGTTGAGTGACAGCACCTGACCCAATCAAGCTGCTGCTCCTTTCCAGAGGGCGGAGTCCCGCCTCCAGCTTCCTGGGGAAGAACCAGCAGAAGTTCCAGAGAGAGCTGGAGAACCTGAGGACCGTGGAGGAGACGCTGGACAAGCTCATCAAGACCTGCGCTCAGCAACTCTTCGACATGACCGACGACACGGACAACACCCAATATCCTTTAACAAAGCAAAGGTCAGAGGTCACCTGCAAGAGGGCAGCTAGTAACCAGAGGGGTCAGAGGTCACCGAGGTTCAAGCTGCTTGAACATTCTTTAGTTATTCTTTAGGGGGGGGGGGGGGAAGGAAGGCTCCTGGAGGAGAAGGGGGGGGGGGGGGAGGCTCCTGGAGGAGATGGGGGGGGGGGGGGAGGCTCCTGGAGGAGATGGGGAGGCTCCTGGAGGAGATGGGGGAGGCTCCTGGAGGAGAAGGGGGGGGGGGGGGAGGCTCCTGGAGGAGAAGGGGGGGGGGGGGGGGGAGGCTCCTGGAGGAGATGGGGGGGGGGGGGAGGCTCCTGGAGGAGAAGGGGGGGGGGGGGGAGGCTCCTGGAGGAGATGGGGGGGGGGGGGGGGGGCTCCTGGAGGAGATGGGGGAGGCTCCTGCAGCAGAGTATTAGTACATGTGTATTAGTACATATGAAGTAACTATCTGAATGTAGTTTTCTTAACGGTCGGTACGTCGGCCTACGTGACCCACGAGGACTTCGGCTGCATCAAGGTGTTCCAGGACCAGACGGTGATCGCCATCAAGGCTCCGGAGGAAACCAAGCTGGAGGTTCCTACGCCCAAGGAGGTGAAGATCTCATCATCATCATCATCGTTATAATAATGTTGTGCTGCCTGCTGCCCACCAGAGAGGTCAGAGGTCAGGGTCTGGAGCTGGTAGGGATTCAGGGCTTCTCCTGGTGTGTCGTCATCCCGGGTTAGCCACGCCCCCCACGCCATGATACGGTTTTGAAGTTAGACAGTACTTTAGGATCTAGATTAGTCTAGACAGCGTTCTGGACACGCTGCAGACAGGAAGTAGATTCCAGACTAACACATGGTACGGTGAGAAACCCAGACGAGGAGATACAAGGTTCAGTGTCAGAAGTCACTCTGAGGTTTTTGGGGGACGATCCGTGATCCAGGTCCAGCTCGATGGATGTGATTCCAGGTTTGATGTTCTCCTGTTGTGGTGCAGGACAGCATCCAGGTCCACCTGAAGGGAGGGAAGGGTCCCATCAGGGTGGTGACCAGCGAGATGGGGAGGCCTGGAGACGCCGTGACCTCCGACCCCGGAGACGGAGAGAAGACCGGCTGCTTCGTCACGCTGGAGGAGAGCAGGATCACGACGGCGGCGCTACGTTCAGGTACAGCCGCCCGCGGTGGAGATGTGGGCGCCAAGGTATCTCACTGGTTCCTCTGAGCAGGTTCCTACGGTCAACGCTTGTTTTCCAGGCCTGGAGAAGTTCTGGATCATGGTCACGTAGTTTTATAGACATGATGTCAACATGTTGCTGATCTTTTCCTCCAACCAGTGAAGTGTTGAATGCTTGTTGATCCACTTCAGATCACAAACGTCCTGATAGTTTCGGTCCTAAGAGATAGTTGGAGTAGAAATCAGACCTGGACATTCACACCACATGTTCAACAGTCCTGCATGAGCTGTGGTTAAACCAGCCGGTGTTAGCATGGTGCATGCAACAGGTGGCGCTGTAACCCATGAGATGGACTCAGGTCTGCTGAGTAGCGTTCAATAGAAAGTAATAAATGAAGGTTGTGAAGAATTTCCAGTCTGCAGCGTCCTGAAACATCTACTAATCTTTGGATCAAGGATCAATACATAAATAAAGATCTAATTCTCAGTGAGGTTACCAGGCACAATGCAGCCTATCCCAGCATGCACTGGGTGGAAGGCAGGGAAACCTGGACAGGCAGACTGATGGGTTCTAGTGAGTTCCTTCTCTACCATTCAACTTTGCCAGTTAGCTAACTTACATTCTAAAAGCCTGGGGTTCTTTGGCTCCGCCCACTGAGGTTTAACTCAACCAATGAGATTATTTCTACCTCCTATAAACGTTTGTAGATCTAACCCTCCAATCTGTGGCGTTTTCTGTTGCAGAGTCTCCACAGAGCGCCGTGCAGAGCGCGTAGCCACCGAGCGAAGGCAGGGGGCGCTGTTCCCAATCTGGTCCTCATTGGGAATTGCACAAAGAGTCTGGAAAAATGTTGTTGTCCAGTCCAACGCAGATTTAAACCCTCAACTCACATATGGTGTATTTGTTGTCGTGAAGAGAGAAAGCGGCGTCCTGAACAACCGACACCTTCAAATCCACCAGAAATGAAAGATCAGGAACAATGAGAACGTGTAGGAACTGTGTTTTTCTTCTGCATCTTTTATGTTTGCAGCGTTCTGAGCCTGTTGTGTTTCCCGGTGGAGGGATGCTGGAAGGGTTTGACTCGGTTGTAAAAAAAAAAAAAAAAACCAACTCACTCAACCTTTAAAAGCTCTGAGCTTTATTTTTCTACGTTGGCGTCGTTCCTGTTCCTGTAGCATTACATACATGTTCCTGTACAGCAGCATCATGTCCTCGGTTTGGTGTATCATATGTTGCCTGTTGGTTTGTTTACGTTGTACTCATGTTTTATATTGTTATGGATCTGAAATAGCTTCATGTTTGATACTTGATATACATCAAGATCCTGTTATCAATAAACTCACTTCTATGAACCTGGAAACGTCTGTGTGTTGTCTTCTGGTCCAGAGGTCAGACAGAGAGGCTGGTACCTGACCCTGACCTCCTGACCTCTGACCTCCCTGTAGCTGACCCTGACCTCCCTGGGGGGGTGGAGCTAGAAAAAAGCATCAGTGAAAGTGGTCCCAGTGTAAATAAAGGTTAAAGGAACCACCCACTCGCTCATTTTAACGGGTTACAGCTGAATAACATGAAAGTGATTTTAAGTGGGTGAATTGAATTATTGATCTAGAACAATAACGATGTTTCTAATTCACATTTTGACATAAAGGATTAATAGATATCAAGAATCATCATTTAGACTCGTCAGAACAGATCTGTTGGATTAGAGACTAGTCAGAATGACCTTCTGGATATGTTGAGTTAGTAATGAGTTAGATGAGATGTTTATGGCATGCTGCACACAAACATAGGTGATATGCCTGTATTGTCTCAATTTACTCTATTTGGGGTAATGAACAGTTTACACCTGGTAAAAAGGATGGAGGATTTAGGTTATGGAATATAAAAGGTGTTCGGAAAATGATGGATCTTTATGTAGACGGAGTTTTGCTTTCTTTTGATCAATTATGTCAGAGGTACAAATCCCTAAAAAACACTTCTTTAAATATTTACAGTTAAAAAGCTACATGTCATCAAAATATGGACAGATAATGTGTATACCACCTTTATCAAAACTTGAGGAAATAACACGTAAATTTAGAAGGGAAGGGCCACGTATCTAAATATTACAGCATATTGGTTGCATATAGTACTGAATCAACACTAGATACATTAAATGCTTGGAAAATGGATATACAAGAAGACATTGAAGAGACAGATTGGAACGATGCTTGTTTAAAAGCACAAAAACAGACAATAAATACAAGGTTTAAATTACTTCAATATAAATGGTTAATGAGAATGTACATAACTCCTGTCAAACTTCATCATATGTCTGCTAATATCCCAGATGTTTGTACTAAGTGTTTGGACGAGAAAGGTACTCTATTTCACTGTATGGGATCCAAAGATCCAAAGCTTCTGGAAAGATGTTATAAAATGTTTGTCAGAGATGTTTAACACCAAAGTCCCTTTAAATGTCAAACTCTGTGTGCTTGGAATATATCCGAAGGACTTTATGCAAACATCGAAACAGATTAAACTTCTGGACTTTGGACTTCTTCAAGCCAGGAGAGCTACTGCACTATGCTGGAAGAGTACGGACGCTCCATCATTGAGAATGTGGATAAGGGAGCTTTCGGATTGTATCGGTCTGGAAAGACTAACTTACATTGCTAAGGGCAAGCGGAAGGACTTTGTTCAGCTCTGGGAACCGTATATGAATATCATGAAAGATGGAAATATAGGCTTTACCTGAAAGGAAATTGTAAACAATGTAGGGAAATATTTCGTTTTATTTGTATTTTATCCGATATTGGTGCAAGTTAAGTGTGTTTGTGTGTGGGTGTGTGTGTCTGTGTTATGTACGTATTTTCTAGTCTCAAACTGTTGTATTGTTACTGTATGTCTTCTTTGATGTGATGTTATAACATAAGAAAATGACAATAAACATATTGTGGGGAAAAAAAATGAGATATTTATCATTTGTAGAGATGAAATGTTCCCACTGTCCATACTGAGAAGCAGCTGTAGTTCTCCTGTAACACAGTTTAAAATACACTATAGAACAGGACTTCTCAAACATTTTCATATCATGGACCCCCAAACAGACCCCCGTTAGGCCATGGGCCAGATTTCATATGATTTTGTCCCAGGAGGAGAGTCTTTCTGCACTGCATTGTGGGAAGATAATTGTGGTGAGAGTGAAACCTATGATTGTCATTGTTATATATTCTAATAAATGATAGTGAAATAAAATGATTCCTCAGTTTGCTGGGGACCCCCTGCAATCCCCTCCAGGACCCCTGGGGGTCCCCGGACCCCAGTTTGAGACCCAGCGCTAGGCCCATAGAAATATAAAGTCCCTATAGAGATATTATAGAAACATGAAGTAATGAAAGGTTCCAGAAAGTTCAATACATCAGTTCAGATCACTATCAGCCCCCCGGACCATGTGAGACCATGTGAGACTACTACTGAGTTCATAGGGAAGGAAAACCTTTTCACAACCTGTCATTTAACCGTTGGCCCCGCCCCCCTCAGGTTGATGTCAAAGATGGTTGTGTTTAAGAAGATGAAGCACTTCTAAAACAAAACTGCTACAATAAAGCCTCTAAACTTTTTGTTTAAACTTCTTTTAACTAACTCGATTCTTTCGAGCCGTCCGATAGAAGTGCAACGATTCTGAATCGATTCATTATGATTCACCAACAAAAACATACCAGCCCATGTGAGGTTTGAACCTACAATCCTCAGCATGAGTCTGATGCTCTACTAACTGAGCTATACTAGTAATGAAGTCACATGAGCGCCACCCCTTTCAAACCAGATGTGTAACCAACTGTAAAACACCAACTAAACTACAGGTTAATGACAATAATAATATTTATAGTATTTACACAGAGTATTGCTATTGATTTCATTTTATTTCGTGTGCTCTTGACTTTCTTTTTCTAATAGAGACAGTTTTGTTGACCAATGTTAAATGTTAAATGGCTTATAGTTTACCCAATTACCAGTTAATTTATTAAACAACATCTTAACAAAAACTGTTGTCAATGTGTGCAGAATAGATCGCTACATTATTACATTGGCCTTTTTCACGATCTAATATGGCTCCTTGATCCGGCAGGTACGCGGAAGTAGTCTCTCTCGTTCATCAGACGTGAACCGCTCGGACATCTCGGACATCTGCTCTCTCGGTTCGCGAGATGTCCGATTGAGTCCGAGAAGTCCGATATTCATCTGCTCTCTCGTTCATCTGCTCTCTCGACTCGTTCGCGAGCCGCTCAGTCGGATCAGCGGTTCTCGTCCGATGAACGAGAGAGACTACTTCCGCTTACCTCGCCGGATCAAGGAGCCATATTGGATTATGAAAAAGGCCAATGTAATAATGTAGTGATCTATTACATTCTATATACATTGACAACAGTTTTTGTAATGTTTAAGATGTTGTTTGATAAATTAACTGGTGATTTTTTAAATAAATTATTTCTTTTCTGGCGCTGCTATAGCCGCTGCTGAATCAATTCAGTCGCGTGTGCGAGTCGAATCAGCTCACTCACTTAACTGATTCGGTTCTTTTGAACGATTCTTTCGCGAATCGGCCATCACTACTAGCTAACCATCACGGTGTACCACGGAACGACGCCGGAGGTCCTTCTTGCCCACCGCCATCAGACTTTACAATTCATCCCTGGACTAACCATCAATCAGCAGTGGAGTAGTGACCCGGACCGCTCAGTCAGTAGAGCATGAGACTCTCAGTCTCAGGGTTGTGGGTTCAATCCCCACATAGTTTCAAGTACCTTTGTAAGTCACTTTGGATAAAAGCATCTGCTAAATGACTGTAATGTAGTAGTCCCATGTTAACAGTAACTAGTTAGCTAGCTACCAGTTAGTTCAGGTTAACTAGCTGACTCTTCTCCAGCTCCAACTCAGAGTGTTTTGGAGTAGAGACTAGGGCTAAAGACAAGACAGTTTACTGAGTCACAGTAACCTACATTTGGAGACAAATCTACCTGATCACACTGATCACTTTTACTGAGAACGTTACTGGATGATCTACAGACACACCACAACAACCTGGTTCAGACAGTCAACTGGTTCTACTGACACATTATAAACTAACAGATGATTCACCTCCAAGATGGCACCACCTATTGCTGGGAGATGTGGTCAGTCGGTGGTTCCTGGAAATAGAGGCAGAGTGAGACCTCTTGCCGCTCCTCTCTCTGGTGAGGCGTCGCTCTGCCAGTCAGGTTTCCTTATTGAGTTTTCTCAGGTTGTCGAGCAGGACGGAGGACGGAGGGAGTGTCTGTCTGTCGGGTCTCATTGGAATAAATAATGGAAATACAACTTTTTCTCCAAGAGGATTTATGATTTGACTGACCAGTTTCACTATGAAGAGGAGCCGCCGGACCGGAGCTGTCACTACCACCTCTTAGTGGATCACTCTGAGTCTTCCAGGGATCTGTTGGCTCTAAAGCGGCTGGCTCGACTTCATATTGTTGAAGTTATTAGTTTTTCTTCTGTCGGACAGTTTGTTAGCAGCTCACTATGCCGGAGCTGATCAGTGTAACAGAGTTCATTGCTGAAACCAATGAGGACTACAAAGCTCCGACCACCTCCAGCTTCACCACTCGGATGTCCCACTGCAGGAACTCTGTGGCGGCTCTGGAGGAGGTAAGACCAGGATGTAGAGGGAAGGAGCAATTAGGTTGAAAAGAAAAGTTGGGTAAACTTTGACCTCCAGGCAAACCTCCACCAATAGACACAAGAATCAATGCTATGTTCAGGAAAGCATTAGTCATACTGTGGTAAACGTTATTTCTGCAGATGTACAGGTAGTTCAGGAGGCTTCACCCTGCACACCTCCATGTCTTCAGGCAGTAAAAGCATTTTACTTTTTACTGAAAAGAGGAAGAGAGAGCTACTTCCTGTTGGTCCGAGCGGTTCCCCTCCACCGCCTCAGCCCTGTCCTGGTCTTATTCAAGTAAAGGGACGTTTGAATGCTGAGTAAAGCTGAATCAGACGGCAGGAGGTCAAAGGTCGGAGCCGTGCAGCATTCCTCTAGAATGAGTAGAGGCTGATGATGATATTACTCAATACTCAATACTCTATTAATGATCAGACATACAGGAGGTACTGACCAGTTCTGCTCTCTCTCCGCTGCTACTACTAGTACTACTACTACTACTACTACTACTGCTACTACTACTACTACCACTACTGCTACTAGTACTACTACTACTACTAGTACTACTACTACTACTACTACTACTACCACTACCACTACTACTATTAGTACTACTACTACTACTAGTACTACTACTACTACTACTACTACCACTACCACTACTACTATTAGTACTACTACTGCTACTACCGCTACTACTACTACTAGTACTACTACTACTACTACTACTACTGCTACTACTACTACCACTACTGCTACTAGTACTACTACTACTACTAGTACTACTACTACTACTGCTACTACTACTACTACTACTACTACTACCGCTGCTACTGCTAGTATTACTACTACTACTACTACTGCTACTACCACTACTACCGCTACTACTGCTACTAGTACTACTACTACTACTACTACTACTACTGCTACTACCACTACTGCTACTAGTACTACTACTACTACCACTGCTACTGCTACTAATACTACTACTACTACTATTTGTACTACTAATTTAAAGTAAAACAAATAGAAAGGACATTTAAAAGTATAAAGTATGAATCAGCTCTCATCGTGAAGCCTGGCTGCACCATGTGGCGTCCTCCTCCTGTTGCATTCTGGGACAGTTCTGCCCTGGGGACTCACCTGTCTGATCCTGTCCCGACAAGATGTCTCACCCTGCTTTTTTTTCTCTCTCTCTCTCTCTCTCTCTCTCTCTCTCTCTCTCTCTCTCTCTCTCTCTCTCGCTCTTCTTTCCTCTCTTGCTCATTTCTATATAATAACCTCATATTGTCTTCAGTCTTGTTTTTCTTCCTCTCCTCTGTCTAGTTGGTTTATCTCCTCCTCCTCCCCCCTCCTCCTCCTCCTCCCCCCTCCTCCTCCTCCTCCTCCTCCTCCAGGTGTGTCTCAGCCTGCCTCCGTCTGCATGGAGAATAAGACCAGTTGGCTTTGTTAATACGGACGCCATATTTGATTGGCGTCAAACTCTGGGTGGGAAACCTGGTAGACAAAAACATACACCAAAATGTGTCTTTGGTCTGGTGGAGACGAGCAGAGCTGGAGAAGGTCCAGATAAAAGACTATTGATCCATAATGGTAGCTAACGTTAGCAGTCAGCTACCAGCTAGGTCCATAACGTTAGCTAACGTTAGCAGTCAGCTACCAGCTAGGTCCATAACGTTAGCTAACGTTAGCAGTCAGCTACCAGCTAGGTCCATAACGTTAGCTAACGTTAGCAGTCAGCTACCAGCTAGGTCCATAACGTTAGCTAACGTTAGCAGTCAGCTACCAGCTAGGTCCATAACGTTAGCTAACGTTAGCAGTCAGCTACCAGCTAGGTCCATAACGTTAGCTAACGTTAGCAGTCAGCTACGTTAGATGTATTCCAAACCAACTAGGTCTATGGTATATTGCTATTGAACAATATTGTGAGGGTGCTGTGACCTCTGACCCTTGAATGCTTTACTATTGATTGCTGGTAATATTGGCGATCAAGGACCTGAAGCTTCTTTTACTGTTGACCTTGTTTGGCCACGCCCACATGACACACCCATATTAAATGGTACACGCCCCAAAAATGTCCCAGCGTCATTGAAAAGACAATTTCAGGCAAGCAGGGGATTTAGGCAAGAACAGATACTGATCATGTAGAATAAATCCTGTTGATTTATTGGTATTAATGGTATCAAGTTGGCCTCCTTGGTGTTTCCTGTGTTGTCATTTATTCTGCTGGTGACAGATAAATGAGTCAGATGTGTTGCTGAGGCGATAGTATTATGGGCTGGACCTCCCACTCTCACTGCACTAATCCCCTTTGAATTCAGTGAGTCTAAGGGCGGGGCCTGTAGTCCTGTCAGTCTGTCTGTCTGTCTGTCTGTCTGTCTAATTGAGGATAACCAGGT
Source organism: Hoplostethus atlanticus (assembly GCA_034670405.1). NCBI lineage: Eukaryota > Metazoa > Chordata > Actinopteri > Trachichthyiformes > Trachichthyidae > Hoplostethus > Hoplostethus atlanticus. The sequence continues at coordinate 66,083 of JAXDDX010000129.1, read as the reverse complement.
ATCCAGACTGTAGCAACTCTTTCTCCAGGCACTTTGTGAGTAAATGGTTGAGACGGTGGACATGTGCACACTCAGATATTCTAATTGGAAATGTTGTAATGATCAGACACTAAACTGGAGAGGTTCGTTTTTGTTCACAGTATGAATTAGTAAATGTTCTCAGAGACCAATAAAGGAGAAACAGGATTCCAATAGTCAGAATTGGGATAATCTATGGATTGGGATTAACTAATCCTCATTTTGCTGGAACCCTGGAACCCGTCAAGGACCCTTGAGCGTCCCCAGACCCCAGTTTGAGACCCTTCTGTCCTAAACTAGCGCTACTCAAGGCACTGGTGGAACGATTCCTGACCCCAGGAGGGAAGGGGAGGCAGAGTTGTTTCTTTAGAATTGGTAGAATTTCTCTTCTGTGCAAAATGTTCACTCAACGTTAACCCTGCTGCTAGTTAAGTGGTAACCAGGGCCTCCTGGAAACTAACTAGCACCCACTAGATCCTGTAATTAGAAGATGAATCACTCAGTCGTACGTTATCAGTTTCTTAGCAGGTCACTAAGCCGGAGCTGATCAGTTCATTGCTGTTCATTGCTCCCACCACATGGGAGTGAGTTACCCAACCTGTGTGTTCTTTAGCACCATGCAGATACAATATAATCAATACCGATCAATACCCCGTCCAATCTGCTGTCTTGACTCTGTTCCTTGTTCCTCCTCCAGGCTCTGGATGTGGACCGAGGAGTTCTGAACAAGATCAAGAAGTCGGTGAAGGCCATCAACAGCTCCGGTCTGAGTGAGTTTCACCGTTTCACCTCAAACAGGAACCAAGAACCACAAACAGCCATGTGGTGAAGGATCACGCTGCATTCACGTCACACCCGATTTACTGTAACAGGAGCTGGTGGTGGTTACCAGGATCGGTGTCGTGGATTGCAGAAGTGTGTCGAAGCAGAAATACAAATCTAAACGATCAGTTACATTCACGCCAATACGATCAAACCTGCTGAGGATCAATCTGCAGCAGTTCCTGTTGTTCCACTTCTTCCTATACGACATGAACGCAGCATCGGTCCCTGACCCCCTCAAGAGTCCCTGATTTAATCATGAATTAAATCCATTAACATCCATTAAATCATGAATCTGTTTTAGTATGGATTCCACATTAGATGATGAATTTGAGTCAAAGGAGCGAACTGGTGATTCTGGGTTTTTATTGGCCAACTTTAGCAGCTCGTATTGTTGTACGTATGAGTCACCAGGATACTCCATTTGTTACCATGGAAACAGAGTTTACAGCAACTGTAGCGACAGATGAGGCGTTCACTTGCCTCAAACCCTTTATAATAGCTGAGAATGAGCTTCACCTCCGCTGGGTTTGTGTTCAGGCAGGTGGAGTTTCACTGCAGGTCCTCCACACATTCCTCCCATACCGCTCACCTGTCCCAGCATGCCGAGGGAGAGTTTCACTTCCTGCCTCTGTTACTGTCTGTCTGCCTCAGGGAACCGACACACTTCTGCAAAAACTCCATGTGTGATATTAAGATTGGTGACAGTTTAACGTCTGGAATATTACACTGCAAAAAATGACAAGCTTGGCAAAGGATTTGGTTTTCTATCTAGACTTTATTCAAGAATACTTTTGTCTACTTGATTCTTTCAATATGACGTCTTTCAAGAAACAACAACAAAACAAGAAATTAAACAATGAAACAAGAAACAATTCCAACAATTTTAAGACAATTTCCTTTGATTCAAGCAAACGTCTTGAAACCAAGTTAAATGTATTGAAACCAGAAACAGGATCTGTCAGTGAGATAATTGAACTAATGATCCTGGAACAAGCTTGACAAGTCTGGGACTCAAATAAAACCCCTCGCTTGTCATTTTTTGCAGTGTGTGATACTAACCTTGCTTACCACGCGACATTGTGAGCCAAATAAATCCTGGACACACAAACTGCTACCGGCCTTCTGATCCCAGTATGTCAATGAAATCGGCCCGTTGCTCTGAAGAGACATGAGTCACGTTTTGAGAAAACGTGGTTGAGCAACATGTTTCCTTTGGCAGGGAAGGAAATTGCCAAATAGGTTAAAAAATAAAGATATTGTTGCACATATTAAAGAACTGAAGTGTAATGAAATACTGTCGATCCTACATTACATTTACAGTTCAGTCATTTAGCTTGAGCTGTTTCTAGATTACAAGGAACCAAAAGTGAGGAGGTCAAGGGTCAGAGGTCACAGCAGCCTGGTGGAACGACCCCAGGAGGGAAGGGGAGGCACAATTGTTTCTTTAGAATTGGTAGAATTTCTCCTCTGTGCAAAATGTTCACTCAACGTTAACCCTGCTGCTAGTTAAGTGGTAACCAACCTCCTGGACCAGTCAGAACCAAGGCAGCAAACTAACTAGCAACCAGGACTGAGCATCTGAGTCTGAACATCCTGTCCTGTCCTGTTGGGTTTCCCGGTGTCCTCCCCAGTTTGTGTCTTTGTGACGTGTAATCTAAAGGTTTTCCGGGTTTGTATGAACATTCCTGCCCAATGGCAAAGATCCTGTAATTAGAAGATGAATCACTCCCATCCCACCTCCAGTCTGTAAAAGTGGGTGTTCACCATGCAGTTTAACCTCAGGCAGAAACAGCATGGCTCTTACCAGAGTGACTCATCACAAAAACAAAAACATGTATTTACCTCTGAATGTGAACAATACTGAAGACGACATCTTACTGCTGAAACATTAAAGGACAAATCACCTAAAACACTTAATGTACTATTGGTGGTGGTTGTCTCCTGGTCCATCATGTTGTTTTGTTCTTCCTCCAATCGTAGACGACGTGACGTCACGTTGAGATATTTCCAGTCTGACATCAGAAAATGTTTCATGATCTAAACCATCAACGGTCACCGTCAGGTTTTGGTGTCAGCCAATCAGAATCAAAGAGCAAGGGCTTCTTTCTAGACCGACGATCAACAATCATACAGGAGAAATCCATCAGAGGAGAGAGAGAGACCAATTTCTCCACCGACAGGAGATAGACCAGAATGCAATGCAGTAGCCAGGATAGACCAGAATGCAATGCTGTAGCCGAGATAGACCAGAATGCAATGCAGTAGACGAGATAGACCAGAATGCAATGCAGTAGCCAGGATAGACCAGAATGCAATGCTGTAGCCGAGATAGACCAGAATGCAATGCAGCCACAAGACAGGTTGGGTTTTGAGTAAGGGACGACTCTCACTTTTTATCAATTGTCCAAACTGAAAGCAACAAGTTCACACCCCTTCTCCGGGGTGTTGTTGAAAGGCATTCTGGGAAATGTAAGAAATCACAAAATAACTGACACATTGATGAGATCTAACAGTGAAGAGGATCAGAGGGGAGTTTTCCTTTAACACATGTAATAGAAGACATGAACTACAATGTGTGCAGAGTCATATCCCATGATGCCCGTGTGATTTTTGTGTTCATGGAGAATTGTTGTGCTGCAGTTATTGCGACATGGGGCCGGTCGAGGGCGGGGTGGCCGGCTGAGGAAGCAAGTGGAGCAAAAACTAATTCTGCTGAAGGTTGTGAAAGAGGAGAGCTGAGATGTTGAACAACAGAGTTTCCTCTCGCTGAAGAGGCTTTCTGCTGGGCTTTACATTCCTTCAGCCTGGGCGGCGCCGCTTATCACAAACTGAACCTTGACCCCACAACCCACACTGTAAAGAATGGTCATCTTAACAAGGTGCTTAATGCTGTATGAATGGTTAAAATATCTTCCTCCGTCTGCCAGTGAGGTTATTTTCCAGTGCAGCGTCAAGTGGCGTCATCTTGCCAGGCGATGATTCCATGTTTCAACCCTTCAGAAGGTTCATCAGATCCTGTTTCCTGTCCGTTGCAGGTCACGTGGAGAACGAGGAGCAGTACATCCAGTCCATGGAGAAGTTCGGGGATAACTGCGTCTGCAGGGACGACGCCGAAGTCGGGTCGGCCTTCCTCAAGTTCGCCGTCTTCACCAAGGAGCTCACAGCGCTCTTCAAAAACATGGTGAGAGAATCTGCAGAAGCCTCGCCGGGTCAAATCATACAGTAACATTTATTGAACCAGTAGAGGACCGATGTGGGTTCTGAAGGCCTGATGTTTTTGTGTTGAAGCTGCTGATAGAGGAAAAGTGACCATTTTCACGCCAAACAAATCCCTAATATTCCAAGTGTTCATCGTTTCCCCCGGAGGATGAAAAGCCTCTGAAAGCATCTCGACCATCATGGACACTAAAAGCATTGAAACCAGAATAAGGAAATGATTTTGGTGGGTTAGCAGCAGGGCAAGTAATTCACTGTTTGCTCCTTTAATTTGAAGTGTAGGGGTATTTTTTGGCAGCTTCACGGTCAAATTTTAGTTTTAACTTGTTTTCCACTGCTGGAAACCGGTGACTCTCCGTCCCGACGTCCATCTTCAGCCTCCATGTTGGTCGTTATAGTTTTTGCCGCTCCATTTCCCTCCCGTTCTGTGTTGTTTGTTTTAGTGGACTCGCGTGCCAGGTGGGTGGGGCTTGTCACATCAGACAGCACAATGAACACCAGAAAGTTTAGACAGTCGCTGTGATAAACCCCACCCACCTGGGATTCCAAGCAGGTTAAAACAAATGCTAAGAATTGTTTAAACTCAGGCTTGGCATCAGACGCCAACGGTTCGAGAGTCAACTTCTCCATCTCAGAAACTCGTCTCAGAAACTCTTTCCTCTACCAGTTTCAGTAACATGAAGGTGGAACATGGAGGATCGTTCACCAAAGAGACGAGATACTTCCTGTTGCTTCTCTTGTTTCACTGAAAGTCGGAGGTGAACTTTCTGGTTCTGCTGCTGGCAGACTGAACTGAAAGCCTTCACACCTCGTCTGCTGAGTGATGTGTGATTTGTTGGTTTTGTGCCTCTGAGCGGCCCTGTTGTTGAGAAATGCCATGTTTCCTACATGTCCTGTTTGTATTGACTCCACTGCTGCTTGTTTCCAGCTGCAGAACATGAACAACATCATCAGCTTCCCGCTGGACAGTCTGCTGAAGGGAGACCTGAAAGGAGTCAAAGGGGTTCGTGTTCAAGTTTATCACTTTAAAGGTTTCATTCATGATGCTGTGAGTTTAACACTGGGAAGAGCAGAGGATTCTGGGATGGGATCAGTTCTACGGGGCAGCTGGGTAATATAATCATTAGTCCTGTCTGAATCTGCCATGTCAGTAATATTTAGTCTGCAGTAAAGCTCCGCCCTCTTTCACCTCCTGTCAAATGTCCAGTAAAACCCCGTCAGGTTGAACTGGATCAACTCTGGTCCAGCTCAGACTTTCCTTCAGTCTTGCAGCTGCGATGCGTTGTTACTGTTCCACAGAGGAAGTTACGTCTGACACGATGTGTGGTTGTCATGACAACGCGGACATGGAGTAGAACCTCCCAGACTGACGACATGACAGACGTCCTGTGTTAACACATTACTCTACACACACCGTCCTGAAAACTGATCCCGTCTGAATCGTAGATTGAAGGGATTCAACTGGTTGATACAGAACGTCATGGAGGGTCGTCATGCAGCTGGACGTCTTTCCAACATGGCGTCTCTACTTTGTCTCTCATATATTACTGTATTACTCATCATTACTGTAATACTGTAAATATTGTGGTTTTTTTATTGTAAATACTGTGTACTGTTGCCTTTTGCACATTCCCGTTGAGCATTGCCACTTTTCATTTCACTACACACCCCGTGTGTGTATGTGACAAATAAAGTTCTTGAATCTTGAATCTTGAATCTATATCCCCAGAATCTTTTAGACCAAGCAGTGAAAACATTATCACACATTTAAACAACACATAGACTGCTGTATATCAGAGATCGGCACCATGGACGTCCATATGATCCTGTCTGTAATCTAACATGTCTGATGTTTCTGATGTTTCTGCCTCCTCAGGACCTGAAGAAACCTTTTGACAAAGCCTGGAAGGATTACGAGGCCAAGCTGTAAGAGTCACTGTCTCAGTTCACTAACCCTTCATGTTTGGTTTATTCAGACAGTAGGACAGTAGGACAGTAGGACGGTAGGACAGGAGGACAGGAGGACAGTAGGACAGGAGGACAGGAGGACGGTAGGACAGGAGGACGGTAGGACGATATGTGAGAGGACAGTGGGACAGTAAGACAGGAGGAAGGTAGGACAGTAAGACAGGAGGAAGGTAGGACAGTAAGACAAAAGGACGGTAGGACAGGAGGAAGGTAGGACAGTAAGACAGGAGGACGGTAGGACAGGAGGAAGGTAGGACAGGAGGACAGTAGGACAGGAAGACAGGAGGACGGTAGGACGATATGTGGGGAGGACAGTACGACAGGAGGACAGTAGGACAGTAAGACAGGAGGACGGTAGGACAGGAGGAAGGTAGGACAGGAGGACAGTAGCACAGGAAGACAGGAGGACGGTAGGACGATATGTGGGGAGGACAGTACGACAGGAGGACAGTAAGACAGGAGGACGGTAGGACAGGAGGACAGTAAGACAGGAGGACGGTAGGACAGGAAGACAGTAAGACAGGAGGACGGTAGGACGATATGTGTGTTACGTTTCAACAGAAGAAGAACTGGGTAGTTAGCATGAGCAGCGATAGCCACCGTGGCTGAACAGACAAAGAAAAGAGCGCCACCTACAGGAACTCAAACTCCATCAACAGGAAATCCAAGACGTCACAGTACTGGACAGTAACTTGACCTTTGACCTCTTGCCCTGTCCTCCCAGAACTAAGATCGAGAAGGAGAAGAAGGAGCACGCCAAGCAGCATGGGATGATCCGGACGGAGTTCAGCGGGGGAGAGATCGCCGAGGAGATGGAGAAGGAGAGACGACTCTTCCAGCTGCAGATGTGTGAGGTGAGGTCACCCAGAGGGCAGGGGTCAGAGGTCAGGGCACAACAGCTACTACTCTGTAGCGGCGACAAGGTGGCCTGGGGGGTTAGAGAGACCATCCCTCAACTAAAAGGACAGAGGTTAGATTCCTGAAACACTCAGTGTCCTTGAGCAAGGCACTGAACCTGCTGAGTCATGAAGCCTAAAAAAGCCTAAAATGTAAAATTGATGTGAAATTGACGTGCAAAAAAAGCTTTAGTTGTTTTTTGGTTTTGTGTAATGAATTCTTAAGATGAAAGATACAGTTGTAGTATTTTATGTCCCGTTCATTGGCTGTCATTTAATTTAATTCCGTAACTTTGGTCTTCAGTATCTTCTGAAAGTAAACGAGATCAAAGTCAAGAAGGGAGTCGACTTCCTCCAGAACCTCATCAAGTATTTCCACGCTCAGTGCAAGTAAGTCGCTCTGCCGCCGCCTCTGGTTTCCATTTCAGAAAGAAATAATCATCTGAAGTTTAACATTTAATATCTGCAGCCCTGCGAGAGGATATCCATCTTAACAAGTCATTTATTGAGGTTTGATCTTAAAGCTGCACAAGGAAACTCAGAGAGCAGAGAGAGGGAACTGTTTGAAAAGTCTGAACTTCATTACCCAGAAACCCTGTGTGGTGACGCAAGCAAACCGCTCTGTGATGCTTCGTACCAAAGAAACCTCTTCAGTCGGTTGGGTTCCTGTGTGGAGAGGATTTCCCACCAGTGACCAAACCGACACCAGGATCTAATTTGGACCAATAGGCATCACTTCCTGGTTCAGGCTGATCAAAATCTTCCTGACGTTAGACAATTTCACTTCTTTATTTCACAGCTGATCAGTCCACTAGTACCAACATAGTGACTCCAAAATACTCTTGAAACAAGTGGTTGAATTTCTTCACTTTGTTGAAGTAAAATACTGTAAGACTCATTTCTACACTCTGAGTTGTTAAGATGGATATTCATGGCAGCAGACGGAGGATTTTAAGTCACTCATCTGTGTTGTTGTGTAGTCGAGTGTCACTGTATTCTACCTGGAGATCTCAACACGTTTCTGCTCTCCTGTCAGTTTCTTCCAGGACGGACTGAAGACGGTAGAGAATCTGAAACCCTCCATAGAGAAACTGGCGACAGACCTGACGGCGGTGAGGAGCAGCTTCATTCACCGTTCACAAGATTATGAATCGGAACACAGTAGAAGAGACTGAAGACAGTAGAGAAACCAACAGTAGACCATAGTAAAGACCTGGCCCCTCTACTGCACCTCCCTTGGGTTCAGCTCACCAGATATTTAGTTCTAATGCTTCATTTCAATGTGAATTCACTGTTTTAATTCACTGAAACTGAAACCAAGTCATGGTATTCTTCAATGTTTTCTTAAAAAATACAAATAATTCACATCCTCTAAAATGCTTCTGTCCATGTCCGGTCCTTACATGATATTCAGTAGTGAGTTTTACGTTAATGTCAATCATTTTGTCAAGTATTTGTCGTATTTTTCAAATGGTGGAGTTTTAATTTTGGAATGAAACTCTTCATAGGGATTGTAATCCATTACAGATTACTGGATATAAGGAAAGAATGGAGGTCTTACTGGTTTCTTCCTCCTCTGTGTTGGTCAGATCAAACAGACTCAGGATGGAGAGAGGAAGCAGCTGTCTCAGCTCCGCGACGTCCTCAAGGCTTCGCTGCAGTCCGAGCAGAAAGAGGTGGGAAGGTTTTTACCACACCAGACCAACGTCCAGTACAGATCTGGCTAAACGAAACTAAAATATCACAGGTTTGATTCCTACAATGGCCAACGTGTCCATCAACCTCCCGTCAAAGTGCCCTTGAGCAAGACACTGAACCGTCACCTGTGCATCATCGTAGGTCAGCTAAGTGATTAAACCATGATCGGTGTTTTCCAGGACTCCCAGGCCAAGCAGAACGCCGGCTACAGTCTCCACCAGCTGCAGGGCAACAAGGCCCACGGCACCGAGCGCTCCGGGATACTGTACAAGAAGAGCGAGGGGTGAGTGTCCACAACATCCCACAATATCACAAACAACCTGATGACCGCCAGATGTTTGAGTATGATTGAACAGTAGACGAGACCCAGTGGTCCTGACCATCACATGAAACCATGAAATGTCTTGTCTCCTCCCCAGACTGAGGAAGGTGTGGCAGAAGAGGAAGTGCTCGGTGAAGAACGGCTTCCTGACGATCTCTCATGGAACGGTAAGAGACCAGATCCTTTGCCTATTGGTCCTTTTGCATGAGAAGATCCCGCCCTCCTGTCTGCATGTCCAGGGATTCAGCCAGTCCCCTGAAAGTTTCCTTTTGCGTTTATTTTCTCGATAAAATAAAGATCTGGATGTGCATGTATTTTACTTATTTTTTTAGTTTTTACACGGAGAGTCAAACGGCCAATCAGGACAGAACAAGAAGCAGAGGAAGAGAAACAGGAAGCGAAGGAAGAGCATAAGGAAAAGGATGGCAGACAGAAGGGTGGGAAGAGGACATTCATGAACTTTTGATCTGAACAGTAGAGGAGAATGTGTGACGCTGCTGAGATCCCTGGAGGACAGATAGCATAGACCGAGCGTTTCTCAAGTCGTCCTTATCATTTCTCACTAACTAACTAACTAACTAACTGAATGCTGTAAAACATCGACTGTTCAAATGTTGTGACTTCATGTTGTTAAGAGAGAAAAACTGATCAGGAGCAACCAAAGTCTACAGAAAGCTAAAATCATGGCATCTTGACGACTTCAAATAAGTTGAACTCATGAAAACTTCAATGCCGTCAGTTTTGCCGCGTTCATGTCACATCGGATTTACCGTAAAGACGAGCTGCCAACTGGGGAAAACGTTCACGTCAGCCTCCTGGTGGTGATTACAACTAGGACATTTTTATTATCACAAAGTGCAGAATTGTATCAACACTAATGAATGCCAGTTTACTTTCAGAAGAAGAAAATAGTATTGATTTATTGTAAAATACCTTAAAATAACAAGGAGCACCACAATAATTGACCTTATGGCTGCCATCTTGGATGTGGGCATCCCAACGAATGAAACACTGATGATGTCAACTCATGATGACATGAGTTGTCATCCCGTTCTTCTGCTTCTTCCAATATGATATGAAAGCAGCATTTGAACCGTCAAGTCCTTTTTTATTCCCATACAATGTGAATGCAGCATCAATCCTCTGTCCCTTCCCACAATGCAGTGTGCACCCACCCTTTGCTCCACCCTGACACTGCCAGGGTTTACTGAAGGTCCTGGAAGGCATCCCTATTAAAATGTGTGTGTTTTCCTGTGTGTAAATCCGATGTGGTGACATTATACACTATATGGCCAAAAGTCAGTGGACCCCCTACTAGTTGTTGAGTTCAGGTGTTCCTCAGGGTTTGGGCTTGGCCCCTTAGTTCCAGTGAAGGTAATCTTAATGCTACAGGATACCAAGACATTTTAGTCAATCAGGCTCTTCCAACTTTGTGGCAACAGTTTGGGGAAGGCCCTTTGCTGTTCCAGCATGACTGAGCCCCTGTGCACAAAGCGAGGTCCATAAAGACATGGTTAGACCAGTTTGGTGTGGAGGAACTGGATTGGCCTGCACAGAGCCCTGACCTCAACCCCACTGAACTAGAGGAGGAACTAGAACGATTGCGAGCCAGGCCTTCTCGTCCAACATCACTGCCTGACCTCACTAATCCCCACAGACACTCCAACAGCTTGTGGAAAGCCTTCCAGAAGAGTGGGGAGGTCCAACTCCATATTAATACCCATGGTTTTAGAATGGGATGTCCAGCAAGCTCATATAGGAGTGATGGTCAGGTGTCCACTGACTTTTGGCCATATAGTGTACCTCTCTTATAAAGTTGACATGAGGACAATCAAACTCACCAGGCTTCATCAAGGTCAATCTCTTTTAGTACCCAGCTCAGTGAGTGGTAGGAACCTGCATTCTAGGAAAAACCATGAGAGCTTTCTGATGCTGATATCAATCCATTTTATTCCAAAGTACAAAATGTGCAATCCTGCAACAATTTTCACTGCATGCACGTTGTACTAGGATGGAGTCCTATCCATCCTCTTCACTTCATTTTCTATTTCACTCAAAAGTGTCACATCACTTTATGGGCTTCCTGTGGACAAGTTAAGGTCTCATTTTGTGTCCCTCCCAGGCTAACCGGCCTCCAGCCAAACTCAACCTGCTGACCTGCCAGGTGAAGCGAAATCCAGACGAGAAGAAGAGCTTCGATCTGTTCTCACGTAAGCTGGAGCTTCAGGGTGAACTGCTTTTCTGTTGCTTTCGTCTGCTTGGTGTATATGGCTGCAGACAAAGCCATTTCTATCGCTGAAACAAATGTAGGTGTTTTTTATTCATCTTACTTGAATTGAACTAACAAAAAGATCATTTATTTGTAAAGTGAGTTTCATGGCATTAGGGTTATTTTTTATTTTACAAAATACATCAATAAGAAAAAAAGCATTCTTCTATTGATTGATTTCTAGATGGTTTGGTAGCTAAATAGATCCAGTTCAGTTTAATCTTCTATTTTTTTTCTTCAGATGACAGAACCTATCATTTCCAGGCCGAGGACGAAGCCGAGTGTCAGATGTAAGTATGTTGGGATCTGTAGAGGAATCCCTACCAGCTCCAGATTAGGATTTAATGCCATGTAAGGTAATGTAATCTAATGTACTGTCCCGTGTCCTGTGTCCCGTGTCCTGTGTCCCGTGTCCTGTGTCCCGTGTCCTGTGTCCCATGTCCCGTGTCTCGTGTCCCGTGTCAGCTGGATCTCGGTTCTGCAGAACAGTAAGGAGGAGGCACTCAACAAGGCGTTTAAAGGCGACCAGGACGAAGGAGAGAACAACATCGTCCAGGAGCTGACGAAGGCCATCGTGGGGGAAGTGAAGAGGATGAGCAGCAACGACATCTGCTGTGACTGTGGAGCTCCCAGTGAGTACTACTAGTACTAGTACTAGTACTGCAACTACTGCTACTACTACTAGCACTACCCAAATCCACCCAACATACCCAAAACTATAGAACAATAAAAACTAAACTATAAGAACCCGGGTTCGGACCCCCTCTAGGTGTGATCGCGTCCTTAGAGGCATCAAATGGACCCAAAGTAAAAGACCTTGTTTGCTCCAGTTTAAAAATGTCTCCCCATCCCACCAGGTCCCACCTGGCTGTCCACCAACCTCGGGGTGCTGATCTGCATCGAATGCTCTGGGATCCACCGAGAGATGGGAGTCCACTACTCCAGGATCCAGTCTCTGGACCTGGACGTCCTGGGAACATCAGAGCTCCTGGTGAGTCGGAGGCTTTTCTTTCGTTTTTAACAGTTTTAGTTTAAGGTTGAGAGAATAACCTCTGTCAGGACAAAGACGTTGGAGGGGTACAGACTCCATCCAGACCATGTCCTGTTAGATCATCAGTACACCAGATCTAAACCTTATTAGTGGGTTGAATGACCAAGAAGCATAGGGATGTAAGTGGACTGGTAAATGTTCAGAGAGCAGCGCCGGTGAGATGATGGACATGAACTCACAGTTGACTTGGTGTCTTCTTTTAGCTGGCTAAGAATGTGGGCAACGCCGGCTTCAATGAGATCATGGAGGCGGATCTGGCGGTGCAGGGAGTGACCAAGCCCAACCCCTCCAGTGACATGTGAGTGACAGCCACACCTCAGTCCTATCCTGGCCTAATACACTGAACCACAGTCTTCTACTGGTGACTTCTACTGCTGAGCAACTTCAAAGGAAGCAGTTTGGTCATTAAAGGAAAAATCCACCCTAAAACTAACTAATACTAACTATTAGTGATGTACGTGGTGTTCCTGGTCCATCTATATGGATATGGACCAGATATGGTCCATCTGGTCCATATCATCATCTGATATCAGAAAATGTTTCATTGATCTAAAACGTCAATGCAGTAGCCAAGATGGACCAGATCATCCATGCAAAATGGCATCAGTTGAGTTCGAGGATGGCATGAATGAGCTAGAATTTTAGAGTTCAAGAGTTCAAGTTCAGGCCCCTTCTCTGGGTTGTTGTCAAAAGGCATTCTGGGAAATGTAGGAAATCCCTCACTGAAGTAGAAGTAGACGAGGCAGGTTGAGGGAAAGTGGGTTCACCCAAAAAGTAAATTACAACACTTCACATCACAAAATACCTCCTCCAGAGCCTTGCTCAAGGGTGAGGAGAGCATGTGTTGATCACTTCCCATCCAGTTTTTCTCAGCCGGGACTTGAACCAGTGACCCTCGGGCCACAAGCCCACGTCTCAGCCCACCAGTCACCACCTTCCCTCTCTCCTCTCCCTCAGGCAGATGAGGAAGGACTACATCACGGCCAAGTACACCGAGAAGCGCTTCGCCCAGCGGCGGTGTGCTGATGCTGCGTCCAGGCTGCAGGTCCTGTCCGACGCCGTCAAGACCAGAGACATCCTGTCACTCATCCAGGTCTACGCTGAAGGGGTGGAGCTAATGGAGGTCATCCCACAGGCCAATGAACACGTAGGACACCGCTCATTAGTTTCCTCATCTGTCAGTCTGTTTCTTCAGACTAGTCTGAGCAGGTGCAGTATGGGTATTGTAGTATTAATACTGGACCATAGCCATAGTAGGTGTATTATGGGTATTGTAGTATTAATACTGGACCATAGCCATAGCAGGTGCAGTATGGATATTGTAGTATTAATACTGGACCATAGGCATACCAGGTGCAGTATGGGTATTGTAGTATTGATACTGGACCATAGCCATAGTTGTCCTAGTTGACTTGACGCTGGTCCTCAGCTCCTACTATCTGGCTGCTGCCTCCAAGGCTTCAACAGGAAAATGCAGCAGGATGTTTGAGAAGAAGGATCATAAAACATGTTGAGTTTTCTCTGAGATCCTCTGATCTCATGGTCTCATATTCAGGAGAATCTTATTTCAGATCATGTTGAGATCTGTTGCTGAGATCATCATGAGCTGATATGTGGTTGATTCTCTGGAGTTGAATTGGATTGTATAGTCTCCTCTCAGTGTCGAGGTAGAAATATGAGATCTCCTCTTGGACTTTGCTTCCTGTGGGATCCCAGCTTGCACATTCAGGTTTTTCATATTGAGCTTATCGGGCTTATCCCAGATCTGGTGTTGACATGAGCCGGCTCATAAACGGAATATTTGACTATATATTAACAGCCTGTTAACGTGCATGTAAACCCGCTGAGTGTCAGTTTGCTATCGGGGGAACAACGTTGAATCTTTTCTCTCTTGTTTGTTGCGGTCAGGAGCCCGGCGAGACGGCGCTGCACCTCGCCGTCCGGATGGTGGACCGGAACTCGCTCCACATCGTCGACTTCCTGGCCCAGAACAGGTAACAGACGGCGTCTTCTGAGTTACATCTACACTTTGGGCATTTAACTGACACTCTTATCCAGAGCGACGTCCAATTAGCTTCAATTATTAGATCACCAACATTACAAGCATCCAATAGTAAGAAGGTCAAAGGTCAGACAGACAACAGATGTGTGTGTGTGTGTGTGTGTGTGTGTGTGTGTGTGTGTGTGTGTGTGTGTGTGTGTGTGTGTGTGTGTGTGTTGCAGTGGGAACCTGGACAAGCAGACGACCAGAGGAAGCACAGCGCTGCACTACTGCTGCCTGACAGACAACAGCGAATGTCTGAAACTGCTGCTGAGAGGAAAAGCTTCAGTCACCATCAGTAGGTCCAGAGATCAGCAGGGAGATGAACTGGACTGACCAGCTAGTCAACCAGACTAGAACAAGACGATGATGGTCCAGATGATGGTCGTTAATAGACTCTAACAGACAGTTTCACTATTTTACCACCAACCTGCTACCAACCATCTGATCCATCATGTTAGTTAGTAATGTGTCAGTAGAACCAGTTGACTATCTGAACCAGGTTGTTGTGGTGTGTCTGTAGATCATCCAGTAACGTTCTCAGTAAAAGTGAACAGGGTGATCAGGTAGATTTGTCTCCAACATTAATCAGATGTATCGGTCGTTGTATCAATTAACTAGAAAGCCGTTGGTTTTGGCTTCGTTAGCTAGCTAGCTATGTAACATTAACTATTGTGCAAATCAAGCATGATAGTTGACACCTAGCTAGCTAACTAACAAGCTAACGGTACCGTGAGTAGATGAATTTGCCACCGCCCGACTGCTTGGCTGCAAGGGGGATGAGAAGTTTAACATTTTGAATTTTAGTTGGTTATTTTTCACTTGTTATCCGTCACTTTCCCTAAAAATGCTTTTAGCCTTGCTAGCATCCCCCATTGAAACCAAGGGGTTTAGCTAGCTGCAAGGTCTGAACGTCGCAGTTTCCTTCAATCTGTAATCCAGCGCTGCCACCTCTATCCATTACAATACAATGATGGTAGCCTGACAGACTAGTAGGCTGGTAGTCTTGCCTTAACTAATTAATATAACAGTAATGGTATTTTGGCCAAGATTAATGTAAAAGCCCAAATTGAAGAGTTAATTTCCAAAATACTATCTCCATTTTTGAAAGAACTTCAAAGTCTGTAAAAGTATCTCATCTTAAATTCTTAAGCTATTTTCTATTGCTAAAATGTTATTTGCTATTTTCTGAAATGTCCCATCATTTTCTTTAATGTTTTCTTTAATGCTATAATTCCAAATGGTTAACGTCTCCTTTTGGAATGAAACCTCTAATTTGTCTTCACAGCCAACGAAGCCGGAGAGACGCCGATGGACATCGCCAAGCGCCTTCGCCACACGCAGTGCGAGGACCTGGTAAGACGCGTTGTTTTACAGAACCTGAAGGTTTTGTAGAAGTCCCTTATGTTTTATAGCTCACCCACACAAAAATAAGATCAACTGAACTGAACTGAACTAAAATGAAGTTAAACTATAAGTAAGCTTGTTATTTTGCACACCTTCATAATGCTGTGACTCATATTTCTCCAGACCTTCAACTTAATGAAATGTTCATTACCCCCATTTGTTGTGCAGCATCTGTAACTATATTTATTTTAGGTTTCTAACGTTGTGTTGTGTTTCAGCTGACCCAGGCCCAGACGGGGAAGTTTAACGTCCATGTTCACGTTGAGTATGAGTGGCGGCTCCGAAACGAGGACATGGATGAGAGCGAGGACGAGATGGAGGACAAGGTGAGATGGTTTTACTTCCTGAACGTCCTGTAGCGCTGCAGTAGCAGGGCGACAGGGCGACCTAGCGGTTAGAGGGACCGTCCCTTAACCAAAAGTTCACAGGTTAGATCCCTGCAACAGCCAGCATGTCCATCAGCAGCCATGAACCCTGATGAACCCTGATGAACCCTGATGAACGCTGATGAACCCTGATGAACCCCTGATGAACCCCGATGAACCCCGATGAACCCCGATGAACACCGATGAACCCCGATGAACCCCGATGAACGCCGATGAACCCCGATGAACGCCGATGAACGCCGATGAACCCTGATGAACGCTGATGAACCCTGATGAACCTTGATGAACCTTGATGAACGCTGATGAACCCTGATGAACCCTGATGAACGCCGATGAACGCCGATGAACCCCGATGAACCCCGATGAACGCCGATGAACCCTGATGAACGCCGATGAACGCCGATGAACCCCGATGAACCTTGATGAACGCTGATGAACCCTGATGAACCCTGATGAACGCCGATGAACGCCGATGAACCCTGATGAACCCCGATGAACGCCGATGAACGCCGATGAACCCCGATGAACCTTGATGAACGCTGATGAACCCCGATGAACCTTGATGAACGCTGATGAACCCTGATGAACCCCGATGAACGCCGATGAATGCCGATGAACGTTGATGAACCCTGATGAACCCTGATGAACCCCGCCTGCGTACCCTTAGTACACTAAACGGTTGAAATGCAGTTCTACTGTAGCGACAATACAAGGTTAGGATGACTAACAGTGTTTATTTCCCGTCCAGCCCATCCCTCAGAGGCGAGAGGACCGTCCGGTCAGCTGCTTTGTGACGGGCACCGCCCCCATGCAGCCCAACCTGGCGGCCCTGGCCCGGGACGCCGCCAGCCTGGTCCGGGACAAGCAAGCGGTCGCAGATTCCCAGCATGATGGTCAGCAACGAGACCTACGGCACCATTATGGACCTCAGCCCTCCTCCGCCCGGAGTACCAGGACTACCGACACCGCCCAACCCCCCCCTGCCGCCCAGAATCCCCAGCAAAGGTTCTGGTTCCCAGTTTGATCCCAGTTTTAGATCCAGTGCTCAAGTTGATCCTGTTTGGGATCCTTGGTTTGATTTGGACCTAGAATTGTGCTTGTTTTTTATCCTACATTTTCTCGTTTAGCTGATGCTCCATGTAACGCTGTTCAGTTTAATACTAATTCAAAATAGAATATTGATAATTTAGTGCAACATTGTAAAATCTCTCATTGTTGCCCCTTGATGAATTCAAAATTGAGATTTTGGACTTTTACATTTTTTGTTTTTTCAGCAAAATAAATAATAGTGATGGATGGATGCAGGACTGTTACCATGGCTACCACTGTTGTTGTTGTTGAAGTGTCTGTCTCCATGTAGGACCAGGATCCAACAAGCCTGTTGCCATGGAGACAGTGGGAAGACAGCGGTCCTCCTCTGATCCCCCCAACCCTCATACGCCTGAGAGGAACAGCTCAATGTATGGTGAGTCTGTATATAAACAGACAGAACACGATGGGCGTGGCTTCTGCTGTTGCTAGGAGACCATTGAAAATCCAGAAGTGCTGCACTTTTTAAATAAAGGTTTAAGCATCTAGTGGAACTGTAACTGGACTCACAGGAACGACTGGATGATTTTGGGAAAGGAAAGTGACGTGAAATCATACTGGTGAAGCTCAATATCAAATTTCATAAATATATATTGAGATATTTAGGTTATGAACTCACACACAAACAAGAAGATTACATTTTATAATAATAATGAACTTGATTTGTAACAAATGTTACAAAGTTCTTCACAGCTTGAAAAAGGCAAAATGTCGTAGTGCAAAATACATACAAAACATCAAAACATCAAGGTGCATCTCAGCAGATACTAACATCCAACCAACATCCAACTAACATCCAACTAACATCCAGCTAACATCCAACCAACATCCAACCAACATCCAACTAACATCCAGCTAACATCCAGCTAACATCCAACTAACATCCAGCTAACATCCAGCTAACATCCAACTAACATCCAACTAACATCCAGCTAACATCCAGCTAACATCCAGCTAACATCCATCTAACATCCAACCAACATCCAACCAACATCCAACCAACATCCAACCAACATCCAACTAACATCCAACCAACATCCAACCAACATCCAACCAACATCCAACCAACATCCAACTAACATCCAACTAACATCCAGCTAACATCCAGCTAACATCCAACACTGGAAAAACGTTTCCTGTCTCTTGTGAACTTCCTTGTTCCTAGTTGAAACTGCCTTCTTCCGTTCTGCTCTGTTGTGGTTTATTTTGTTTCTTTACTGTTTTAAATGTTTTGCAGGTTTCTGTAAATTGCTCCATGAATAAATGTGACTTGGTTTGTTGTTGAATTACCAGTTCTTTAATTCTGATTTAGAAGTTGTGGTAATCTTACTCCGTCCTTCCTGTCCTCTCCCAGTGTTCCCAGCTGCACCTCCTCCTCCAGTAAACAGGAGGACCAGTATGCTGGAGCCCAAGAGCCACTCGGTCAGAAACACCCCCCTCCCTCCTCTTCCTCCTCCACCGGGACCCTCGGCTCCACCGGGGATCCCGGTACCACCAGTCCCCCAAGCACCGACCGCCCCCCCGGCGCCACAGTATAAACCTTCCCCCCTGCCTCCACCAATACCCAGCCACCAGTCCAGCCGACCGCCAGGAACCAAGTCGCCCAAGTCACCCAGCCGGTAGGTACTGGTTAGTCTGGTTAGTCTCTGGTGTCTCTGGTAGGTTTCTCTGTCCTGGTCTCATGCCAACACGTTAGCATACAAAATGAAAATATGGTGAAATATGTCAATACATAAGAAATGTGAAAAAATGTGAATTGTAATCAATAAAAATAGGTTTTTGATTTGTTTTTGAATTTTCAAGTGACTTGAAAAGCCTTGACACAAGTTGAATGACCTCATTGGCTGAAGAGCCTATACGAGACTAGATGGATATGTTTTGCGGTGTTTCAGTTGATTGATAGGTGAATGATCTGATTGGTTGAATGTGATCGACCAGAACAAGCTGACTCTTCTGTTCTGATTTCAGATCAGACAAAAACGTTCCTAAGAGACCGCCTGTTAGGACGGGATCTATGGATAGACCAGGTACACACACACACACACACACACACACACACACACACACACACACACACACACACACACACACACTCTCACGCACACACACACACACTCCTCAAAACGTCACTAGCTCATGATGTTGTGTTCTCTGTGTGCAGCTAAAGGTTCCTCTCAGCCCTGCAGCCCGACGCCTCCAACCCCCAAACCCAGAACCACCCAGCCTGTAAGTCGTCCACTAGGGGGCGTTACAAGCTTTTACCTCACTTCAAACCACTCTGGTGACCATTCTTGATTTAACTGCACCTCGTGTCTTCTCTGTCCAGCCTGAAATTACTTCTTCTTACTATTTTATTGTCTGAGCTACAATTCTGTGACAAATGTCTTCATATTTTTATATTTATATTATATTCATAGTGGGCAGCTTTGTGGGAAGGAACTGCCTTCCAGTCGACACTCAGGGAACAAAACTCCCTTGTGTTCAAAACGGCCTGTAGCTCTTTACTGGGGAGAGAATCAATTACTAAATATGATTTTGACATGTAAAAACTTTGCAGGCGTTTCTCAGACTGGTAACGACATACACTTATAAAATATCCCCCTAACTAAATGAAACTTGCAGACACCCTGCCCTCTCCTACACGCCTGTTTTCCTCTGTGAACTATGAAGATCAGTAGACTTGCTATGAAATCTCTGCTAAACCAGGGGACTAGTTAGGTGCTTTAACTAGCATCACTTTAACACAACCATGCCTGCTTGGGTTTCTGGGCTAGTTTCAGAAACAGAAGCCCAAGAGGGTGAAGGCCATCTACAACTGTTCAGCAGATAATCCAGACGAGCTGACCTTCATCGAGGGGGAGGTGATCGTGGTGGACGCAGAGGAGGACCACGAGTGGTGGGTGGGTACCGCGCCTTTAAATCAGATCCACTACAGAAAATAGATCCAGCACTGACTACAGACCATATGAGACCATGGTGGATGGATCTACAGACACACCACCACCGTCTGGTTCAGCTAGCTCTCTTGTTCCAGCTGCTTCTGATAGATTTACTCCATCAGACTGGATGGTAGCAGGTTGGTGATGAAACTGTAAAGCCTCTATAGGCCACTGACTCAACGTCTTGTGTTCTGTGTTTTCCAGATCGGCCATATTGAAGGAGACCCGACCAGGCGAGGAGCGTTTCCTATCACTTTTGTTCACTTCATCACAGAGTGACGCGTCCAGACGTCAGGCTGCTGTCCTGAAGACGTCTGCTGCTGTTTCTGTTTGAATGACGGCCATGTGGAAATACTGCGTATAGACTTCGCCAAAGATGTGATTTTGTGATGTTTTATTGATCCCTGAGGGGGAAATTTGTTTTGGGCCCAAACAGGGAGGTCAGAGATCAGAGGTCAGAGCAGCGCCTCCCGGAGCTGGTAGGGATTTGTTGTCTTGCTCAAGGACACTTGGGATCGTGGGGAATCAAACCTGTGACGTCCTGGTCACTAACTGGCCTTCCAGAAACGCTCATCCTACCCATTTACTAAAGGAGGAACGGATGCTGATCTGTGTGTTGCTTATAAGTGTCAGCGCTTTCTTGACCAACTGCCACTGCTCAGTTTGCAGTGGAATATAGTATACAGTAGATATCATTTAACATGCTGGCAGAAGGGTTGCAGGGTAACTCGATATGATGTGTACATCAGAGATTAGATAGGAGGGAATAATGTGGCTGTTTTCTTCTAATGCACAGTGTCATTAAAGTCTTTGAAATGGCTCCATGTCTTTTCCCCTGTCTGCTGTTGTAATGAGAATGAGATCACGTCCCGGGCATGTTGGGATGTGGCTGTTGGTCTACTCCAACACACAAGCTTCAGGTAACCAGACATCATGTGAAGGTTATGTTCTCTTCTAAAACTCAAACTGGCTTTATAAGTAGTGATACATATGATCTGTAAATGGGCATCATAAGCCCCTTTTCGACCGCAGGAACGTTCCCCAGGGACTAGGGACCTTTGGAGGAACTCAGCACATTTCGACCGCAGGGACCAGGGTCTAAGTTAAGTTCCGGGGACATTATTTTACCCCCCAAAAAGTCCCTGCTCGGGGGTAGTACTTTCCAAAAGTACAGGAACTTTGGGGATGGGGCTTGCAGCGCTGTAAAACTGTAAAACCAGCGCACATGTAAAATCTCATTTTCATGGGAGATTTCCTGGGTCATTTTAATGTATTGTTTCGTAATGTGGCAGCTGAATGTGAAGAAGTGTCTACATGGAACCGTCCATAGTCTTTTTAACGTGTATAACCAGCATGCGTTCCTACAAGCCCACAACTGGTTACATTCTGTAAAGTCTATTTTATTGCTCATTATTATTATTATTTATTAGGTTTTTTACTATTAATATATCTTATTTTAGATTCTGTTTGTGTTCTTATTTCCTGTTTGTCTTTGCTGAATTATATTAGTTTTGCTGCTACGAGGATCATCATGAGGTCAGAGGTGAGGGGAAAAGCAAAGTTTACGTTACACCTCGGAACAAAGACTTAAAGCCGTTTTACACGGATGTAAGTCAAGAAGGACCGGAAGTGACGAAATTACCCAGACCCAGCGCACCCGCGTAGTAACTTCTACTAGAGTAGTGATGAGCTGATGAACTTTGTGAAAGATTTCCAGATTTATTAGAGGAAACATGGCAGCGAAACGTAAATCCGATGCGACAGTTCCCGCCGAGGAAAGCGACCAGCTCCTCATCCGCCCGCTGTGAGTTTTACCAACTTAGTTCAACTTGTTTGCTAGTTAGCCCCGATAAGTTCCGTTCTCATGTACGGAGAGGAAAATGAGACAGTTTGATGTTGTCTTGCTCATCGGGAATCGGGACCTGCTAGAACATGACGGGAGACCTTTGACTAATCGATAGGAGCCGCCTTTCAATTCGGCTTTAATCCAATACACAAAGCAGCACGTACTTCAATGAAACTTCAACTTTTATAACTGTTGCCTGTTATCCCCACAATCATCCTCCGGGTGGCAGCAGTGAGCAGTCTGAGCCGGTTGTAAAAGTTGAGATTTGAGTGAAATAAGTTAATAAAATAAGATGTTTGCTGGATTATCTATGAACCGAGGTAACAAGAAGACACTGAAGGTTTGTTAAATATGTTTAGTCATGTTCTACCATGTTTGTAGCTTTGCCGTTAAGCCAGGCCACAACACACTGCGCGAGCGGCTCTCCATACAAGAAGACGCAGAGTATCACGGATACTACATTCATTTTTTGTTATGAGTTGGATTGCTCATTTATTAGATGATTTAATCCATTTATGTTGGAATCAGTCCCATCTGTGTTTCATGCTACTTCACTTGACCCTTGACCTCCTCACCCTGGAGAAGAGCATCCTCAAATCCCTGTATGTGGTTTAATGTGAAGTACGTGATGCTCTCTTCTCCCATCCAGAGGAGCAGGTCAGGAAGTGGGCCGGTCCTGCATCATCCTGGAGTTCAAGGGACGGAAGATCATGGTAACAGGCTGTTTGTGTTATTGGGCTATAAATGATACATGTGCTGTCTGCAAATTACTACTAAAAGTACTACGCTTCAGGTTTGTACACACAAGTAGTTAGTACAGCAGCCAGGTCCAGTTTACGGAAAACAACTAGGTGGGAGTTGTTGCTTTCTGGTCGCGCTGCAAAGCCACAGCTGGTCATCATTTTCACCTATAAAGTTGATTCTAAACCTAATCCCAAACTCAAACACATTTTGAAGTCTTACTTTCTTAATTTGACGAATTTGGGGCGGGATCATTCAGAAGTGGCCGACAGTGTAAACCAATCGAACCAAAAACAAACATGGAAAAATCATGAGTTATAAGAACGTCTCAGCTTGGCTGCTTGTTGATCCACTTCAGATCAGAAATGTCCTGATAGTTTCGGTCCTAAGAGATAGTTGGAGTAGAAATAAGACCTGGACCTTCACACCACATGTTCAACGGAGACTCTGATGGATCCTGGTCCTGGAGACTGATTAAACGTCAATGGGTTGGGGGTGGGAGACTAACCTGGTCTAACCTGGTCTAACCTGGTGAATGTGGTTGTTCAGCTGGACTGTGGGATCCACCCGGGCCTGGAGGGAATGGACGCCCTGCCGTACATCGACCTGATAGATCCCGCTGAGATCGACCTGCTGCTCATCAGCCAGTGAGTCTCCTTCTGTATCAGAGGAGTTTAGTTCATTGTGTAAGAATAGAATAGTTGTATTATAGGAATCAGATGAAAGTATTCTACTAGACTATTCTACTAAAGTCTTCTACTACTAGGCAGATTCTTATAAAGCCTCAAAGTGTCTTTAATTGAATTGTGTGAACTCAATAGTTCCCTTCATCCTTTCAGCTTGTGAAATTTGTTTGCTGTATTATTTTTCTAGCAAGGAACGGACTCTGTTAGACATGATGAGTCTAACATGTCTTGAGACCTCGGTCAGTGATTTATTTTATTCATTTATTTTTTACCCTTCAGTTTCCATCTGGACCACTGTGGAGCTCTGCCCTGGTTCCTCCAGAAGACCAGCTTTAAGGGACGGACCTTCATGACCCACGCCACCAAGGCCATCTACCGCTGGCTGCTGTCTGACTACGTCAAAGTCAGGTGGGGATGAAGATCGGTGTCTGCTGCCTGACACCCTCAAACCATCTCTCCATCTTTTCCCTTCCATCTATAAATCTGTCATCATTCAGGCCAGTGAAGCTGAAACTGCAACTTTAATCTTGTTGCAGTAACATCTCAGCAGACGACATGCTGTACACGGAGACGGACCTGGAGGAGAGCATGGAGAAGATCGAGACCATCAACTTCCACGAGGTGAAGGAGGTCGCCGGCATCAAGTTCTGGTGTTACCACGCCGGCCACGTCCTGGGAGCCGCCATGTTCATGATCGAGATCGCCGGCGTCAAGGTAACGTGAACACACGATGCAGGCGGCCCACTGGGCCAATCAGCAACCAGATGCATCATCGCTGCAAGGTTCAAGATGGCCTTTCAAAGTTAGAAATTTGGACCTTTACTTTTAGCGCCCCCATCAGGCCAGTCAGTGTAACACATCCTCCTCCAGGTCCACGTCAGACGGCTGGGTGTGCAGTACGTTCCATCAAACCAGGAAGGAAGTTTAGGTCATGGAAGGGTTTTGATTGGTCATGGAGTAGTAGTCTTGTATTGATGTACTCATATTGTACTAAATAACAAGCTAGTTGTATAGTAATGTACTTTTATACTTAGTGTACTAGCTAAGGTACTAATACATCCATATTGTACTAGTAGTGTACTAATACTGAATCACACGAGTCTCGTCTGTGTGTCCAGCTGCTGTACACTGGAGATTTCTCCCGTCAGGAAGACAGACATCTGATGGCAGCAGAGATTCCCAGCGTCAAGCCGGACATCCTCATCACGGTGAGGCACCCTGGGGAGACGCCCCCTGGGGAGACGCCCCCTGGGGAGACGCCCCCTGGGGAGACGCTCCCTGGGGAGACGCTCCCTGGGGAGACGCCCCCTGGGGAGACGCTGCATCAAACATCTAAACTTTATTTAAACACCTTGTAGACGGCGGACAACATCGAAACATGTCCGTAGGTCAGACCGAATAACTGGATGATTGATGATTGGATGGGTTTTCTCCCCCCCTCCCCCCCCCCCCCCCCCCTCAGGAGTCCACCTATGGGACTCACATCCATGAGAAGAGGGAGGAGAGGGAGGCCCGGTTCTGTAACACGGTCCATGACATCGTGAACAGGGAAGGCCGCTGTCTGATCCCCGTCTTCGCTTTGGGACGAGCCCAGGAGCTGCTGCTGATCCTGGGTGAGAGGAGCAACGAGACCCCCTGAGCCAGGGAGGCGCCACCAGACCCCCACCAGACCCCCACCAGACTTCCACCAGACCCCCGCCAGACCCCCGCCAGACCCCCACCAGACCCCCACCAGACCTCCACCACACCCCCACCTCACCCCCACCAGACCCCCACCAGACCCCCGCCAGACCCCCACCAGACCTCCACCAGACCCCCGCCAGACCCCCACCAGACCTCCACCAGACCCCCACCTCACCCCCACCAGACCCCCACCAGACCTCCACCACACCCCCACCTCACCCCCACCAGACCCCCACCAGACCCCCGCCAGACCCCCGCCAGACCCCCACCAGACCTCCACCAGACCCCCACCAGACCCCCACCAGACCCCCACCAGACCTCCACCACACCCCCACCTCACCCCCACCAGACCCCCACCAGACCCCCGCCAGACCCCCACCAGACCTCCACCACACCCCCACCTCACCCCCACCAGACCCCCACCAGACCCCCACCAGACCCCCACCAGACCCCCGCCAGACCCCCGCCAGACCCCCACCAGACCTCCACCAGACCCCCACCAGACCCCCACCAGACCCCCACCAGACCTCCACCACACCCCCACCTCACCCCCACCAGACCCCCACCAGACCCCCGCCAGACCCCCACCAGACCTCCACCACACCCCCACCTCACCCCCACCAGACCCCCACCAGACCCCCACCAGACCCCCCGCCAGACCCCCACCAGACCTCCACCACACCCCCACCTCACCCCCACCAGACCCCCACCAGACCCCCACCACACCCCCACCAGACCCCCGCCAGACCCCCACCACACCCCCACCAGACCTCCACCACACCCCCACCAGACCTCCACCACACCCCCACCAGACCCCCACCAGACCCCCACCTCACCCCCGCCAGACCCCCGCCAGACCCCCGCCAGACCTCCACCACACCCCCACCAGACCCCCGCCACACCCCCACCAGACCTCCACCACACCCCCACCAGACCTCCGCCAGACCCCCGCCAGACCCCCGCCAGACCCCCGCCAGACCTCCACCAGACCCCCACCTCACCCCCACCAGACCCCCACCAGACCCCCACCACACCCCCGCCAGACCCCCGCCAGACCCCCACCTCACCCCCGCCAGACCTCCACCAGACCCCCACCAGACCCCCACCAGACCTCCACCAGACCCCCACCTCACCCCCACCAGACCTCCACCAGACCCCCGCCAGACCTCCGCCAGACCCCCGCCAGACCCCCGCCAGACCCCCACCAGACCTCCACCAGACCCCCACCTCACCCCCACCAGACCTCCACCACACCCCCACCACACCCCCACCTCACCCCCACCAGACCCCCACCAGACCCCCACCAGACCCCCGCCAGACCCCCACCAGACCCCCACCTCACCCCCACCAGACCCCCACCAGACCTCCACCACACCCCCACCAGACCCCCACCAGACCTCCACCAGACCCCCACCTCACCCCCACCAGACCTCCACCAGACCCCCACCAGACCTCCGCCAGACCCCCGCCAGACCCCCGCCAGACCCCCGCCAGACCTCCACCAGACCCCCACCTCACCCCCACCAGACCTCCACCAGACCCCCGCCAGACCCCCACCTCACCCCCGCCAGACCCCCGCCAGACCCCCGCCAGACCTCCACCACACCCCCACCAGACCCCCGCCACACCCCCGCCAGACCTCCGCCAGACCCCCGCCAGACCCCCGCCAGACCTCCGCCAGACCCCCGCCAGACCCCCACCTCACCCCCGCCAGACCCCCACCAGACCCCCACCACACCCCCGCCAGACCCCCGCCAGACCCCCACCTCACCCCCGCCAGACCTCCACCAGACCCCCACCAGACCCCCACCAGACCTCCACCAGACCCCCACCTCACCCCCACCAGACCTCCACCAGACCCCCGCCAGACCTCCGCCAGACCCCCGCCAGACCCCCGCCAGACCCCCACCAGACCTCCACCAGACCCCCACCTCACCCCCACCAGACCTCCACCAGACCCCCGCCAGACCCCCGCCAGACCTCCGCCACACCCCCACCAGACCCCCACCAGACCCCCGCCAGACCTCCGCCTCACCCCCGCCAGACCCCCGCCAGACCCCCACCTCACCCCCGCCACACCCCCGCCAGACCTCCGCCACACCCCCACCAGACCCCCACCAGACCCCCGCCAGACCTCCGCCTCACCCCCGCCAGACCCCCGCCAGACCCCCACCTCACCCCCGCCACACCCCCACCAGACCCCCACCAGACCCCCACCAGACCCCCGCCAGACCTCCACCACACCCCCGCCAGACCTCCACCCTCTAGACACCCACCCAGCACCCACTATCAGCACATTACCTTGAGCTTATTATTACACTTATTACAGTTATTCTGGCATTAAGAACGTGTGTGTGTGTGTGTGTGTGTGTGTGTGTGTGTGTGTGTGTGTGTGTGTGTGTGTGTGTGTGTGTGTGTGTGTGTGTGTGTGTGTGTGTGTGTGTGTGTGTGTGTGTGTGTGTGTGTGTGTGTGTGTATATACCAGACGAGTACTGGCAGAACCACCCAGAGCTCCACGACATCCCCATCTACTACGCCTCGTCTCTGGCCAGGAAGTGCATGGCGGTCTACCAGACCTACGTCAACGCCATGAACGACAAGATCCGCAAGGCCATCAACATCAACAACCCCTTCGTCTTCAAGCACATCAGCAACCTCAAGGTCAGGAACGCGTCGAAGCCTGACAGGTGGCGTAGCGGTTAGAGAGTCACGGGTTCGATCCCAAGAACAAACAAGGAATATACTTATAGTCTCACTGGTCAGCTAACCATCACGGTCTTGTTAACACATCTGGTTAGCACACTATCTAGTAGCAGCTAGCGTTAGCAGTGGCCAGTAGTCCCATGTTAACAGT
The DNA here is from genome assembly GCA_034670405.1 of Hoplostethus atlanticus. NCBI lineage: Eukaryota > Metazoa > Chordata > Actinopteri > Trachichthyiformes > Trachichthyidae > Hoplostethus > Hoplostethus atlanticus. The sequence continues at coordinate 38,148 of JAXDDX010000129.1, read as the reverse complement.
CACTAAACTAGCCTGCTGGCTAGTTAGCTAGCTACCAGTTAGTTCAGGTTCACTGAGCTGACTCGTGTAGAGACTCGGGCTAAAGACTAGACAGTTTTCTGAGTCATGTTCCTGAAGGTGTCATGTCTCTGTGTGTCTCAGAGCATGGACCATTTCGATGACATCGGTCCCAGCGTGGTGATGGCGTCTCCTGGTATGATGCAGAGCGGTTTGTCCAGAGAGTTGTTTGAGAGCTGGTGTACCGACAAGAGGAACGGCGTCATCATCGCTGGTTACTGTGTGGAGGGAACGCTGGCCAAGGTGGGGAAACTGGGATGACACTAGAACGTGTGAAATAAAAATGTGACTAAAAAATATGAAAACTCTATTAATATGCTTTACTCAAGGTGAGCAAAATGAATGAAAACTGTCATACATACGGGCCAGAAGATATGTTCAGACATGAAGACATGTAAGAAACGAGTCGCCATCAGATCCAGTTTCCAGCTGTTCATGTGTAATCGGCATCGCACTTTTAGATTCCACAACTAATAAATGTAGAATCTAGCCCCCTACTGGCAGACACTAGGAACTGCAGCAACATGGACGTGTCTCTGGCTCAGCGTACGGTGGCCTGGAAGGGACACAACTGTAGAGGAGTAAGCTAGCCGGGTAAGGAAGAGGGGAAAACACTGGAATAATGAAACTGATGTTCTACAGGTTGGAAAGAAAGAAATCTCAGCAGCAAGTGATGGATGAGTCACTGGTCTCGACCCCCCGGTAGATGGAGGGCAGGTATACTTCAGTATGTGTTGTCTTGTCCGTTGCAGCACATCATGTCGGAGCCCGACGAGATCACCACCATGTCGGGTCAGAAGCTGCAGCTGAAGATGTCGGTGGACTACATCTCCTTCTCCGCCCACACCGACTACCAGCAGACCAGCGAGTTCATCAGAGCGTTGAAACCTCCTCATGTGGTAAAGACCTGGTCCACCTTCCACCAGACCAGCCATGTTTCTGTTCACTGAGTTAAAACCTGAAGCTTTATCGACGGATCAGAGAGTCCAGCTTCGTAATCCTGTGTTATTTAGACTGTCGTGTAGGTAGAATCATCCTCATTGCCACGAGTAGAAAGGTCCACAGGTGGCGCTACGCTGAGTATCAATATGATACCAGGTGGGAATGAAACTGTGATCAGGTTGTTCGTCGTCCAGATAGCGGATCACATTGTAATACCAGGTGTAAAGAGTCCGGCTCCTCTGATGACCCCCCGGTGTGTCGCTCCAGATTCTGGTCCACGGCGAGCAGAACGAGATGGCCCGTCTGAAGGCGGCTCTGATCCGGGAGTACGAGGACAACGACGAGGTCCACATCGAAGTCCACAACCCTCGCAACACCGAGGCCGTCACCCTCAACTTCAGAGGAGAGAAACTGGCCAAGGTACTGGAACCCCTTAACATGGATTAGATCATACTATCTGAAGTCAAGGCCATGTGTTGTGCAGTCCCGCTGATTCCCAGAATGCTTTGCTGCAGGTGATGGGCTCACTGGCTGACAGGAAGTGTATCCAGGGTCAAAGGGTTTCTGGGATCCTGGTGAAACGGAACTTCAACTACCACATCCTGATGCCCTCCGACCTCTCCAGTCAGTACCTGTTTAGTTCTGTGTTCAGACATCAAAAGTCTTTCTGGTTACTGAAGTGATAAAACTTAACAACCCATTCATGTAAGTTTACAATTTATAGTTCATTGATAACATTTCTAGTTTCTGGTGATGAAATGACGTTATGACATTAATGGTGAAGTAGCTCCACCCTGATTGGCTCCTCCTGATTGGCTCCCCCTGATTGGCTCCCCCTGATTGGCTCCTCCTCCTCTCTGTTCAGACTATACAGATCTGTGCATGGGCACGGTGACCCAGACGCAGGCCATCCCGTTCACCGGGCCCATCTCCCTGCTGGTCAGCCAGCTACGCCGCCTCGCCGGTGGGTCGCGACCTCTCCTCCTCCTGGCGCCCCCCGCTGTCTCCTTCTGGTCATTTCATTCTTAGTTGTTCATTCATATAAACTGATCAAAGACAACTAGAAAGAAAACGTTCATAAATACATTTATAAACTTAGTTACTATAGTTAGTTAGTAACTTGTATTAGCTGAACAGGCGACATGTTTATTTCAGGTTTGCTGTCGTAGATCAATTCAACCTGCTGCTGTTTCTTGTTTTCTTTTCATCTTGGTTTCGTATTTCTTTTGCTGTAAAGATCTTCAACTCGCTACAGATACGAGGTTTCTCATCGACCTGTTGTCTGTGTTGCAGGAGACGTGGAGGAGGTCGAGGGAACCGACAAAATCACCGTCAGGATCTTTAAGAGCGTCACTCTGGTCCACGAGGCTGGCATGGTGCTGCTGGAGGTCAGGCAACACATGGGCAACTTTCAGAAGCAACGGTGACGGGCAACATTGCTTTCCCAGAATGAGTCAGTTAGTCAGTCGGGTGGTTTGCTGACCTTTTTAAAGTATTGATCCACAAACACAAACCCTCTGGAGACAGGAAGTGATGCGTTTTACGTTTCAACAGAAGAAGAACTGGGTAGTTAGCATGAGCAGCGATAGCCACCATGGCTGAACAGACAAAGAGAAGAGCGCCACCTACAGGAACTCAAACTCCATCAACAGGAAATCTCTCAGTAAGGCTGAGAGACAAAGATGGAGAGTAGATGAAACAGTTTGATTTTCCCTGGCCTTAAAAAGCCCATGATGCAGTGGGGCTCATGTGTTCATCTGTTCGTCACTATAGAAGCATGAGGGAGGAAGTCAAGCACAATATGGAGCCTCACTCTGAAGTTCAAGAAAGTACAGTAGGGAAGCTTTCACTGTAAGAGAGAAATCTGGACTCACCAACGTTAGATCTTTGGTTTCCTTTGGTATGAAGCATCACAGACCGGTTTACTGACATCACAGAGGGTTTCTGGGTAATGAAGTTCAAACAGTTAACCGTTACCTCTCACTCCATTTGGAGGCGCCAACGTGCAGAGAGAGAGAGAGTTGATCTGTAGTTGCTTGCAAAGTTGCCCGTCTCCGCTGCCTCGTGTTAATAATCAAGTGTCATAATACTCAAGAACATTGAGTCTTCTTGAACGGTGTGAATGAAAAGTGGTTTGTTCTCCTGTCTCGTCCTCAGTGGATCGCCAACCCGCTGAACGACATGTACGCCGACGCCGTCACTACGGTGGTCCTGGAGGTCCAGTCCAACCCCAAGGCCCAGAAATGTCAGTAAACACACCAGATAATGTCTACAGGAGAAACCAGACACAGTTTTACCTGATAGTCGGTTCCAGATGACGTTAAATGTTTCATGTCTGGGACCAAATGAAACCTGGATACTGGATTGAAACTGTTTCAATAAGAGTTATGGAAGCGCTGATGATGTGAAGAGATAAAATAACAAGGACATTAATGCTGATGACATTTGCTGTTGCAGTTTTTGAAGCCAAGAAGGAAGGCCCGGACATGGATCTGTTTGTGGAGAGACTGGAGTTGATGCTGCAGTAAGTAAACACCCTGGAGGTCCAGACCCAGAAAGGATCCCAGATCAGTGTTTGGGATGCTCTTTGGTGGATTGTTTTAACTCAGAGCACCAGTTGGGTGGGGTTTACTGTATAGAGCAACAACTAACACAGTATAAGTGTACATATAAGAGCATGTGGCCTGGAGAACAGTTGGGAAATGAGAAATAATGATTAAGATTTCTTAGAAAACTTGAATTGAATCAGAAGAGAAAAATGTTTCAGGTGTTTTTCTCTCCAAAGCCATGCTATTTTGAATTGAATCTCAATTAAATCTCTTAATTCTCGTAGATCTTCTCCGAATCCATCAGCAGCCATATTGAACTATATAGATTAATATTGAACTATATAGATTAATATGAACTATATAGATTCATATGAACTATATAGATTAATATGAACTATATAGATTAATATGAATATATAGATATGAACTATATAGATTATGAACTATATAGATTAATATGAACTATATAGATTAATATGAATATATAGATATGAACTATATAGATTAATATGAATATATAGATTAATATGAACTATATAGATTAATATGACTATATAGATTAATATGAACTACATAGATATGAACTATATAGATTAATATGAACTATATAGATTAATATGAATATATAGATTAATATGAACTATATAGATATGAACTACATAGATATGAACCATATAGATTAATATAACTATATAGATTAATATGAACTATATAGATTAATATCAACTATATAGATATGAACTAGATATGAACTATATAGATTAATATAACTATATAGATTAATATGAACTATATGAGGTTCTGCTACATCAGACGGTAGGGAGAGAAATACAACAGCAGAATCACATTCAGTTCCCAGATCATCAACATTACAAGCAACCAACAGTAAGGAGGTCAAGGGTCAGAGGGCACATCAGAGGAGGAATTTTCTGTTTCAAAATAAGAGCGTGTTAGAGCAGGTAGAGGAGGAATGTTTGGGAGACGGGATGTGAAGTGTAGAAATGTTGGTGAGCTGAATTCAGCCTGCGGTGGAGGAGTTGAAACCCTGAGACAAAAACCAGACTGACTGAAGAGTTTCCTGTCTGTCCAAAGGGACATGTTCGGAGAGGAATGTGTGGACTCCAAAGACAGTAAGAACCTGAGTGTGACGGTGGACGGCGTCACTGCTTACGTCAAGCCAGAAACCAGAGTGAGTACAACGTTTTTATTTATCCTGGTAACTTATCGACCATTATCAGAAAAAACTAACCGTACCAGTGCTGTAGGTCCTACTGGTCACCACTAGAGGGCAATAAAGGTCAGAGATGACTTAATGCCCCTTTAAATGTCTGCTGAACTTTGACCTCGGGTGTCTTGGGTTCCAGACGGTGGAGTACGAGGAGGGAAGCGCAGACGACGAGTCGCTGAAAGAGATGGTGGAAGTCGCCGTCCAGCGGCTCTACGACGCCCTCAACCCTGTCTTCTGACTGGCCACGCCCACACGGTGATGTCGTCAGTCACGGTTTAACTCACCTATGTTCTGTCACTGGTATTGGTGTATTGATGTATGAATGTTGACAGGATTCCTACAAAGGTCTGGAAAGTATTTGATCATTTCCAGATGCAGACGAGACGTTTCGTCATTTCATGTTCAGATATTGATCACTGAAGAACAATCTGTTGAGCGATCAGGCCAGACGACATACCGAACACCAAAATCATCAAATCAAAAAGGTCTGAAGTTCTGAACTTGAATCTGTGTAGGAATCCTGTTTCATTTTCAATAAGTCAGGAGATTTTCCATTTCCTTACCCAGCAAAGACTCTTTGTTTAAGAGTCAAAACGTATTTTGACGTCTCGGTCGAAAGCTTTTGTACTTTGTTATCTTTGTTTCACTGTGATGAAAATAAAGGTCTGAACTGGCCAAAGACAGTGGAGTGTTTTGATTCTGTGTCTGAGGTTAGTAGAGGTCTTATGTTTTCACCATGTAGTTCTGATCAGTCACAACAATCTGCATCCTGTAGCTTTACTAAACTTCATGTCTTCATGTCTTCAGTTTCCTGCCCATTTATAACCGTCTGGTTTACCAGCTTTGGTTTTTAAATTTGCTGTAAATTAAATTCCAGGAAGCATTAAAAGGTTTTCATTTGGCCTCTGACCCTGTAAAAACTGATGTGGCGGACGGTACTTTTAATTTCTTTCAATTAAAAGAATCGTTTCTGCATTATCATTGTTGACTTTTGTGTGGAAACGCCTGAACATGAATTCTAGCTTGCAGCACTTTTGATGAAACACAACAAATTTTAAATCTGACAACAATGAACTTTCAAACGTGCAAATTCCTCTTTTTGGCTGACATGTGAACGCAACAGGAGACGAGCAGGAAGTGTCATTCTGATGTTTTATGACCGAATCAGGACAGAGAATATCACTGACAGCCTGAAGTTTATTAAAGCTCCACTGACCTCAGACCAGTGAGCTGAGTGGAGAAAAGAAACTCTCTGGGTGGAAGTAATCCCACTACTTTGATTTCTCCAGTAAAAGGACGACAAGAATATCAGACATCAACGCTGTTTGGTTTCCTGATCGATCACAGGAGAGGAAACTGATTGATCCTGAGGAGGAACGGAGAAGTAATATAGTAACTAGTTACTGGTAACAGTAATCCTTAAAATAAGTAATATGTAACTTTGAGTAACGAGACCCAAACTGACTACGTTAGAACATGCAGGTCGTCATTGGAACGATAAATTGATTGCACATCATACTTTATGGAAACTGACAGCAGATCTGTTCAACAACAACATAGTGGCATTAAATCAAATCCATAACATGGATTTAAGGTGGAATTAATAATTACAGAACTAAGACAGGAGTTGTAATGTGGCGACTGACACAATAAGACATACAAGAGCATCACAATGCATGAGAACAAATATCCCAACAGGTTTTAGTATTTTAACAGACAGAAGCTGCACAGGAAGCTCCGGCCTTTCTGGTCTGGACTTATTAAAATAGAAAACACAGAAAGACTTTCTGAAGAACGCGAAGTCATGGATTGACTGACTGACTTCAGAACAGTTCAGGTGAAACGTACAAGACGTTCAGAATAACGGCACCAGTTAGATTTTCATCGCAGAAATGGTCCTGATCAGCTTGGTGGACATTTTTCTTTCCGCTATGTCCGGCAAATCATTTTTCCTTCCATCTGTTTGAGCGTCTGTGATACGGTGTGAAGACGGGCAGTGAAAGTGTAACGTTGAGAACGTGGCGCAATGGCAGATATGGAGGGAAGAAAAATGGCCGCCGTGGCCGATCGGTGCCAACAGCTCCAATTGTGAAAATGTTCAGGACATGGAGATGTAACCCAGTTTAGATAAACCTGAATGACTCGGCCTGTGTGACCTGGACTAGAAGGAAACGCTTCCCAACTGATCTGAAAGCAGTTAAGTGTTTTCCATGATACTGACTGTATTTACAACACAACCAGGTGACACTCGGGATACTGAGGATAGTGGAACATCCAGACTTAAACGCTGCAATTTTAAGTAATTTAGTCTCAAATATAATTTTCTCTCATTGGTTGAGTTAAACCTCAATGGGCGGAGCCAAAGACCCACAAGTTAGCCAAGTAGCAAACCTTTAACTCTGGTCAAAATATAAATGTAATGACCTTTTCATTCATTCATGACATCATGATGTTGGAAGGTCAACTAGGCTAACTAGCTAACCTAGATAACTTAGTATGACTAGATTGTATTGTTTCAGTTAGCAGTGCTAGGCTTCATAATGTTAGCTAGCTCCTCTTGTCTTTTCACTGGGCTTCAGTATAACGTTACTTAGCCAGAAACACTAGGGTTCTTTGGCTCCGCCCACTGGGGTCAGTCAATGAGATTATTTCTGTCTAAGAAATATTTCTAAAACTGAAATTCCAATCTGCTGCAGAATCTTCTAGAAACAAGTGTCAATAACTTGAAGCGCGGTAGAATAACGCCACCAAGTTTCAAGAAAATGACACTTGATTCAAATTCTTCAAACACGTTGATTTATATTGGAAACTACAAGGATCGTCTCATTCTATTTAAAATAAATCAAGATTTTAGGTCTGAATAACTAAATGACTTAGGATGGATATTTTTTGCAGCGTAAATAACTTCATGGCGTGGTCCTGTGTAGCTCCATGGGTCGAGCAAGGCACTAACACTGAGGGTTGGGGGTTCGATTCCCACGTGTACTCATGATACAGTAAGACGCTTTGGATTAAACCCGCTTTGTCCACCTGTTTTAAAAGATCGTTTTACTGTAACGTAACACGACGTAACAGCATAACGTAGCTTGGTAACGTACATGAAAAACGGCTTAGAGGTTCTGAAAGTAAATCAAAGTAAATTCATTTCTCAAAATAACCCGAGTTGATCATTCAAAAGCTCTAATACAGTGGATCCGGTCTGTAGAAGTGATCTCATTTACCAAACCAACGACTTAAATTTGTGCTGAACTGGTCGTCACTTTTTACAAATTGTGGATATTTAATTTTTGAGCGAGGCTCCATCTTCAGTAACTCCTCTGGCGGCCATGTTGGAGGTCCTAACCGATCTCACTACCGATCACACCGAGCTGCTTGGATGAGAAATGGTAGAAAAGTTAGTTTCTCTGGTCTCCTGATTTTAGAAGGCGGAGGAGGAACAGAACAGTAATAGAACAAGTAGCATAACTAGTTACTGCTCCCAGGGAGTAACCAGCAAATATTCCTTTTGAAATGAGTAACAAGTAACAAGTAATAAGTAGTCCTTTTCGGAGTACTGAACCAAACACTGATCTGACAAGTCCTGCTTGTTTTGACCCGGTGGATCCTCTGAGGCTGGATCCCCCAAAAATAGGAATACATGGTTCCTTGAGGAGATTCCATGTGACCCCTTGGACGTGAAACTCTTTCAAAATCCATCAGACAAACTAAAACAAGAAAATTAAAATGTTGTGGCGTGTTTGGCATCTGGTATTTTGGCAGTAGGGTCGTCTAGTGGTTAGAATCAAGCCTCCTCAATGCAGAGCCACAGTGGGTGGGACTAGACTAATCAAGCCCCTCCCACGATGTGTTTTCATTGGTCTAGCAAGACCACACTGAACATCAAAGCTACCAGAGATGAAGTTCATTTTGTGTTATTTGCTTGAGGATTATCTGGAAGCCGATTCTGCTGCGGTTAGTTCCTTATTCATAATGTACAGCATCAGAAATCTTTTCCAGGTAAAAGTCCCCTTCACAATAAAAGTCCCCTTCACGGGTCAAGGAAGACCAACCACCTTTCTTTTTGATTCTTTCATGGTAACTTTTCTTCTGAACTAATTAATTTGTTCCACATTAACTAACTAAATAACTAACCTCAGTCATAAACCTTTTCCCTGAATAACTCCTCCCCGCTAGTCTTGACGTTCAGAATGGTCTTATTAGACCAATGGAAATGTGTCAGGGGCTTGACCAGTCTAGCCCAACCCAGAAGGTCATGCCCCGCCCACTGTGGCTCTGCATCGAGGGGCTCATTTTGATCCCCATGAGCCCAATATCATGTCCTAGTGGTTAGAGAACAGCCAGGTTCAAACGCCCACCCTGCTAAAGTGTCCTTGAGTAAGACCCTGAATCCCTACCAGACCCTGACCTCTGACCCCTGACCTCCCTGTGGAGGGGGAGAGAGAAACCACAACCCTCCCTTAGGGCTAAATCATAAAAAACGCTTTTACAGCCCCAACCTCAAGTCCAGGCTCTCCCAGTGTCCCAAACCGTCACAGGTTCGATACCCCACCCCCCTCAGCACTGTGTCTCCTTGTTGTTGATGTGATGCTGTCGCTTCATTCTGAACAACAGAGCCTTGTCGCTGCGTCTGGCCACGCCGTGCTCCGTCAGGTCCTCAAACGAGCGTGGTACCGAGCCCCCGACCCTGGCGAAGGCCTCCTCCAGTGCCTCCTCGTCCAGGTGGGAGTCTAAGCTGGGGTCCTCCTGGATCGTGGCCATGCGGGGGCTCTCCAGTGGGGGCAGAGAGGTGTGGCCGGGGATGGGGGCGGGTCCGGTGCTGGGGATGGAGGCAGGTCCTAGGTTCAGGGCGGGGGTGGGGCCAAAGACCGGGGGAGTACTGGTCTGTTGGGGGCTGGAGGGTTGAAAACGCAGAGCACTGGTGGAGAAGTTGGGCGGTTTGAAGATTCGAACCGACGCCGAATCCAGGCTGCTCAGTAGCTCTGCATTCTGGGAAAACACACCATCAGAGTAAGGCTGCGCACTAAATACAGCTTATGAAATTAAATGATAGTAATAACGGATGCTTACACTGGGGAAAAACAGAGACTTGGTGGTCTGTTCATATTGCCAGTCCAGCTTCTTGTCCTGAAGGTGAAATATTGAGAAAACTGAGAAACTTGAGATTCACCACCAATACAAGAGGCAGTTACTTGACTTGTTATGACTCCTGCTGCAGATAATGTTGAATGCTGAAAGAATATATGTGTTGATGATATATGTATATGAGTTTATTTCCAAAACACTAATTTAAAAATCTTATGTTACGTCAGCTAAAATTCGTCATTTAAAATCATTCAATATCTCTAAAATCTAGAGGAACCAGCGTGTCAACAAGGAGCTACTGTACTACTATGTTAGGCTGTTAGAGGTTAGGGGCACCAAGACTACTTCCTGTACTGTTTCCTTTGTTAATAAAGTTGAATTCGGCCGCCTACCACACAGTGGACCAGGATGCTGAGAGGAACCCAGAACAGCAGGGAGAAGACGACCACGGATCCCACGATGTTGTCGGCCAGGAACTTCCCAAACGTGTTGATGTCCAGCTTGTCGATGAAATCCCACAGCCGTTCGATCACGTCCTGGACCTGCTTCATGCACTTCCCCTGAAAAACAAGCATCTGCTCTAAACTCTGGTTGGGTTCTTACTTTAGAAAAATCCTGTTAATCTCTTTAATAGTTTGATGTTTCCTACACCAGGTGTTGAATCAAAACAGACAGTCGGTTAAAGTTTTGCTTTTGCTCTCCTGTAAAACTAGGAAAATGTTGTTTCCGCCCCTTTTTCTCTAGATCTCCATATGTAAATGTAATAATGTTTAAAGTTTAACGTGTACATTTGTATATGTGCACATATGTCTCTACATGTTTTCCATCTGTATCCCTGATAATGTGAACAGATAGATGCTCAATTGCACATTCACTTCTAACCTTCTAATCTAAGTATCTTTATATATTTATCTGATCTAGTATTCTCAGTATGTTCTTTCATTGGAAATACTTGTTATATTATCTTCATTATATTATCTGTTGTATTATCTTCTCACTGCTCCTGCGACGACTTTATTTGCCAACAAATATCAGTAAAATGTCATCTAATCTCAAAAGGATGAAAAACAGACATTTTATGCAGGATATTGATTGTATGGCAAGCAGTCAAAGCACAGTGTCATCAGCATAAAGATTTATATCAGTTTTCCAGAAAGCGGGAGAGAGACGGTATTGAGGAAAAGCCTTACCGCTCCGTCACAGAAGCCCACGGTGCAGGGTTTGCCCTTGCGGAGGAACAGGAAGTTCCCGGTGTTGTCCTGATAGGGGGCGCAAACGTCCCGGGTGCTGCGACAACACACCTTACAGGACGAGTTGGTTTCTGGAGAGGAAGGTAAGAAAACCAGACACATGGGCGTTAAACCAGTCTGATTATAACCTGGGTCCAACAGTATGTGGGACTGGAGAAACAGGAACCCACACACTGCTAAAGATCAAAAAAGAAGTGAAGTGAAGTGGATTGAACTGAAGTGAACAGCGTACCGTTGCAGGCGCAGGACTGCAGCTTTAAAATGGCCTCACAGAAAGGAATACAGACTCCGTCCAGACATTCTCCGCTGTCCAGACAAACTGTTTTATCTGGAGCGTTTTCTGGTGGCGGACACTCACTGCTGTTTCCTGTCGACACACACAGGAAGGACCTAATCAGTCACATGGTCCAGTCTGATTGTCACACTGGAAATCACTGGAAAATACCTGATGAACACATCTATGACTGCATTAAGTTAAATATTAATGATATATAAACACTCAGCAGTGATGACATAGAAGTAAATTGAAATATTCATGATATATAAACTCACCTGACTAACAGTTGAACTGTTAATGAAATAATATATATATCATACAGCTAATTTAAATATAAATGCACCAGCTCAAGTCACCACTCATACATTTAATTTGTATTATTATTTATGTATTGTTGATTAAAAATAAAAGATTTATTGAACATGAATGTTAACTAAGCTAACCGTATCTAGTAGAAGCTAGCGTTAGCAGTGGTTAGTAGTCCCATGTTAACAGTAACTAAACTAGCCTGCTGGCTAGTTAGCTAGCTAACCTATCTAGTAGAAGCTAGCGTTAGCAGTGGCTAGTAGTCCCATGTTACCAGTAACTAAACTAGCCTGCTGGCTAGTTAGCTAGCTACCAGTTTGTTCAGGTGAACTAGCTGACTCTTCTCCAGCTCCAACTCAGAGTGTTTTGGAGTAGAGACTAGGGCTAAAGACAAGACAGTTTACTGAGTCACGGTAACCTACATTTGGAGACAAATCTACCTGATCACACTGATCACTTTTACTGAGAACGTTACTGGATGATCTACAGACACACCACAACAACCTGGATCAGACAGCTTTCTTTTTCTAGCGTGATATATTCTCATATATTTACACCTTATTAACTAACTGACGACCATGATGGATCCATGATGGATCAGACCTGGCTGGTAGCAGGTTGGTAACGCGACAGCTAAATTCATGACATGTAAAATGTGAAGTGCATCTGGTAGACAGTAATGTAAACTGACCTGTACAGTAGGACTTTCCTTGGCAGGTTGCATCCATGGGCTCCTGGCAGACCTCGCCCTCGGACTCAAACCGACAGTCTTTACAGCACGCACTGTTCCTGTCACTACACAGGACACACAGGGATGGAGCACTTAACATTTATCAAGTGTCAGAAGAATTATCACCACAGACTGATGGTTTCTAACAGTGGAAGAGGGTTTTCTTTCCTTTAAGGACATGGAAACACGCTTCATTCATTTTCCAAGAGGCCTGAACATTTGTGTTTTCTGTTAACCTGCACTGAGCGCTGGGCCTCAGCCTGCAGTCGGCGGTGCAGCAGCGGTCGGTGTTGATGTGCAGGAGTCCCGGGTCGCATTCCTCGCCCTGCTCTACCCGGGAGTTCCCACATACGTTACTGTTCCTCTCCTTGAAGCAGGACGCCGCCTTCATCCTCAGGCGCTTCACAATGGACCGCTTACTGCAGTTGGAGAACAGCTGGAAATATGAAGCAAACCTTTTAGTCTTCATTTTGGCATTTTTTTAAACTTTTATTTATCCCAATATTTTTTCCCCCGACCCTGATTTCCCTGCCTGGCCCAAGGTTTTGAACTGACCCTGGTCTTATATTGATAACAAATGTATGGTATATTGTTGAATTGGTGTATATTATGACATGGAAAATTAGCTAACAAGGTGAAAAAGTCATTTTTCATTTCATTGTGACTTTAATCATGAAAGTCGAGTAACATGAGGAGAGACAGCAGAGAACAAAAACAGGTACAGTTCATCCAGAACAGACATTTTATGCAAGATATTGATTACATGGAAAGCAGTCAAAGTACAGTGTCGTCAGCATAAAGGTTTATATCCCTTTTCCAGACAGCGGGAAGAGAAGAGAGGTCAGGAAAGGTGCATCGTTTCTGCAGGACGCCAACAAAATACACATTACAGAAGAGGCAGCAGTACCTTGTTGTTGACGTGGTCTCCACTCACAGCGATGGGGTACATGATGTATTTGCCCCCCTGGTCCTCTCTGGGGGCGCAGTAGGGGATGTCGTCTGGGTCGTGTACTGCCCCGAAGTTATGACCCAGCTCATGGGTCGTTACCAGGTCGGCCTCCTGGGGAACCCAAATACAACTGTTCATATTTACTGGGAAGGACTGGGAGGAGATTCATTACCTGTTCCTCTCAGTACTCTTAAAGGGGTGTGATCACACTGTAGGGCAACATAGCCCAAGGTGATGTGTCAACCCTGGTCACACAGCAACTTCCTCTAACCCGATTAGTTTACCCTATGCCTCAATTCAGCTCCTTTTTGTTGGTACGTTAAAATGTAGTAATAAGTCAACTTTTTGGGGTGACTATGATGGACAACAGTTGTCCAAGGAGTTGCCTGAGGAATATCTGGAGGACATTTCTGAATACATTTTTGAAAAGTAGTACCAAAAGGAATATCTACACAGCTCCTTATAACTCACAGGGTCAAAAATTCAGGGTGTAGTAGAGGTGTGCACATCCTGTATTTATGCCAGGTGCTGAAAAAAGGAATCATGAAAAGTAGTCGAGAAGGAATATCTGCACACTGGGTTACAGCTCCTTTCTTAAGGCTTAATTTGATGCTGCTGTCTTCGGACCTTAGGTGGGTGGGGTTTGTGACACAAGACAATACTGTACAATCAGTAGCAGGACATTTAGAAAATAACAGGAAAGTATTTGAAAGTCAGTTGAGTGTATTTTTTTCAGTGAATGGCATCTAACGTCCTGACGTGGTAAACCCAACAGCCCACCTTGGTCAGGATGGTTTTCCCATAGTTCTTGGTGCTGGTCAGCCCGGTGTTGAGGTAGATGGCTCTGTTTTCTATGGAAGATGGAGGACACTCTGAGGGAAACAACAGCGTTAGGATAAAAAAACAACTCAAAAAACAACTTGAGATGAAGAGTGCAGACTCTGAACTGAATAACAAACTAAATGACAACAGAACAGAAACACCCTGGACCCCCACCCCCCCTCCCGTGTTGTCTGGTAGTGTTGCCCAACTGCCGTTTCCTCAATGCAACATTGCTTAACATGGTGAACAAATTAAGAACTCTAACTGTATTTAAGTAATTTCAATACTTTTTAAGGCCTTAAATTGAGATAATTTAGACTTTTTCAGACTTTCAGGACCTGTGGATACTCTCAGGACTTACTCTCAGAGCAGAGGCCTCCAGGGATGCCCTCCCTGGAGGGGGCGACGTAGGCCAGACCCAGGGTCCCTTCATCAAAGTCCTGGTAGGTGAAGAGGTGAGCCAGGCAGACCTGGGAGGCTTTCTCTGCGATGTCCACACTGAACTGCTGCAAGGACCACAACCAGAAGACCAGGTTCAGAATTTAAAGGTTCTAACACTTGTGTTTCTCCACATTAAGACTACATTTCCCATAAACCCTGTTGCTTCCTGCAGCATGCTGGGATAGGCTGGAGCCTGTTGGGCAGATATTATTTTCTTCTATTACATATATAAGACTATGAATCTAATATGTTGTCATCCATCCATCATGTTTTACCTCCAGCAGTCTCTTGACGTCCCAGACATCTCTGCCCTCCACCGGGCTTCCTCTCATGTTGAAGTGGCTTCCTCCTGGAGCTACAGCGGTTGGACTCTTCTCTATGATGATCTGACACCACAGTGACAAACACACTTTTGCATTCCAAACTATATGCATGGTTTCTATTCTCCTTAACTTTTCCATGACTATAGTAACTATTTTAACTTATCCTATTTGTAATGAAGACCATTTTACAACATCCTGTCCCATCATGCTCCTCACCTGTTGGATCTGGACGCCGTAACCTTTGAACTCATCGTCCCACGATGTGTTTCTGTACATGTCGTCCACGCGATCAATCAGTTCGATCTGCAAAACACAGTCGGAAGTTAGCGGGAGGAGTTATTGGGTCGATCACCCAAGGCTTTCCCTTGGGGGGGGAAAAGGGTAAACTTTTCCTACCTCTGTGTCGCCAGCCCAGAAGCCAGCTTGCTATCAGTAGCTAACTAAACGTTGACGTTGTAATATTTTTTTAAGCTTCCAGTCTGTCTGTGTGTGTGTGTGTGTGTGTGTGTGTGTGTGCGTGCGTGTATCTATTTACATATTAGGCTGTGATTGGCTCGCGGCCTCGCGCACCTACTCTTGTCATGTTCACTGGACGTAACGTTGTTTAATACCAGTTTAAAATACGCGTTGTTGTCGCACTTTAGAGCCCGGGGCTCTGATTCTGAGTAAGACATTCAAAATCGGATTCTTGGCATTTGCCGGGGCTGTGCCCCGGCTAGCCCCGGCTAGCCCCGGCACAAATTAAGCACTGCTGACCAGGTAGTTGAGGGTGGTGCTCTCCTCCTCTCGTCCCATGTGCTTGAAGAAGCGATGGTCGGCCACCAGCAGCAGAGGACAGGTGTTCTTCCTGTGGTCGTGGACCTGACGCTTCCCTCTGACCGGAGGCTCTGGAGCACAGACAAGTAGGACATGTGGGAATGTTTTCCAGGTAGGTAAGGTAGTAAAGATCAACTTCATCATATTTCACACTAATACAATCGTTCCAACGAGTTCAACACGTGAACGTTTCCTGTCAACCCCTACTAACCCTCTTCCTCTTGTTCCTCCAACATGGCAGCTCTCATGCCGTCAGGGAGGAGGTCAGAGGTCGTGTAGCCGCAGACTGAGGGCTGGTTCAGTCTGCTGAGGTTCCTGATGTCCTCTGACCGGTAGACCAGCAGACGACCATCAGGGGGCGCCGTGGTGAACCTCCATAGAGGCTAACAGGAGAGCAGAGAGAGATGGGTGGGGCTACTGCAGAAGACACTTGTTTAAGGAGCGCCCGGTACCCTCCCAGTCACCTCCTAGTCACCTATCGGGCTCTAGTGCTCCATGCTAGCACTAGCATACACTATGTTGAGGGATAGCAGGCACCATGCTAACACTTTAGCATGCACTATGTTGAGGGATAGTAGGCTCCATGCTAACACTTTAGCATACACTATGTTGAATGATAGCAGGCCATTCAACGTAGGTAGACAAGAAAACTACTAGTCACCAGAAATCGTAAGTGCATTTCCTTCCTAAACAAGCAACTAAGAGCAGAACTAGTGTTAAGGTAAGAGTGCAATAAGTTAGCAACCTACTTTATCTTAAACAAATGAGACAAATAGTGTATCAAATGAACAAGAGCCAATAAACAAGAGCTCAGACAAATAATTGACGACAAATAGGCAAGGCTAAGAGGAAGAGTCAGGGTAGTGTTTCCTGAAGAGGTGGGTTTTCAGCCTGGCGAAAGATGGGCAGCGACTCTGCTGTCCTGACATCAGTGGGGAGTTCATTCCACCACTGCGGGGCCAGAACAGAGAAGAGCCGTGACCGTGTAGATCGGCCGCAGGGCCTCTGAGCGACGGGGCAACCAGTCGCCTCGAGGCAGCAGAGCGAAGTGGTCGGGCGGGGGTGTAAGGCTTGACCATAGCCTGGAGGTAAGAAGGAGCTGTTCCTTTCACTGCCCTATAGGCTAGCACCAGGGTCTTGAACTGGATGAGCCGCTACAGGGAGCCAGTGTAGAGAACGGAGAAGGGTAGTTGTATGGGAGAACTTGGGGCGGTTGAACACCAGACGAGCTGCAGCTTTCTGAACAAGCTCCAGAGGTCTGATGGCACTTCTCTCATAAGTGAGAAAATGAGAACTTCCTATTTCTGAGAAATAGGAAGTTAGATTAGAACTAGTTTAGATTAGAACTAGTTTAGATTAGAACTAGTTTAGATTATAACTAGTTTAGATTAGAACTAGTTTAGATGTACACGCTTCCTTCGGTAAAGACGTATCTTAACCAGTCATACGGATCATGGACTGAATGATTCTTTAGTACATCTTTACTGGTCAGATTGTGTTTCTGTTTCCCTTCCCTCTCTTCCTCCCTTCTCTCCTCCTCTTCCTCTCTCCCAGTCAGCACAGGAACCTCATTACTGTGAGATCAGTTTTGTACCTCGATGTTGTATTCTGCCTCGTCGGTCAGGATGTGGGCTGAGAACTCGTTGTCGTCTATGTGAGCCTGAACTCGAGAGTTTTCCTCACCTGGAAACGGAAAGTGTTGAGTTATCGATTCAGTCAGACGCAGCAACGTTCATCAACATCAACTTGGTTGATGTTGGAGGACGAGCACGGCGGTTTGGACTGTTCCAACAGACTTGGTGTAGAAGTGATGGAAGAAAACAGCACATCACTAGCTAACGATGGAGTTAGTCATCGTTATGGTCTTTTGCTAGTGGACTCCATCACCCATAATGATTTGGTATTTATGGTGAATGGGAATGTAGTTCAGTAACTGAACTTATAAATACACTCTCTTGTACCCAAGATCATTTACATTCTATTGGTTGGTTTAGCTGAGATGACCTAGCCACCTAGCCGCTAGTCAACCAGTGGGCGGTCTTGGTTCACTTAATAATCTTTGTATACATCGTCTTTCTAGTCAATTAAAACAAACTGAAATTAAACTATTCCTCATTTTATCAGGGAACCCCTGCAGGACCCCTGGGAGTCCCGGAACCCCACTTTGGGAACCCCTGTGAGGTCCAGGCTCGGCGTCAGTCTTACCGATGACGTGTCCGGTGAAGTAGTTGTGTCTGTTGACCGGGCGTTCCTGCTCTCCGTCCTCGTCCACCACCACCGCCCTGAAGTCGGCGGCGAACAGCTCAGTGTTGGTCCGCAGGTACAGCTTGAAGTGCCTGCACACAAAACCACACAACATTACTTCTTCTTCTTCCACACAAACACACTGCGGAGGGCGATCGAGTTCACGAGTGGAGAATGTCAGAAATGAAGCGGTACGAGGTGTGAAAGGGCGACCTCTGCAGGGCGTTGAAGCTGAGCAGTCGTTCCACGTGGGTCTGAGTCCGGACGTCCCGCCGGCGGACCGAATGGGCCTGGAGGCTGGAGACAGGCAGCACGTCGAAGTCGTCCAGCATCGACCTGAGGGAGGCTGGGGGGACAGAGACCCGGTGGTCCTCATCATTGATCAGTTATTGATTAACTGAGTTTCTTTCTTGGTGTGATTTTGGGTTTTTTGGAAAACAGACAAACCAGTATCAGAAATATCAGCATAACACAATAAATCCCTGAGGGTTTATTTCCAGTGTGATCCTTGATGTGGGACAACAATGTGTGTGTGTGTGTGTGTGTGTGTGTGTGTGTGTGTGTGTGTGTGTGTGTGTGTGTGTGTGTTATAGTGATACTATAGGAGGTTAAAAAAAAGAAAAGATTACTGTATAAACAATAATGAGGCTATAAAAACTATAGAAATGTAATACATTTGTAGTACTTTTTTAGGGATACTATCCAAAATCACAACAAAACACATAAATCCCTCTAGGAATATTATAGAAGTATTATAGAGAGGGGGGAAATATACAGCGGAGTCCACTACCGAGAACTCTTTTGCTTCATCAAAAACTAATACAAATGTTTAAAATGTTATTTCTCAAATATGATTACATAATTTTCCAAAATAATTTAATTAATAATTTTAAAATATTTTTCAACGGAAGTCGTTTTTTCAAAGTTAAAGCACTAGCAGAAGCGAGGACCATATTAATTTAGTCCATATCTGGTATTAGTTAAAGACCAAAACAATTCACACTAGCATACATGTGTTCATATTTGAATGAAATATATGGTGACAACAATTTGAGAAAACCAAAAGATATTCAGATATATTTCATTTTCATATATTTCATATTTTCTTCATACGAGCATTTCTCATTTCTCAAAGATCGTAAAATGTTGATTTGTATCAGTTCTAAATAATGTGTTCTTGAATCAGAAGTAAAAACTGAGTGAAAGTTGTATTAGTTTTTGATAAATGATGAAAACTAACAGTCAAACTCTCAATGAAGATCCCTATTGGAGTATTATAGAAATATTATAGAGATAAACAAGCTAGTGATTCAGCTTTGAAATAGGAAGACATTTTAGAAGGATACTATAGAAAATATACACTACACAGCAAAACATAAACCCCAATAGGAATACTAGAATGATATCACAGGAGGTAAAAATACTCTATTAAGCCTCTATAACGCCACTATGCACTCTGGTGTTGAACACCTCTGACACACTGTAAGTCCCTATAGGAATATTAGCATCATATTGTAGTAATACTACAGGAGATACATATACCATAAAGTACTATAAGGTCACTATAAATCACTACTGAGCACCAGACTCATGAAGCTATCTAATATTGTAATGAGTTTTCGTTGGCCAGCATCATTCTCCAACTGTAATTGTAAATATAATGAAAGTTTATAGGATCAAACTTCGAAAATGTGTTTATTGGCACGAACAGTTTGTTCCTAGATAGTTAGTTACAGTTGATTTACTGCAGGAAACCCGAATTAACATGGTAAATTATTAATACTCACTATACTCCGGGTCTTCAGCTGCACGCGGGGTGGTCGCGACCTCCGTTAAAATCAGAGAGATTATTAAAAACATAAGCTGGTCCATATTCCCCTTTAAGATGTTTTTTACTCTGAATTTACCGAGCAGGATGAACTGAATGGAAGAGTAGTCGACGTGACCAAAAGTCTCGATACATTAGGAAAAAACTTTAAGGTGATTTATACAAAAAACATTTTAATGAAATGTAGGAAAGTATTCGCCAGTTTTAGTCTGTTCTGTTTAGAAACGGGAGGAAAATGTTTCCAGTCCCACGCACCCGGAAGTCACAGCGCTGAGTCAAGCTAGACAGGGGACAGACTATAACCGGAAATGGATGAATTGCTTCAAAATAAAAGCGTTACTTTAAAAAATAATATACTAAATACAAAAAATGCAAACATCATTATTATCATTGTTGTTATTATTATAAACTATTTCTATAGCACTTATTTAAAAGCGGAGTTTACAATGTGCATAAATACAAGAATAGTTACTTGTGAGGAGATAAAGTAGGAAACACATAAACAAAACGTAAACCAACTACATAAAATGAAATGGGATGTTTAGATCAAATATGGAATGAAACTAGATATTAAATAATTTTGTTCTTCAGTAAGGGTTTTATTTTGAAAATGACCAGAAGTTCTATTTATTGTTATTCTGGCTGCCTTGACAAAGCTACTGGAGGGCAAAAATCTCTGGGGGGAAAAAGTCCAAAGCAATGGAAACATAAAAACAGTTATTTTATATTGTTTATAAACAACTGGATGATAAATCTTAAATGTGTGCTGTCGTCCATCTTATGTAAGAGAAGAGGGATTGAAACAGAGGGACATCTGGCTGATCTATTTATAATACCTGATCTCATCCAAATCCTGCTTTAGAAAAACAACCATAGCAACCCTATAATAAATTATAGACGCGCACTGTAGAAATACCACAGTAAAGCTAAAATATAAAAAATACACCACAGAAAATCCTACAGTAATACTATAAGAGATTTAAAAAAACACCATAAATGACAATAAGGTCACTATAAACCCAATGTTGACTACAAACACACTATAAGGGCCTATAGGAATATTATACAAATAATCTGTGATACCATAGGAATATTATAGGGATACCATAAGAGACAAATACCATAAAGTTGATAAAGTGATTGAACTCCATTGAGTGCCACAGACACGCTATAAATCCATATAGGAATATTATAGGAATACTATTATTATATAGGATCACTATAGGAATACCATAGGAAATAAAATACTATAAATTACTATACGGTCAATATAAGCTCACGATTGAACACCACAGACATTCTTATAGTCCCTATAGCAATACCATATATCTACAGGAATATTATAGGATTATTATACCATACGACATAAAAATACTAAAGTACTAAGACTAGGAATAATTTTCATTGTTGTCCATTTACTGACCAGGCATGGGTATTGATCACCTATATTCAGGTGTGAGTCAGCCCACCATTTATATCCAGGGATGTAGAGGCAAACAAAACATGACACAATAAATTACATCTGCAGAAAAGTGTTCATCTATACGTTCCCAAACTGTTTCACACTTTTACCTGACAACTACCTTTATTAATACCGACAGGGATCAAGTCACATCTGTATTGCTAATGATGGATATAAAGCATCAACTTCCTCCATCTGGTCTCGGGATTCAAACCAGCAACCTTCCAGTAACACGCCCACTGACACCCAACTGGTAAGACACAGAAAATTAAAAGACTTCTGATTTCGAAAATGTCGTTTTTATTCATGTTACATCGACTATGAAACAGTTTCCCAAGGCAGAAAAGAAAGAAAAGGTAAAGTAAAAATGAAGCAGCGGTTGAACCTCCAGGCACCGTCTGACCGACCGGTCCTCATGAGGCGTCCAGTTCTGGTCAGACGGGATCACACCGCTAACATGATCAATAAGACAAGTCAATAAGTCCATTCATTTAGAGCTGTATGATATATGAGGTCGATACTGGTCTTTTATCAAGTATCAGTCATGTGGTCTCATGATGGAGGTTCCTCCAGTCTAGAAAACCTCACATGACTTTTGAAGAGCTGCTGACACTAAGAGTCTCATCAGTCTGGTTTCAGTGGAGAGTTTTAGTGTCCATGATGGTCTGAATCTGGAGAAACACTGAGTACTGGGGATGTTTTGGCATGAAAATGGAAAAACCTTTAGAAATATTGATTATTGGCTATTGGCTTTGATCCAAAAACATCAGTCAAACCCTGGACTAGAATAAAGGTCTCAGGAGTGACGGCTGGAGAACGGTCGGCCCATCGTTGGAGTCGAGGCGAAGATGTGGACTGATTATTGCTACCTGAGTAGCGTTTGCTAGCTAGCTATGTTGATGATTTACCTGTTACAGCTACAGGCCGCTACATAGATGCAATCACAGTCTCTGGCCCCGCCCACAACCAGTCCACCAACTAGAGCGACCACCAATCAAGTCGCTCAGTGTGAACGCACAAGAAGGAAGCACCAAGTTTGACAAAATCTTTGTGTGTGACAGAGAGAGAGAGTTCATAAACACCTACAGCAGCAAATAATGTTCCCATAAACCACCAAGAGCAGAGACAGGAGTTGTTTTTCCAGACGCAGGTAACAATCAGGAATGGAGGCGCCTCGGCTGTCTCACTCTCCGGGCCTGTCTGTCTCCCCCGTCCAAAGCTGAACAGGAACAAGAGTTTCATGTTTAGTACAAGAGGAGAAAACAAACAGCTGAAACTGAATTTTCTCCACAGACGTTTCAGAGTTTTGAAGCGAACAGCTTCCAGTTAAACAAGTTTATAACAACAGGTTCAGAAAACAGATGTGAAAAAGACCAGACTGTACATCATGTTATTGTAGAGGGAATGAACTCTTCCCAACAGCGACGTCTCTGATTGGTGGGAACTCGCTAAAGTTTGTGGGTAGTGTCGTATTTCACAATGACGTAAAACAGGATTTCTAAACAACCAAGGTGGAGTCAGACTGACTGGAGGAACAAACTAGTGGTTTCTCATGGTGAGTCGACCGGACGCCTCAAATATAATAAAATAATAATAATAATAACAACATAATACAATAATAATATATAATAACAACAACATAATACAATAAAAATAATAACAACATAATACAATAATAATATATAATAATAACAACAACATAATACAATAATAATATATAATAATAACAACAACATAATACAATAATATATAATAACAACATAATACAATAATAATATATAATAATAAAATAATATAATATTATTAATAATATTTAAAGATTAAAAAAAAGAAAAACTAGAACGCCTCGCTCTAGCTCAACATTATTACCTTATAGCTCAACATCTACAGCTCAACATCTACAGCTCAACATTATTCCACACAACTAAAATCACTATGTGAACTGAACCAGGTCTACAAAACATAAGTAGAAAATGAGAAAAGTATTTTCACACCAGCAGATATTTTATATTTTCCAGATCTGATCAAACCCTCTCCCAACCCTCACCTCACCTCTCCCAACCCTCACCTCACCTCTCCCAACCCTCACCTCACCTCTCCCAACCCTCACCCCACCCAACCCTCACCCCACCCAACCCTCACCCCACCCAACCCTCACCTCACCTCTCCCAACCCTCACCCCACCCAACCCTCACCTCTCCCAACCCTCACCCCACCCAACCCTCACCCCACCCAACCTTCCTCCCAGATGTTGTCTCTGAGCAGCTGCAAGATCAGGGTGCTGTCCTTATAGGACGAGTCATTCTCATCCAGCTGGGCGATGGCGTCATCGAAGCCCTGAGACAGACAGACAGACAGACAGACAGACAGACAGACAGACAGACAGACACACACACACAGGGGTAATCGTGAAGCATATCTTGGTATCATCCACTATGGTGGATATGAGAGTTATTTTATTATCAATATATTAAAAGAAGAACAAATTGAATTGATTAGAATCGGTCCAGGTTCAGTTCTTCTCCAGAGTAGTATTGATCAATTCTACAATCAATATGTAATCAATCAAACTGGAGCAGATCCATCAGTCTGATCCTACCACAGACCATCCTAAATGAATTCAGAGAAGAAGAAGTGAAACCTTCTGGGCGAGCTTGAGGGCTTCCTCTGGCTTGTTGAGAATCTCATAGAAGAAGACGGAGAAGTTGAGGATGAGGCCGAGGCGGATGGGATGCGTGGCCGCCATGCTCTCGCTGGCCGCCAACGCGTCGCTGTAGGCGCTCTGGGAGAGGCATGTCGTGTCTGCAGCAACAGAAGAAGACGACAAACGTCAAACCATTTTGTCGGATGTTCCTGGTTCATGTTGTTTTCAGCTCAGAAGTTGAGAAGACGATTTCCAACCGAGCTGAAAATCCGGCTAACGTAATAAATGTAAAGATACAGAACTGCAAACGCCTGAGGCACCCTGGGTATATTTATTATGGTGACTCACTCTCCTGGTCGTCAGACGCGACCTCAGCCCGGTAGCGGTAGTAATCCCCCTTCATCTTCAGGAAGAACACCTGGCTCTCGGCGTCTTTGTTGTTCTTGAGCAGGTGGTCGTCCAGAAGGCCCTGAGGAACAAACACACCTCAACTCATGACACTGATCACAGTATCACGCCCCCTAGCAACCGGGCTGTCATAGCAACGATAGTCAAAGATGACATGTGACATACACACCTGTCAGTCATTGAAAACCTCGCCTGTTTGTCTACATTCCTTAACAGTTGAACACCGTGGTGCTGATCTGAGAGCAGCGCGGTGCTGAACCTGAACCTTGTGCTGTTTGAGAGTCAAGGTATCGGTCAAAAGCAACCGGTTGAAAGCAACAAGTTGACACCCCTCCTCTGAGGGATGTCCAAAGGCATTCTGGGAAACGTAGGAAATGACTTAATGATTCACCTTTTTCTGCTCAGTTAGACCCAGACAGGAGTGATGACAACAGGCTGTGAGTCAGACTCAGACCTGCGAGTTTGAGCGTGCATGGCAGCAGGCCTCTGAGCCAATAGGACGCCCCCGGGAGGACGTCCAACCAGTCAGATAATAACTAGGACCTGTTAGCGCTTGGTTTCATTTGCATGGACCAGACGGGTGGAGTTATTTGCATCTCGACAGTTGAGACTGAGAATAAGCTGCAGTTCCTGGATCAGTTCCTGGATCAGTAATATTACAAGCAGCCGATGGTAAGGAGGTCAAAAGGTCACAGCACCCTCACAATACATGGAACAGACATTCCTGTGACCCTGGATGACCAAGACAGAAGTTGGAGGAAATAAGAGCAGGAAGATTTGTGGTAGTAAAATGACTCTTGGCCTCCTGGTGCCCTGCTGGGACACCGATAGGTAACATGGATCGATGATCCTCTTCCTAATGATCGGTTCAATAATAACTATAGATATATCTATATATAGATATATAGATATATAGATATAGTTATAGGTTGTTATATTATAGAGCTATCAGGGTTCATTGAGAATAGCCTCATGAACAAGACAGAAAACAATACTAAATTTAGATTTATTTACTTTCATGCAATTTCTGGCATTTACTGTATTGTCTTATGACAAGCCCCGCCCATCTGGCCCTCCTAGCAGATTAAAACAAACCCCCCCTCCAGTGTGGTGGATTAGGGTCTATCAATTGGGTTTTATAATGACATTGATGTTGAGCATGACCCCGGGATGCATAAGACTGGCAGCAAGGCAACACACACACACACACACACACACACACACACACACACACACACACTCACACACACACACACACACACACACACACACACACACACACACACACACACAGTTCCAGTCTGTCACTTGATCTACCATGATGGACTTGTCTGCTCTTCTCTGGTGTTCATACCAGTTAAGAACACATGAAGAAACATCTGAACATGAGCATCAGTCCAGACTGACTCAAACGAGCTGGGCTGTGTGAACGTGTCCAAGTCGTTCAGGCGGTTATTCCCGTACAGGTTTCCACTCACCAGGACTTGTTCGGTGACGTCCGTCAGCTCCTCCCCAATCTTCTCCAGGTACGCCTTCAAATTCTCGGGTTTCACTTTGTCCTTCACTGGGTTGACAGCGGAGATGATCCTACAGGCCGACCTCAGGGCTCCCACCTTGTTCTTGTAGGCCACGGACAGCAGGTTCCTCTCGCTCATGTCCAGGTACTCCCCCTGCTCCACCACCTGCTTCATGTAGGACGTCATGTCGTCGTACCTCTCCATCTGCTCAGCCATCTTGGCCTTCTCGATCAGTTGCCATTTATCCATGTTTGATGTGTGATGTGTTGAGGACCACGCTGGGGAGGGGAACTACCGACCGAGGTACCTGGGATAGCTCAGCTGGTTCAACTGGCTTTGCTGCTCCGACGTGTCTCACTTTAGCTGGACACCTAATGACAGTGAGGGAGTGTTGAAGGCACATTAGGACTGGAAACGACATCAAAGACACGAGAAAAACAAGAGCTGCACCTGTAATCCAGACATGATTCTGAGCAGACGTGTCGTTTTCTATTTCACGGAACAAACTCCTTTCAGAAATCTGGAAATGTCGTGATATCGGTCATACCTGGTGCAACAGAACTGAAGCCGTTTTGAAGGGTAGTCTGGTGGGCAACAGTTAACAGTTAAAGATAGAGAAGTTAACATTTTATTTTATTGAGGTGATGCTTGCGACATGCCGAACTGACGAACGGCTCCTACTGGTTAAGAAAAGCGACGAGCGAGGAAGCATTATTATTATTATTATTATTATTATTATTATTATTAATCTGGTAGCTTTTTGAATAGAGTTTGAATAGAGTGGTTAAGCGGTCTCCATACAAGAGTAACGGAAAGTATCGGGACTAACGTTACGTTACCTCTTTGTCAGCTAGTTACTACAATTTTCTAACTGTATTGTCGAAATACTAAGTTCCGTCTTCTAGTTGATATTATAGTTTACAGTCTTCTACATGAACACGTATGACGGTGACGGGGGAGTATTGATAGATGGGTTCAGAAGAAGTAATGGTAACGTTAGCTGAGTGTAGTTACTGTCAGTCTGAAGCTACAGACTACAACGAAACCCTTCACACGCCCGCTAACAGGAGCTAGCTAACACCGTTCACCAAAGGTAGACAGCCTACCTACGGCAACGATACTATCAAAATAAATAAGATAAGCCACAAAACGGCTAAACATTTGAGATCTGATGCTACAGCAAACACATTAAAACATCGATCTCACTCACCCAACCCGCTAGACAGGTCCCGTCTGCCGCTCTGAGCTCCGCTCGGAGAAGACAGAAACCTTTAATAGAGTCGACAAGGAGGGCCGCCTACAAGGTTCATTTGAACCAATAAGAGTGAGGTATTCTAGACGTTAACGTTTGCCGCGAAAAGATCGACCAATAGAGAGGAAAAGAGGGTGGGATTTGAATGCCACTTTGGTTCCTCATACTCGTAAGTCTTGAGGACGTCACCACAGCACTCACACGCGCTGTCTCTCTCACGCGCGTACACGCGTTCTTGGCATTACAAGAATTTGATTGCTCTGTCTTCTTCTTCTTCTTCTTCTTCTTCTTCTTCTTATTATTATTAGTGGGCTAGCTTAGCAAGCTAGCACACTACTGTTATTCTCGCTATAGAATTCTCACTATTTCTTTATTATTATTCCCCCCACTTTTTTGGTTTTTTAAACTGTAACTAGTTTGTCATTTTTTGTACTAGAAACTTTATACTAACATCAAAATGTTAATAATCTTTTGTAGTTTTTGGGGTGTATTTTTAGTTTTAATAGTTTTTATAGTTTTTGAAATATTTATAGTTTTATTCATAGTTTTTTTGCCATTGAAATACATTGTAGAATGTTCAGTTCTCACTCTAGCAGCAGTTGGAAATTTGAAATTTTGTAGTCGTTTTCTAACTTGTCGCTGCTCCTACAGTTTTAAAGCTACATGGACGTGTTATACAGCAAAATGTTGAGCTTTTCATGCTTTCACTCACTTGTAATTATTGTAGTCCTATGAGTTATAGTTTTTGAAATATTCAATTTTGTTTGAGCATCATGCTCCACATACACACACATTGTAGAATGTTCGGGTCTCCACTCTAGCAGCAGTTGGAAATTTGAAATCTTGTAGTCGTTTTCTAACTTGTCGCTACTCCTACAGTTTTAAAGCTACATGGACATATTATATACCAAAATGTTCAGCAGTTTATGCTTTCACTCACATATAAATATCTAAGCAATGCCATTTATAGTTTTTGTAGGATTTAGCTTTGAACACCTACATGTTTTCCCATAGACAATACATTGGGAGAACTCTCAGCGGCTCGACCAATACATTTTTGTTATGCAAATAGCACCTCAACTGTCCTCTCTGATTGGCTCTTATGTATTCATTCATAAACTTTGATAGTAGTAGCAGTAGCATTACTAACAGCAGCTAAGCAGCTGCCGACTCTAGGTCCAAGGTGTGTGTGTGTGTTGGGGGGGATGGGCATCTAGTGAGTAGAACACCCTAGCAACGACCAAGCAACACCCTAGCAACCACGTTGTACACCCTAGCAACCACCTAGCAACACCCTAGCAACCACCTATTGTGTCAGACTGGGGGGGGGGTGTGTGGGTGAGGTGTAAACTGGGTGCAGGGTAGAATTGAATCAGTGGACTGGTCTGGTTCTATCTGTGTCCAGCACCGGCTGCGGTCAATTATAGGCCGATTGCAGCTGAGTCCTTTTGGCCTGTGTGTGTGTGTCTGTGAGGGGGGAGGCTGAGAGAGTGAGAGTTGACTGTGGCTCTTATGTATTCATAAGCTTTGATGGTTGCAGTAGTAACAGTAGTAGTAGTACTACGAGTAGCAGTATTAGTAGTAGGAGTATTACAAGTACTAGTGGTAGTAGTAGTATCAGTAGTAGTATTTATAGTAGTAGGTTTAGTTGTTATGATAGTAGTAGTAGTAGTAGTAGAAGTAGTACTGATAGTTGTACTATTAATTCTGATTTTACTACATATGCTTCTAATACTTGTGCTTTTACTATTTGGCCTCTACTTATGCTCTGGGGTTTGCATGGCCCGGCAATAGGTGGCCCGGTGGTTGGGGACCCCTGATCTAGGACACCCTAGCAAACATATAGCAACTCCTTAGTAACTACAGAGCTGCGTAGGCAATGCCATTTATGTTTTTTGTGGGATTTAGCTTTGAACACCTACTTGTTTTCCCATAGGCAATGCATTGGGAGAACTCTCAGTGGGAACTCTCAGTTGCTCGACCAATACATTTTTGTTATGCAAATAGTACCTCACCTCACCTCACCTCTCTGATTGGCTCTTATGTATTTATTCCTAAACTTTGATAGTAGTAGTAGTAGTAGTAGCAGTCTAACAGCAGCTAAGCAGCTGCCGACTCTAGGTCCAAGGTGTGTGTGTGTATTTGTGTGTTGGGGTGGATGGGCATCTAGTGAGTAGAACACCCTAGCAACCACCTATTGTGTCAGACTGGGGGGAGGATGTGGGTGAGGTGTAGGCTGGGTGCAGGATAGAATTGAATCAGTGGACTGGTCTGGTTCTACCTGTGTCCAGCACCGGCTGCGGCCAATTATAGGCCGATTGCAGCCGGGTCCTTTTGGCCTGTGTGTGCGTGTGCAGTAGTAACAGTAGTAGTAGTACTACGAGTACCAGTAGCAGGAGTAGGAGTATTAGAAGTACTAGTGGTAGTAGTAGTATCAGTAGTAGTATTTATAGTAGTAGGTTTTGTTGTTATTATAGTAGTAGTAGTAGTAGTAGTATTAGTAGTAGCAATGATAGTAGTACTATTACTTATGATTTTACTACATATGGTTCTACTGCTTTTAATACTTCTGCTTTTACTATTTGGCCTCTACTTCTGCTCTGGGGTTTGCGCAGCCGGCGTTTGCACGGCCCGGCAATAGGTGGCCCGGTGGTTGGGGACCCCTGATCTAGGACACCCTAGCCACCCTATCCTTAGTAACTACAGAGCTGCGTAGGCAATACTTCCGGCTGCACGAAGCTAGCCCACTTCACATTTTCTACAGGAAATGTACTTTCTAGTTATTATTATTATTATTACATTTTGAAAAATTCATACTTTCAGAATTAAAAATACAGTTTTATAACTGAAAAAAATAAATTATATAAAATTAAAACAAAAAATAAAAACAGCTGCACACACATGTACGCATCCATGTCCACAAACAAACACATATGGCACAACGTTAACATTTAATATCACACTGATTTTCAAGATGTTGCACATTGCAAAAACAACCGGAAACGTCCGAGATGCATCACAGTAACTAGCATCAACCGGATGCTTTTCTAAAAATAGAATTGAGCTTTCCTCATATTGGTGATCAGCTGGAGGTCAGAGGTTGGAGGCTGGAGGTTGAGCTGTCTGAGCTTTGGGAATGCAGAATTTAAGAAAAGCAATCACAAATGTCAGGTTGCAAGTGATCCAGCAGCGGATCCAGCAGCGGATCCAGCAGCGGATCCAGAGCGACTCACAGTGAACAGGTAGGGTCTTGCTCAAGCGCACTTCAATGAGACACACTGGCTGTTGGGGGGATTGAACTCAAAACCTTTCAGTTACGTAATGGTCTCTTTAACCTCCAGGCTGTCGTCTGTCTGGGTGTGGACATTCCTTTGTTTTTCCTTCTGGCAACATTTCTGAAATTCCTGTCAGGCTGCATCTTTTTATGGAGGGAGGAGAGTTGCACGAGAACACTGAAAAAAACAACTACTGGCAATGGTGGTTGTGTTCCTGGTCCATCTAGTTGTCTCCAATCGTAGACGACGTGACATCACGTTGAGATATTTCCAGTCTGACATCAGAAAATGTTTCATGATCTAAATTATCAACGGTCACCGTCAGGTTTTGGTGTCAGCCAATCAGAATCAAAGAGCAAGGGCTTCTTTCTAGACCGACGATCAACAATCATACAGGAGAAATCCATCAGAGGAGAGAGAGAGACCAATTTCTCCACCGACAGGAGATAGACCAGAATGCAATGCAGCCACAAGGTTGTGTTTTCAGTATGTGGCTGCTCTCTCTCTTCAATAACTTGTAAAGAAAACAAGATTTGTGACTGCAGCCGTGGTAAAGAAGGTCAAAGGTCACTGAAAATCAACTGGCATTAAATCATGATTCTTCGCAACAGCTGCAATTTTGGTTCTGACATTTCTACCACTGAGATAAAAATACCAATTATTCTGGATGTTAAGTTTTCAAACTGAAATCCGACTTCTTGCCAAGTCTGCATATCAACATTGTTGGGGGAAAACCTCGTAAATCCTGTTTTGGTGATTTTCATATTTGAATCAGGTGCTCCATAGGTGGAGGACAGTTGACAACCCTTAGGCTGCTGAAGCTTTTTCAAAACGAGTTGGATAAACAAAGAAATGCCTGGAAGTCAATCTCAAAACTAGTTCAACTGTTTTTCTTAGTCCCTGAAAAGTTTGTATTTTGGAGATACAAGGTTTTCACCCGACAGCAGCGATATAATCCACCACATGCAATTCTCAAACTGTACATACTGTCAGCGTGCAAACAGGACTTAGGTTGTGTTTCCACTGCGGTGTTTACTGTGCTTCTCTACCGTTGGCGGTCAGATCAGAGACAGCCTGAAGCCAGTCTGGTGAGGGACACAGAACAGGAAGTACCTGGTTTAACATGACCGTCGCCTTTGGTACATCTAACATGGCTGCTGCACATGTGTGGACAAGGCATGAGAATCTGAAAGTAGCCAGAATCCAAGAGGAGATCTCACATCTCTACCTTTTGTTTCTCTTTTTAACACTAAGACTAAAGGCATTAACACAGTGACAACACAGTGACAACACACTTCAGTTTTCGTTGGCCATCATGTTTTTCAGGAATCTACATGATGACCTATTTTTCTATTTGAACATAATCACTGTTTTTAATTACTGTAAATCTGATTCTCCTGTTAAATGTAACAGGAGTGACAGTGACTTTAGAGGAAGCCGCCCCCTGTAGGCAGACATGCTCTTCACAAGTTAGTTTTTCTCAATTATTTGCAATTACAATACAGTAAGTGTTTCTTTTTTTAATGTTGTGATTTTTGTAACTGTTGCTGCAAAACGAATTGCCTCACTGAGGACATTACATAAAGTTTTCTAATCTAATCTAAGTATGAAATTATAAAATGATGGACAAAGTAGGAATACAGTTCCCAGTTTCATACATACATGAAACATACTTTGTTTATAGTACTATTGGCCACTTGCAATAGTGTATAATAATAGTGTAATAGTGTAACTGTAATCATTGAGTACTGTATTGATGTAAGTAAGGGCGGTAGATTTCTTACCTATTCTCATTTCTGAAAGTCCGGATGACTGAAGCCACAGTGAAGCGACTCAGGTTGGGCTGGACTCTCTGCCCAGCCACCCTCATTGTAAGACCATGGTCAACCAAAGTGGCCCAAACCTCATCAGAGATAATTGCTCTATTTTTTTTATCTATGAAAATTGTGCCAAATGTAGATAATTGTGTGTAGTGTTTTGAAAAAAGTGTGATTTAAAATTGCAAAGTGAGTGCAAAGCAGGAAATGTGTTTGTCCTATTCTCTGCTGCTGTGACGACCCAGTTACCCCATGATACCCAATGGTGATCATTAAAGTGTAATATAATACTAATAATACTAATAACACTAATAACAATACTACTACTACTACTACTACTAATAATAATAATAATAATAATAATAATAATACATGGAAAACAAGATTAACTCGCTAGTACAATAGCATCATGCACGCCTTGCTCGGCCGTTTCTGTAATGTAAACCTATTAAGCAGAGGGTTCGTTTTCATGTCGGACGGATTTGAATGTAACACGTGGCGGGAGGTTCCGGAAGCGCAAGAACAGTGTAATTTCCTTTCAATTCCAAACAAACCGTCCAACGTGTGGACAGACTCCAGCTAGGGTTAACACTTGTTATTTAACATGGACGAAGAGCAAACGGTAATTTATCGGTAACATTTTATCGGTTTAATAAAGAAGGTAATCATGACAAGAGCTAGAAAAGACTCGTTCCGCTCGCTTGTATTTCCACAACGTTACCGTTACCCGGTTTAAAAATCTGGCAAGTTTATGTTATTTTGCTTATCGCCAAACGTATATACCCGATACAACATGATTCAAGACCTTTTCACTCTTCAATTCGGCATACATCCATTACACCACCCAGCACTTATTCGACTTCAATTTCAACTGTTACTGATTAACCTAGCTTCTTTTGGGCCACAAAATACCGTTTTCAGATTTTTGGATGAGGGTAACGACTCCGTACGAGAGAAGGGCAGGTATCACTACTAGATATACTAGAACTATTGAACACTATAATGTGTCAGTATGTACTGTACTACTATCTGTTAGTCTAGTTAGTAGTGTGTGTTAGTCTGTTAGAGGTCTGTTGTCCTGCACCGTGTGTCAGTAGCTACTGTACTATGTTCGTCTGGTGGTGCCTACAGTGTTCTGTGTGTCCTCCTGGTCAGGATGGCTACAGGGAGCCCTGTGGTCAGTGTTCGGCGGTGGACTGGGGCGTTTCAGACGAGGGCCGGTTCTACTGCAGGTCCTGCCACAACGTGATCGAGGTGAGCAGGGGGTTCGAAAGGGAAGCGGTGGGTGAGGATAGTGAACGAGAAACATTCACTAATGACTGGTGAGGTGCCCTTGAGCAAGGCACCACTGTGGCTGTACTGGGCAGCTCCACTGTGAATGTGTGGAAGTATGAATGTGGAGCTCTGTCAACCTCCCCTGCATGAATAAAGTTTAAAAGATCCAGCGTTGTACTTTTCCTGAAAAATTTAAAAACTTCAAATTTAGGAGTATGACCGAAAATAATAGAACAGCATCTGTTCTGTTCCAAGATGCTTCCGTGCTCCTTTTTCAGACACTATAGAACACTAGTGTATCACTATAGAACACTAGTGTATCACTATACAACACTAATGTATCACTATAGAACACTAATGTATCACTATAGAACACTAGTGTATCACTATACAACACTAATGTATCACTATAGAACACTAGTGTATCACTATACAACACTAATGTATCACAACACTAATGTATCACTATACAACACTAATGTATCACTATAGAACACTAGTGTATCACTATAGAACACTAATGTATCACTATAGAACACTAGTGTATCACTATACAACACTAATGTATCACTATAGAACACTAATGTATCACTATAGAACACTAGTGTATCACTATACAACACTAATGTATCACTATAGAACACTAGTGTATCACTATACAACACTAATGTATCACTATAGAACACTAATGTATCACTATAGAACACTAATGTATCACTATAGAACACTGGTGTATCACTATACAACACTAATGTATCACTATAGAACACTAGTGTATCACTATAGAACACTAATGTATCACTATAGAACACTAGTGTATCACTATACAACACTAATGTATCACTATAGAACACTAATGTATCACTATAGAACACGATAGTATCACTATAGAACACTAATGTATCACTATAGAACACTAGTGTATCACTATACAACACTAATGTATCACTATAGAACACTAATGTATCACTATAGAACACTAGTGTATCACTATACAACACTAATGTATCACTATAGAACACTAGTGTATCACTATACAACACTAATGTATCACTATAGAACACTAATGTATCACTATAGAACACTAGTGTATCACTATACAACACTAATGTATCACTATAGAACACTAGTGTATCACTATACAACACTAATGTATCACTATAGAACACTAATGTATCACTATAGAACACTAATGTATCACTATAGAACACTAGTGTATCACTATACAACACTAATGTATCACTATAGAACACTAGTGTATCACTATACAACACTAATGTATCACTATAGAACACTAATGTATCACTATAGAACACTAGTGTATCACTATAGAACACTAATGTATCACTATAGAACACTAGTGTATCACTATACAACACTAATGTATCACTATAGAACACTAATGTATCACTATAGAACACTAGTGTATCACTATACAACACTAATGTATCACTATAGAACACTAGTGTATCACTATACAACACTAATGTATCACTATAGAACACTAATGTATCACTATAGAACACTAATGTATCACTATAGAACACTAGTGTATCACTATACAACACTAATGTATCACTATAGAACACTAATGTATCACTATAGAACACTAGTGTATCACTATACAACACTAATGTATCACTATAGAAGTCTAGCACTGTGATGAAACATCTTACATTACAGCTCTTATTCAACAATTCCCCCTCAGTGGGAATTGAACCCCCAACCCTGGCAGTGTTAGTGCCTTGCTCTACCCATTGAGCCACGCGTTACCATGGTGATGTTTCATTATGTGTGAATCTCCCCAAATCCCCCAGAGAACGAGGGAGGTGGTGGACACGTCGTTTCTGATTGGCTCCAGCAGGATCTCCACCATCGCCAAGCGATCAAGACACAAAAACCCTGGTTAGTCTCACACTCAGTCCCTTTCCACCGCACTGTGATCTGGTTGGTTGGTTTAGAGTGAAATTAAACAAGATGCTTACAGGGCGTTCACGCTGAGCGACCTGGTTGGTGGTCACTCTGTTCTGAGTGATAGTGGGCGGGGCCAGAGGCGTCTATGTAGGGGTCTGCAGCTACTACGTTTTGAGGCAAATCGGTGCTTTCTTCTTGCTACTTGCTTCAGTATTGTCTTTCATAACATTACATCCTTTGATGAGTTCACACAGCAGCTAGCAAGTCCTAACTAGGAAGCATTCATGGAAAATAAACAGTGAAAACTCAATAAAATGAGGTCAGATCTCCCCATCGACCAACCATGGGTCAACCGTTGTTTTTGAGACGTTTATTCCTCTAGACTTTAAAATAAAAGCTTTGAATGGCTGGAATCAATGTCTCCATTTTACATTTGGCAGGCAGAAATATTGATCGTGAGACTAAATCAGTAAGAAACAGGGAAGCAGAAATATGATTGGCTGTTGATGGCAAATGCAGCTAAAAGTCCCCTGGTCGCCCTGGTAACGGATCTGAGTAGGGCACGAAAAGGGACGACTCAAGGGGATTATTTTCCAGCATTTATTTGCTCCTGCAGAAGACAATACGATACAATTTTCCTCTCTCTCTGGACATCTGCTCCCTCAGCAAAGCAAAACGGCACTGTCAGCAGATTTCAGATACATTAACTTGGCATTACAGTGTGTACTCAGCTCAGTGTGCACATTACTAACCTAGAGCTATTAAAACTGACAGGAAAACATTTAACCTAAATTATAACAACAAATCTCCTCAAAACCTTGAGAAACGATATACAGGGAAAACAGTGACACCAGGGGCTGTTCCAAGAAGCAGGTTCAGCAAACTCTGAGTCTAACCCTGCACTCTGAGCTGATTCATTCCGAGATGGCCAAGTCTGAGTTTTCGGTTCCAGAACGGCTGATTTGAGTTAGTTCAATCAACTTTGAGTATGTTCACCTTGAGTTAAGCGCGTGCGCGACGACAATAAAAAGCCATCATCAATGGAGGTCCGATACTACGATTCACCATGGCAACCAGCAAGCAGAAGGGTCGTAAAGGAGAGGGAATTGGCGTGGGAGAGAATCGCTGCCCGAGTCAATGCGTACTTTTGAATGCAGCAGTGTATTAATTTAACATTTAACCACACTTTCTTATAATATTACCTACATGTGAGAAAGTGGTGGAATGGTATTGGAAAAAAAATATTTTCATTTAGGTGCAATCCCACGGGCGCAAAGCGCTCTTGGCAGCAGCTGAAAATGAAATATAAAAACATTACAGTCATTTAGCAGACGCTTTTATCCAAAGCGACTTACAAAGGTGATAGTTAACACTATGTGGGGATCGAACCCACAACCCTGAGACCGAGAGTCTAATGCTCTACTAACTGATCTGTCTGGGCCAGACATACTTCAAATGGTGTACTTGGGGTAGCAAATTAGAAAGGCAGATGTAGAAATGTAATTACTGGAACATAAGTTAGAGGATGGGTGCATGGTCACAGGTGAAATGTGTTGTTGGAACAATATATAAATACTAACTGTTGCTTTTGTATTTGTAGGAAATAAAGAAGACCAAATGAAAGGTGTCTTTATTTGACTGCTCGGGGTGGTGGTAGCTTAATCCGTGAAGTGTAAACGGCATATTATATCTCGGACAGCTCTTCCATCCTGGACATAGAACATCTAATCGGGGTCTCAAAATCCTCTCCCGACGTGAGGCTATGCGAATTACTTCCGCTTGAATATCGATCGGGTTACGAGGAAAGGACACGCCATGTCCGACAGCTGCTTCAGGTTCAGCAGAGGGAGGAGACAGAGAGAAAGTCAGGGTTTGTTCAAGAAAACCTGCCAGCGAGCAGGTTAGGTTCACAGAGTCAGTTACCATGGTAACTGAATCAGAGTTTGAGTTACCTCTCTTTCTGGAACGGAAAACCCAGAGTTTCCCTCATCTCAGGGTTAACAAACTCAGAGTTTTCACTAAACCCGCTTCTTGGAACAGGCCCCAGGTGGGCAAAGTAAAAAGGTGCGTTGTACGGAAACCCAGGAGGTACAGAAGAGGCGATGTGCAGCAAAGTCACTAACACAGAAAACATTTATAAAAATAACAGTAAATAAGAATAGCTCAGTACACCCACTGGGATCTTTCAGCTACACAGAAACATACCAAACACATTTAAAGGAAACGAGAGTGGGAGTTGTCTTTCTGTCTCATTGTCTCAGTGTGTTGGATGAGACTTCACCACTTCCCTCACTCTGTTGTGCAGAACGAGGCCGCCAGTGGATGATCTGTGAGGGTTTCCAGTTCATCCTCAGAAACCAGGCTGACGCTCTGCTCACCCTGGGAGTCTGTCCACACTTTAAGGTCACGACCTGACAACAGACCTAGACAGTAACTATACATGTCATCTATATAGTCAGTAACTATACATGTCATCTATATAGTCAGTAACTATACATGTCATCTATATAGACAGTAACTATACATCATCTATATAGTCAGTAACTATACATGTCATCTATATAGACAGTAACTATACATGTCATCTATATAGACAGTAACTATACATCATCTATATAGTCAGTAACTATTCATCATCTATATAGTCAGTTACTATACATCATCTATATAGTCAGTAACTATACATCATCTATATAGTCAGTTACTATACATCATCTATATAGTCGTAATATACATTCAT